>JAVANC010000010.1:18305015-18905015 GCA_033319125.1 Parnassius glacialis | reverse complement strand
TTTGTATTTGACTCATGCCAATGTCTAAAGTTTCGAGTTTCGCGGTATGTCACATCATGTCGATCTTCCTCAATCAGCTTACGCACAGCATCAACGTTTTCTTGGGTGACTGCAGTTTTTGGACAACCTTGACTGAGCTTGACACGTCCACCTTGAAATTCAGCAAACCAGCGATAAATTGTGGTTTTGGATGGGGCTTCATCACCAAATGCAGAAATCATCCGGTCAACACACTGTTTTTGTGTTAAACCACTTCAAAAGTGATAATAAATCATCGCTCTTGAATTTTCTCGAGTCAATTCCATTTCTCAACGACTAAACAAGCACTAAACAAGTTTGACAAAACCTCGTGACAAGACCGAGAATCTTTTTTTAAATAAATAAATGGTATTCGATTTTTAAAACCAAGGAGTTTTCAATTAAAAATATTTTAATATGACAGGAACAGTGGAAATATTCCATTCGCGATACTTTTAGTGCAGCCTATGTACCTTCACACCTAAACTAGCTACTTGGGTCATTTTCTTTTGTTTAACATCCCATATCATGTCTCGCACCTTTGAGATTGCTTACCGTCGCCGGTCTGAGCATTTTACGCCTAGCGTAAACGAGATGGTTACATCGCCAGGTATTGGAGACTATCTTTTTTCTACAGTCCTTTCTTACGACGCTATACATATATAGAGTTATTTTCAAAGAGTAGCCAAATTTTAAACTTAAATTCAAATATATAAATAATAATATACCGTTATTGCAGTTCTTGAAAATGGAAGGTAAATAAGGCTTCTGCTTTTATTTGAAATAATCCCAAATTGAATTGATTTATTGACAACAACTACGCGTACGCGCGCTCCTCTGTGTGAGACTCAATTTACAATGTTTTTGCTGACCGATCGTTCCTTACGAATGTGTGCGTGCGTATTAAAATAGTAGATAATCAGTTATAATTCATTACAACGCATTTTGAATTTAATAGATAAAAAAACAGAATGTTTGAGACTTTTTTAAATTAATTTTTCTTCACCATCTGGCTATATCACTTACTCTGAAACTTCTGTGTAAATTTGGCCGGTTATTGCAAAATAACCCTGTATAATATAGCTATGTCACGGAATAAATAAGTAGTGTTATAAAAAGCGACTATGGAATATGCCTAAAAGATGTTAAGGCTTCGGATAGATAGCGATATCATCTCGTTTACGCTAGGCGTATAATAATCAGATTAGCGAAATTTATTGATTCTCTTCTCCAGACAACAAGTAGCTAAATAAGACGGTCATATAAGATATTTTTAATTCGGTAAAGTAGAATTCGATTTTAAAGTAGGTCCTACTGCGTTACGTATATGAAAAGACGAAGATTACTTAATATTTATCAAACAAAACGAATTTTTGACTAACTTTCATTTAATGTTGTTCCAGTCATTCTCGTTCCACTGGAAAGGAGATCCGTGATGTACATTATTTGTGCATAATAGTAAGAGATACCAGTAGCTCACTTCATGCTACGCTTACACGAACGCTCCAAACAAATGATAATTCGTGTGTATCTCTTCCTTGTGCAATTTCTATTTCGGCAAAATATATAATCAAACAAACATTTAAGACAGCAACAAGGATTTCAGATGTTTGCTTCAGTGTACGAATTAAATTAACACTTCATTTTTTATTAAATTTTGCTAAGCAGTAGGTATACATATTAGTTATATTTTGTTTCGACGCTATTAAACGAAGATATGAACATATAATAACTCAGAAGTGGTAAAATGAAAAAAAATTGTTCAACCGACTTCAATATAAAAAATTATTAAGGATAACTCAAAAACTACTGTCAAAAACCTTGATCAAATTTATATGAGACCACCTGGGAAGCACCGGGAAGTGCACCCTCCCGAACAACTCCCGAACCATGGACTCGTGCCACCGATTACACCTGACAAGGTCCTCGCATCTCTTCGTCACATGGAGAATCGGAAAGCTGTCGGACCAGACGAGGTGGCAATTGAAGCGTGGAAAGCGCTGGGGGCTCGTGGTGTGTGCATTCTTACCAACCTTTATAATAAAATCCTGAGCGACCGAATAGTGCCCGATCAGTGGCGGCTTAGTATAATAACGCCGGTCCACAAGGGTAAAGGGTCCGTTCAGGATTGCGGTAATTACCGCGGTACAAAGGTGATGTCACACACCATGAAGCTCTTCGAGCGCATTATTGTCACCAGGATCCGACAGGAGTGTACAGTGTCGGAGTCCCAGTACGGTTTCCAACCAGGACGCGGTACCATGGACCCTATATTCGCCCTAAGGATCCTCATGGAGAAGCACAGGGAAAAGATGTGGATTGGAAACAGTGTAACCTGTCGTATAAAATAAAACAAATACTTGAAATTTTGTGTTTTACTTTGTTATAGTTACATTTGTAAAGCAAAAATCATTTCTGAACCATTTGTCTTTACATAACAATACCAATCTAACGTTACATAATTCGCACTAATACACAATTCAAAACACGTAATATCGATCAATCATTTGCCGAGAAAAATACCATCGGGGCAGCACTATCGAACGGTAATTTATTATGTCCTCAGATTGATCTCACCTATTGTTGTCTATAGGTGAGACGCTATATTGATATTACGTAGGGTAGACCGAGGCGATGCGGATCACAGGGCGAAACGGATCAAAATAAAAAATATTTAAATAAATCAAATATCGTGCCTGTCAGAGCGCTAGTAGTCACTGGGAAGAAGAGGGGTTTTGGCGGGAACTCGACCGGCGGCGGCTTGCTGCTCCTGTATTATTGTTTAAATAATGGTTTGAAGTGGACTTTGATATGTAAAAGTAGTGCGATTTTGTGTATTAAGTGTCTGTGCATGTGAACTATTAATGGAAACTGTGAAACAAGTGCTCTGATGGTGATGGAATCTCAAGATAAGCTGTTTGTTTGCATAGGCGCCTTTAGATACCATCGCCAACTGTCAGCTGCCTGCTGGCTCAAGTTACCGTCAAAATCTCCCAAGGCTGCACAATGTGACGCATCAACATATTGTGAAGCAGTGAAATATGAAGGAAAATTATACATGAAGACAAGGCTGTATGGCATAGTTCCTTTGCCTGCTCTCTCGAGCGAACAATAAAAACAACAAGCTAGTAGTCACCTCTCAACGTCATACCTCTTCCCTCGCACCTCTTGACATAAACTGCATTAGATTTTGTAAGCGGATCAGTGCAGGCGACGCTCACCTTTGAGGAATGTATATATCTAACGTAAAAGTAAAAGGCCATATACGTGTGATTTATGTGCCGTGTGATCACAATACTCATAATTTAGGACGTTAATTAGTTTCTAACTGATTTTTATGTAAATGTCTTGATATGATTGAAATTTTGTTAGGGGTTTTTGTTTGATATTTTTTATTTTTTCTCTTTTTGTATTTTCATGGAAGAAAGTTTAAGTTAAATTTAAGTTTGACATTACTATGTTATGCGTTAGTATGCAAAGAATGTAATGGTGTCAATAAATACAATGTTTTTAACAAATCAGTTGTTTTTTTAATGCTTCATGAAAAATTGATCCGATTCGCCTCGATCTACTCTACATGTACGAGTATAGTCTATACAAATAAATAAAATTGAAGTGTCTGTTTGTAATGTCAAAATTACAGCTTTTTACTAAATGCATATTAAAGTATATACGGTACTAATAACAAAAATACAATTTAAAGTTTTTGTCTGTCTGTCTGTCTGTTTGTTCCGGCTAATCTCCGAAACGGCTGGACCGATTTGGATGGGATTTTCACTGGCAGATAACTGATGACGCAAGAAGTAACATTGGCTACTTTTATTTTAGAAAAAGAATTAGGGTTTTGCACAAAAAAAATTAAAACTCCAAATAACACGCGGGCAAAGTCGCGGGGAACAGCTAGTGTTAAAATATATACAATAGATAAATTGTGGATACGAAGCTTTATTCTGGAACAAAATTTATAGAAAAAAACGTTACTTTTTTAAATTTTCCTCTAAACTCCTTGGCTACTGCAAGCTGCTTATGTTTTATATAATTTAATAGTAATATGCATATTCAGCATCCGGTGATCGGCATTAGACTTTTATGGTGATAGTAATCTACAAACATTTAAATATGTTTTTTTTATAGAATAAGAGTGACAAACGAGCACACAGTCCACGTGATGGTAAGTGGTTGCTGTTTTCCATAGACATCTACATCTATCTTCATTTGCGAATTAAAATGCAGATGCGTTGTCAGTCGCGAGGACTAAGATAGAATGCCTATTTTCCAGTAAAAAAGATCTCCGGTTCTATACACTCACCGTACGAAACGCAGCAGCTATTTTACGCTAGTATTCTGTAAGAGCGTGGTCCTTCCCCGGTCGAGTCGACCCATTCGTGCTACAAATATACTATTAATATAGCTGCAGCATGGCTCTACCACGTATAAATATGTAACACAAATGAATAATTTTAGAAGCTACTTAAGTTTTAATGCATAAACTTAATAACTAGTTGAAGTATGCTACGAAATAATATAATATACTTAATGAACCACACATAATTTGATAATGATACTTGGAAATGAACGCAATGAAGGTTTTCTTCACTAATGAACTTTTCCTTTAATACCAACCCAATTTCAAACTTACAGCACCTAAGCAGATTTTACGGAATGCGAAGTAGAGTTGAGCTTTTGAACTTACAGTTTGATGAAGTAGACGAGTTAATTAACATTAGTCACAGTGCAGGAATAAAATTTATTTGTGCCGGTTTACTATGTGGTTAGTTCAAACTAATATAATATTATTAAATACACGTGTGTTCAGGGGCTTAAAGTTCGTTTTAAATTTCGCAGTACGCGATCAACCCGGGTTCGAACCCCGCCGGCACCAATGAAATTGGTAATGCTATTTTAAGTGCTTATTTATCACGTGCTTGGCGGTGAAGGAAAACATGATGAGGAAACCTGCATGTCTGAGAAATAAGAAAAAAATATTTCGAAGACATGTGAAGTTCGCCAACACGCATTGGGGCAGCGCGGCGGACATTTCTTTGCCCTAAAACGCTCTCAGAAATTAGAGGAGGCCTGTGCCCAGCAGTGGGACGTAAATAGGCTGCAACTTTACAACTTTTACATATTTAAAACAGTCGTGTGTTTTGGTCACAGTATAAGAGAATTTATTACCCAATTTCAGTAAGAAATTAAAAAAATATCTAATATCTGTTACGTGGTATTGCCATGCTGCAGCTATATTATGGTTGTAGCACGAATGGATCGACTCGAACGGGGTGGGACACGCTCTCGCAGAATATCTGCGTAAAATAGCAGCTTAATGCTGCTGTGTTTCGTATGGTGAGTCTAGAGAACCAGAGACCCTTTTTACTGGAAACGAGGCACTCCATCTTAGTCCTCAGGGGTGACAACGCATCTGCATTTTGATTCTTAATCGAGGATAAATGTAGATGTCTATGTGCCGCAGCATCCACTTACCACCAGGTGGACTGTGTGTTCGTTTATCAACCTTATTCTATATAAAAAAAGGTTCCGATAGTATACTGACTCATAAAGTAATGTACTCCAGACCTAATTTCGGTCACAGCAGCCAGTCACAACGGAGACTCGCCATCTGCACAGGACAGGATTAATAGCCTAAGTGTATGCGCAATCACAGGTGCACTCTCTATTCACTCACTCTCATAGTCCGATGGGACGGTAAACCGACACTACCGGAGAGAGATCGGGCGCAGGACCAACGGCTTTACGTGCTTTCCGAGGCATGGGTGTGTAACACCACCAAATTTCTGAATCCTGGCTGTTACTAATAATTTCCTGTCAGAAAAATCCAATAACTGATATTGACCCGAACCAGAATTTGAACGCGGGACCTCAAGATACTTGGTCGCTTTTATGATCACTAGGCCAAGGAGGTAGTCATTGTTTCTTATACATCACATGTAAATACACAGGCCTGTGACAGCGAGCGTATAGTACTGCGAACGTCAATCGCCTGAAGTGACATTTAAGCGGTTATATATATTAAGTGGTAGAGCTGTGGTACAGCCACGTTGTAATTGTATTATGGCGTATACAAGCGTAAAATAACAGAATAATAATACTGTGTTTCGTATGGTGAGTAAACGGACCTTTTTACCGGTAAAGAGCGGCTGTAACTTTTCATTCCATCTCAGCCTTCAGAGATGATGTACGTGGTAGAGCCATGCTCCAGCTGTATTATGATTGTAGCACAGTCGGTTCGACCGGTTTAGGATCACGTTCTCACAGAATACCAGCGTAAAATAGCAGCTTAATACTTCTGATTTGTATTGTGAATGTAGAGAACCGAAGACCCTTTTTACTGGAAACTAAACATTCCATTTTAGTCCTAGCACGTTAACAACAAAAAAAAATCATCAAAATTCAGTCACATACACACGGGCATAAGAATTATATAATATATAATATGCATGTATTATACATACAAACTTTCCTCTTTCTACCATCCTTCCTTGGTATTGATGAAAACCGAATCAAAATCCGTAGCGTTATTTAATAGATCTAAGCGGTACAGACGGCGGGAAGCGACTTTGTTTTATATTATGTATAGTGATTGAAATATAAAACAAATTGTTTACTTTTCGGAAACTGATACTTTACTACTACCTACTACTACATTTTTTTGTAGAGTAAGGGTGACAAACGAGCACACAGTCCACCTGATGGTAAGTGGTGGCTGTGGCCTGTGGACATCTACATCTATCTTCGTTTGCGAATTAAAATGCAGATGCGTTGTCAGCCGTGAGGACTAATATAGAATGTCACTTTTCCAGTAAACCTGTCTATTTTGGTGGTGGTAATCCTTTCTACCACGTAGAAAATACATATTACTATATAGATAATACTGTGATGTTGAGACTGATTGCTTGTGGTAGAGCCATGCTGCAGCTATATTAATAGTATAGTTGTAGCAGGAATGGGTCGGCTCGACCGGGAAAGGACCACGTTCTCACAGAATACCAGCGTAAGATAGCAGCTTAATGCTGCTGTGTTTCGTATGGTGAGTGTAGAGAACCGGATACCCATTTTACTGGAAAAGAGGCATTCCATCATAGTTCTCACGGCAGACAACGCATCTGCATTTTAATTCGCAAACGAAGATAAATGTAGATGTCTATGGGCCACAGCAACCACTTACCATTAGGTGGAATGTGTACTTGTTTGTCACTCTTATTCTATAAAAAAAAATAGTATCAGAGATTACTACACTAAAACACAAAACTACGTATTTTAATGCAACACTGAAACTGTTCACTTATTACCTACTTTAGTTATCATAACAAAAGGTAAAAATTTAAACATCTTAAAATCCCTTTGCTGTTCCGTATTTCGACCGGAAATATTCTGATTTAGCCACAGCACCCAGAATCCGTATGTGCTTATCTTTAAGCCAATTGGTAAAGTAGCGTCCGAATGTGCCAAGTGCGCATTTGAATCGTATAAATGTTAAGTACCACTTTAAACTTTATCCTAAGGTACCTTTCAAGTTGTCCCAAAATAAAAAAAAGTTTACTTAGGAAGAAGACATAAATAATGTATATTTTTTTTATTACTAATAAAATAATGCTTACTTTACGAGGAGATGCATGTTATCAATAATTATTTCACATTTATGTGGTTTCGTTGTAAGGAGATTATTTTAATATGTATTACTTAAAAAAATTGGCTATGACTATTATGGAATCAAGATTATGTAGAAATTTAATGTGTTTTTATTAGTTGATACATCTTTTTTAATAAAAAGTAGATATCGACATTTTGCTCAACCATGCGCCTTAACGAACTCGTTATGTTTCTTTTAATTTATGACGTATCTGTCTTTACATTCATTACATTAAAATATCATCATCACCATCATTTTTACAACCTATTACAAGCCCACTGCTAAACATAGGCCTCCCTGTGATACGTGGTATAGGCGTAGAGCCACGCTGCAGCTAGATTATGGTTATAGCACGAATTGGTCTGCCCGATCACGCTCTCACAGAGTACTAGCGTAAAATAGCAGCTTAATGCTGCTATGTCTCATGTGGTGAATGTAGAAAACCAGAGGACTCTTTTCACCGGAAAAGAGGCATTCCATATTAGTCCTCAAGGGTGATAACGCAGCTGAACTTTGATTTCGAGGATTGATATAGATGTCTATAGGTCACTTACCATAAGGTGGACGTGAATATCCTGTATTTATTGCCATTATGACTCAAATTTTCTTACGTTACGTTTTACGCTAAAGTATGAAAAGTTAATCTAATTATTGTTTTGATTATTAATACTTGTAAGTTTTATCTAAGTACATATAGTTATCTTGACAACCGTGAAAGGAAGTCCCTTACTATCATGGGTTCGAATCACAACTGAAGAGGTTGTGCAAACGTATCTTAAATCATTTTTTAAACACTATTTTCTCAACGGATACGGGGAGGTTACGAAAATGGTCATTTTTTTTAGAATAGGGGGCAAATGAGCATGCGGCTCACCTGATGGTAAGTGACTACCGCCGCCCATGAACAACCGCAACATCAGGGGAATTGCAGATGCGTTGCCGGCCTTTTAGATAGGTGTAAGCTCTTTTCTTGAAGATTCCTAAGTCGTATCGGTCCGGAAAATTTGCTGGTGGTAATTGATTCCACAAGGAAGTTGTGCGAGGGAGAAAACTTCTTCTAAATCGCACAGTGGTGGACCGCCAATCATCCAGATGGTATGGATGGTAACGCGAGTTTTGTCGCGATGTGCGATGGTGAAATTGAGCGGCTGGAATTAGTCCGAACAATTCCTCAGAGCACTCCCCGTGATAGATGCGATAAAATACGCAAAGAGATGCAACATCTCTACGCAGTGCCAGTGTATCGAGCCGATCAGAAAGAACTCGGTCGTTGACGATTCGAACCGCTCTGCGCTGGATGCAAGTGGAAGGAGCTGGCACTGGGGTGCCCCGGCCCAGAGATGAGAACAGTATTCCATGTGAGGCCGAACTTGCGCTTTGTAAAGTTGCAAGCGATGTGCCGGCATGAAATACTGACTCGCTCTGCTGAGCACGCCAAGCTTTTTAGAGGCCAATTTGGCCTTCCCTTCCAAGTGACCACGATACTGCACACTATTCGATTTGTCGACGCCTAGGATTCCGATACTGGCTGAGGCAGCAAGGGGAGTACCTTGAAACTGAGGAGATACGACAAAGGAGTTCTTTTAAGCGGTAAACGCGCAAACTTGTGTCTTCTGGGGATTGAACTGGACTAGATTTAGTCGGCCCCAATCCGAGACTTTGTTAAGCAAAAACTCGACTTCAGACACAAGTTTGTCCCGGTACTCGGCGACGTTTTCCCGAGAAATATTGGCACGGCCGGTATATAAGGCATCACCAGTGCTGTCGTCTGCATAGCAATGAATGCTACCAGTTAGCAACATATCATTGATATGCAGGAGAAACAGCACGCAGCCTTGGTGATAGCACGCAGCCTTGTGGAACACCAGCGTTGATAGGCTTGAAATCAGAGCATGCACCGTCTACTAAAACCTTGATGCTCCGATCAGCAAGGAAACTGGTGATCCATTTGCACAATTTCTCGGGAAGCCCATAGGAAACAAGCTTCGAAAGAAGCGCTTTGTGCCAGACCTGATCGAAGGCCTTCGCTATGTCCAAACTAACGGCCAATGCCTCCCCCTTGGACTCTCTTTCTGTTTGGTCGTACTTTTATAGCATTTTTTAAAATGTGTCAACACATTGTCAGATATAGAATTTATTAATAATGTGCGAACTAGACTGCATAACTTAAAATGTTTGCCTAATACCCACCACACTGGGTATGGTGATGCCGCAACCCAACACCAGTTTATGGGATATGGGCTTGAAATTTCTGAATACATATACATCTAATAATTGGTCACTATACCGACGTTCGGATGAAAAATGAGGTGAGGTTGTTTATTCGGAATTTTTACACTCCAATAGCCAATGATTAAAGGTGCGAACTACAAAATCGGAAAGTTGTAGGTTCGAATCCACCATTTGACTATTGTCGTGAACCACTTTTATTACAAGCGTTTTAATCTTAGAGTGGAATACTCAGAATGGTTAACGGGATTCGTAATGTTTGTAGCGTACGTAAACATTTTTTTTAAATAGCGATTATAAAGTTGCCAGTTAACAGAAGAAGCACGTCCGTAAATTATAATATATCATACTAAATTGCTACAAATAATTTAAAATACGATCTAAGTAATGATTACAATAAGTGATGACAAGACACAGATTGTGTTGCGCCAAATTTAAACCGGCCTGTAATATTATGTCATAATAGCTTTGTTTTAAGCTAGCGTCGGAGAATTACGCCAGTTATTTTTAGCACATTTCAGCGTGCGGGTCATTTATTTATTCATCCACTGTACAGTACATATTCTCTCACTATTTAGTACATATATGTAAAATATATTTTTTATATAGTAAAAAGAAATTAGGTCTGACATAGCTAAGCTCTGTTGATTTATTTCATTACTATAATAAGTTTCATATTGCCAATAACGATGGCTGCTCCGTTCTGAAATTTAAATCGACTTACTTATTTATATCCAATATTTTTTATTCAAGTTTATAAAAAAAAATCGACATACAAGACAAAAATTTAGATTATGCAATGTTTAAACACAACGCCTCTAAGGTATCTCGTAGCTCGTAGCGAAATAGTGGAGCTATAGTGATTTAAACAATCCAAATACCTAGTATGGGGTTGATATCGTGGTGGCGTGGTAGTCGGTAGGTCAGGACGGCCAGGGGCGAGCACGTGAGCTCCGCGCCGGGGGCCATTCATCGAGGGCGGAGGCCTGCGCGCGCAACGATCGATACGCGGCGCCGCGGGTAGTGGCCGGCCAGCCGCGCGACTGCCCGCACGTGTCGCGAGCCCATGCCAGCACTCCACAGATGACGGAGCCCGCCCGCGACCGAGCACGCCGCACCGACCCCGCACCCAGCACGCCCGAAGCCGCGCGACATACGCTCCCGTGCCGTGCGACAAGGTACGAAAATCGATAGGGGCCGCAGTCGGCCGCGGGCGTCGACTTTTCCAAAAAACAACCCTTGGTTATAGATAAGGTGCAATTTCTACGATTGAAGTGTAGAAACGATTGTGGCCAATAAGGGTTCTATGTATAAAATAACCGAAATCAGTTCTTTAAATTCATAAATAAATAGATTAAATATAATTTTGGCTCTTATCCAATTTAACAGACATAAAAAAAACTATAATGTAAACTTAAGGAAACATAACAATATAAAAATAAAATTGCAAATTTAAAATATTATGACTTAAACTTTATAAAATTATATTCAGTTGTGTACCTAACCATGTTTTCTCTATCTATCTTGAAACTATTAGAACAAATAATTTTTGTAATAAATAATATTAATTATATGCATTTTTCATCTCAGCAAATCTAATTAATTTTGAATCTAATTATAAATGTAATTAGGTCTGATTTTCTTAGAAACAGACCTCTTCGTGGTGTAAACGGTGACTATTTTTAATAATAGTAATTGACCAAAAGAATTTCCTGTTGTATTTTATACAAATTATTTGAGATACATTTTATAAAAAACATCATGATTGTTTTATAAAAATTAGTGTTAAAGCTATTGTTATGAATTTTTTAAATTTCAAGTGGAAAATAACGTTGAAAGATCAATTCATGGCAAAAATTTTGGTTACAACTTTTATCCAAAGAAGCAAGAAATGGTGCACATTTATTCCTTGTCCTATCCGAAAAAAAAGAACCAGCGCTAAATTCTTTGTGTTAAATCATAGGGCTTTTTACAATACTTTTCAACGCGAGTTTCTAGTAAAATTCTTAGCGGCTGTGGTACAAAGCATTTAAAGTTGAACCAGATTCACTACACAAGGTGGAAATCATAAATAAAATAAGAAACAGTAAAAGTGATCAGCTAAAACTTTACATATTATGCATCTTAGTAAATCAATATTAATAACGTTCGCAACAGCTGCCCGCATAGGAAAGGTAAAACTTGACTTTATTATCAAATCAAAATATTATTTAGGAAAAGAGCCGAACTAAGTTCTAGCATTAATTGAGACTTTTAGTTTTGCTAGTACTTTCTTGAGTAAATTATATTAAAATAGTTTTTATAGAATTATATTACCAACAAGAATTTAAACACAGACTAGTTGAGTAAATACTCGAGAATATACGCCGAATGTTAATGCTAAGTATGTTTATGTGGTGACTTGAGTTAGAAGACGTTATATGAGCTAAGTCATTCAGGTCCGAGTGTCCGACCAATCCTGGAATTAGTGGGCGTAAAATAAAAATGATTTCGCAGCGAGAATTCACAAGTAGATGACAAGGAGCGCAATAGATAAAAACGACGAGGGAAAGATCTCCCCGGAACTAAAATAATTGAAGTTGCGTTGAGGCAAGAATGGAAGAAGAGCTTTAATGGATATTAAATTAAATAACTTGTAGAGAGCAAAGAAAGTACACATAGAAAAGGGTTTCAAAAGTAGCTTTTCATTTTCAGTGGTCCTTGGCTATACCTGCATACGATTTTATCCCTCGTCCTACTCTAAAATGTTTGGAGCAATTTAATGCCCGATAGTTATCCGATGAGTTAAGTTGAGTTGAACTTTGAATAAAGAATCAAAAATATATTTACACACATACACGCACGCACGCACGCACTCACGCCACACGCACGCATGCACGCACGCACGCACACATACACGCACGCACGCACGCACTCACGCCACACGCACGCATGCACGCATGCACGCACACTCGCACGCACGCACGCACGCACGCACGCACGCACGCACGCACGCACTAACGCACGCACGCACGCACGCACGTACGCACGCAAACACGCACGCACGCAAAAATTTTGCCGTGTTAGCGTAGTGTACGGACTGTTCATTAGTATTTTCGGGAAACGAAAATCGTAGTATAAGTTTACAAATAATCTCACTAAATATTGATCCTCAAAGTTTCAGAGTTAAGTACTTAGTATAACTAAAACACGTCGTGGGTTTCCAACACTAAACAAAAACGTTTCAATGAAAGGCAGTTACTGAAACTTTACAAGAAAACACTTTAACATCTACAATGATCTCTTCATCTTAAAATTTACTTAGAAAATATATTGCTTCTCCACGGGTTACTCCGGAAAGTTTGAAGTGCTCGGCTGTCCGGCTATTATCTTTCAATAATATCATCATTTTCTTTCTTTCAGATATTTTTATGTACTTGTTACAATGTTGTGATAATTTGATTTAATAGTTCATGATGACCTTTTGAATAAAAGGAAATTTAACAATTATTCTTGCATAGACAATTAACCATAAAAATAAAAAACGTATTTAAATTTGTTTTTTTTTTAATTTTAATTGCAATTAAAATTAAGTGCGTTATTAGTAAAGTAAGAAGTTATTGTTTTAATTTTTTTAGCCTCTCGGCTTACGCTCCTTTTCTACCGACTTCAAAAAGGAGACGGTACTCAATTCGACTGTATGTTTCCTTTTTTATGTGTGTTACCTCATAACTTTTTACTGGGTGAACCGATTTCGATGATTCTTTTTTTATTTGAAAGCTGATGCTTCTCATGTAGTCCCGTATAAATTTGATCAAGGGCTGACCAATAATTTTTAAATTATTCTTAATAGTTTATATTGAAGTCGGTTGGGCAAAATTTTTAATTTTAAATTATTAATGACTACTTTGAAACTAAATCAGAACGCCATACGACAATCATACTTTTGCAGTTGTTACATGAATGTTTCAAATTATCTCTTCTTACTTAATGTGTACACATTATGCCATAGGCGAATTGCAGCACAAATCTCAAAATGAAATCGGTTATTACCGAAGGGCTTACGTCATTATCAGGCCAAAAGTAAATCGCTATATTATGATGAATTGTTTAACGTTTTATTTTTGTAATCTAAATATTTTTAGCTTCTTTATTTTCTTATCAACATATATACCTAGGCTTTATATCTATTTTTATAAATTTTAAACTGGTGCAAGTGCTAATGAAACCTTCGTCCTATTTAATCTTCTTTTGTAGACGACGCCCACATTCTATTCGGACGGAAAGACTGTTTTCTATTATTAATTATACAAATTATTCCAGTTACTTTTAAAAGTTTTATTATCTATCATTAAGTAGCAGTTTGACTACTGTTTTGATTTGTCTTGAAGAGTTAAAGCGTGAGTATAATGAAAGGCCAAGAAGACATCTCGGTTCTAAGGAATAAAGCACACTTACAGACTTCCTTTTATGGCCTTTTTTGTTGAAAGTTCATTGCAGATGTCCATGGGCTGCAGCTGTCGTTCACCTGTCACCTGGATATACATTTGTAGTGTCACCTTTATAAGCCGATCGCCAATCATAAGCAGGTCATTAATATGCAGCAGGAAGAGTTGTGGAGAGAAGGGAAACTCTGGCGTTAGTTTCCAAAGTCGAGTGATATGTTCTACTTCTACGTAGTAGAGTCATGTTTCAGTCTATTATGGCTTCAGAACGAATAGGTCAGATTATAGTAGCATAATACTGCAGTATTTAATACCAATAGTAAAGTTAACTGGAGATAGAAACAATGCATCTGCATTTTTATTCCTAATCAAGCAGCCCTGTTGGTGTCTGTGCCACCACATGCCATTTTACCATCAGTTACTTCTATATAAATTAAATGTTTTCATTAAACTCTATATTATTCATTATTTCAATACTATAGGAGAGTACAATTGTTATAGTGTCATTGTCATTAGTGCTCTTAAACGTGTAGGTATCTAATTTTTTGAACTTTATATGAATAAGAATGTATAACCTTAAACCTATTACAAACTTTATCATAATATAAATGTTTGAATAAATAAGTAATCATGTACTGCACAGCCAATCTGAAGCCTAGGCTCACAGCCCACGTGATTGTAATGGATGTCGTGACCCACAAACACCTACATTTATCCTCGGTTAAGAAGCAAAACGCAGATTTGTGGTAGAACCATGCTGCAACTATATTAGTAGTATAGTTGTAGCACGAATGGGTCGGCTCGACCGCGGAAGGACCACGCTCTCACAGAATACCAGCGTAAAATAGCAGCTTAACACTGCTGTGTTTCGTATGGTGAGTGTAGAGAACCGGAGACCCATTTTACTGGAAAAGAGGCATTCCATCTTAGTCCTCACGGGTGACAACGCATCTGCATTTTGATCCGCAAACGAGGATAGATGTAGATGTCTATGGGCCACAGCAACCACTTACCATCAGGTGGACTGTGTGCTCGTTTGTCACCCTATCCTATAAAAAAAGATTCGTTGTCAACCCTGAAAACTAACGTGGAATGCCTCATTACCAGTAAAAAGGTTGTCTGATTTACTACCGCATCATACTGCTATTGCATATACTATTATGTGAAAGTGTTTTTATTACCGGGTAGAACCAACCCATTCCTGCAACTGTAATGCTGTTGCGTGACTCTACCACTTTGTTGATGTACTTAAATTCACCCAAGAGAATATCATCATAGCTTTCATCGTTAACGATGTGCCTCCTGGAATACATAACTTCAACGAAGTGCCCAATACTCACTACGTTATGCAGGCGGATTAGAGTGGGCGCGTAACTGCCGTTTTATACGTGGTAGAGCCACGCTGTAGCTATAATATGGTTGTAGCACGAATGAGTTGGCTCGAACGGGATAGGGTCACGCTCTCACAGAATACCACCGTAAAATTTCTGCTGTGTTTCGTATGGTTAGTGCAGAGAACCGGAGAACATTTTTACTGGAAACGAGGCATTCCATGTTAGTCCTCAAGGGTGACAACGAATCTGCATTTTGATTCTTAATCGAAGATAAACGTAGATGAGCCACAAAATCCACTTACCATCAAGCAGACCATGTGCTCGTTTGTCTCCGCTATTCTATAAAAAAAAAACATAATCATACGAATAGATATACCTTTATTATTGTATCACCAGGACGTCGTTCGTTCATGCATTGGAATCAGGTTTTTCCGGACCGACTTCATTTAGGGACCTTCAAGAAATAATCCATCCTTTTCAACACCTCTGGTATTGCAGATGTTCATGGGCGACAGTGATCAGTTACCATAAGGTTCCATTTGCTACTTTGCCCCCTCTTTTATAAAATAAAAACCCCTTGCACCCTAATATACTAATATAATATACCATATTGTTTTCCCTGCAGAACAAAGGTGGTAGTAGTCACTTAACACCAGTACCACATATCCGTTTACTCCCCTCTATTATATAATCACAGATCAGATCAGGGATACTGCTCATCACAATACGTCGAAAATTGAAAATATATAAAATTAAACGCGAAAAAACAGTTAAATTAGTTTTATTCAATGTTTAGTATTCGCGTAAATATAACCATAACATTATATGCACAGAAGCGAGAACTTTGGAAAAAGCTCAAATAGCGAGCAACAATAGGAAACACGCCGACGACAGAATCAATAAGCGTTAAGTACGTACGAGAAAAACTGAGCAACGAGGGTAAGTGCGAGCCGGGGTAGTTCGTAGTCGTGTGTAGGGCTGCCAAAACTAACAAGACATAAATGAAATGTAGCCATGAAATGTAGCCATGAATTAAAATTATCATAGGACCGATTGTAAACATTCATTTAAATCTCATAATTCACGTTATTAATTCGGTGCACCAACAATATACATACGAATCGTACATTAAATAATTATGACGTGACAACATGCACACCTGACATTAACAACTATTTTGTAAGTAGATTTTTTACATGATTTTTAAGGATATGAATTTCTTATTTACACTATTATCATAACAGTAGATATAATAAAGTTATTTTCTGCCGACTTCCAAAAAGGAGACGGTACTCAATCCGGGTGTATGTTCTTTTTTAATGTGTGTTACCTCATAACTTTGTACTGGGCGAACCGATTTCGATGATTCTTTTTTTATATGAAAGCTGATAGTTCTCGTGTGGTCCCATATGAATTTAATCAAGGTCAGACCAATGATTATTGAGTTATTCTTAAATAACCTATATTGAAGTCATTTATATTGAAGTCGGCTGTACAAAATTTTTAATTTTAAATTATAATTAAAAGTAGTACTAAAGCAAACTCTGTTTGTAAACACCAACCTCCTCTGCACGCGGTGCTTACTCTGATGCTGATTGACGGATGAAGCTCTGGCGATTAACATGTCCGTAAATGTATCCAATATCGCTGAACTAAACCCTATGAAGCACTGTCTGGGCGAGAGTATCAGCTGTGCTCTCACAGACCCAGGTGCTGAGGATGGGCAAATCTTCCAAGTAATGAATGTCAGATGCAACATCCTTGGAAAGGTCGGTAGTGAATTTAAAAGGCTGTTGATTTGATTTGATATACGTACGACAGTCCACGCAGAAAGTTTTACCAAAAAAAGTTTATTTTATGAAACATTGGCCAGTTATAATTTATTTTTAAAATACGATTATTAACATGAATTTTACACGAACACCTCTCTGTGGATAGGCTAAATTCATGATAGGTGCCGCACAAACTCACCGATACTCAGAAGGAGACCCGCGTATGGCTTCGTGACATCTGGCATCATTACATATTTAAAGTGGGCTTGTCTCGGCGTGTTAATGACGTTATTACACGTGATGCGCGATCAAGAAGCGCAGGGAACATTTTGGTCGCTAGTTTTTCACTTTGACGGTATCTGGGGACAACTCCTTTACGAAATCGAAGTAGTCATCATCATCATCATTACAGCCTTTCACAGGTCCACTGCTGAACATAGGCCTACCGCAAGGAATGCCACAAAGCACGGTCCTGAGCCACCTGCATCAATCGACTTCCTGCATGTCTCATCAGGTCGTCACTCCATCTAGTGGGGGGTCGCCCTACACTTCGCCTACCGGTACGAGGCTGCCACTCGAGAACCTTTCTTCTCCATCGGTTGTCGGTTCTTCGAGCTATATGGCCGGCCCACTGCCACTTCAGCTTACTAATCCTATGGGCTATGTCGGTTACTCTGGTTCTACTGCAAATATCCTCATTTCTAAGTTTATCACGCAGAGACACCCCGAGCATAGCCCTCTCCATAGCTCGCTGAGCGAGCTTGAGCTTCCTCATACGGCCCGCGGTGAAGGACCACGTCTCAGATCCGTAAGTCATCACTCGCAACACGCACTGGTTGCACAATTTCGTTTTAAGGTTTTGAGGTATGTCTAACGAGAAGATGTGTCGTAGTTTCCCGAACGCTGCCCAGCCGAGTTGAATTCATCGATTGACCTCTTGGTCGAAGTTGGACTTACCTAGTCGAAGTATTTCTCCTCGGTAAACATACTCGTCAACAACTTCGAGCTTAGTGCTTCCAACAACTACCGGCATAGGTGTGACATGGACGTTAATCATGATTTTTGTTTTGTCCATGTTCATCTTAATCCCTATCCGTTGGGAGACACTATTGAGGTCATTGAGCATAGTTCTTAGGTCCTCCAGCGATTCTGCCATAAGCACTATATCGTCGGCAAATCGAAGGTGAGTGATGTACTCGCCATTGATGTTAATACCGTATCCTTTCCAGTCCAGTAGCTTGAAAACGTCTTCCAATGCAGCGGTGAAGACTATCGGGGATATAACGTCACCCTGTCTTACACCTCTCTGTAGTGGGATAGGTTTCGTACTCTGATTCCTGTACTCGGATAGCCATCGTAGCTCTACTGTTTAAACACTTCAGCACTTCGATATACCGACAGTCAACTTGGCACCGCTGAAGGGACTGCAGCACCGCCCAAATTTCAACGGAATCAAAAGCTTTCTCATAGTCCACATACGCAAGGCAAAATGGCAGATTATACTCCTCTGTCTTCTGTACAATCTGCCGCGGGGTATGTATGTGGTCTATGGTACTAAAGCCTTTTCGGAAACCGGCTTGTTCGGGAGGCTGGAAGTCGTCAAGTCTGCGTGAGAGACGATTTGTAATGACTCTCGAAAACAGCACGTAGACGCGGCTCAGAAGGGAAATCGGACTGTAGTTCTTCAAGAGAGCGTTGTCACCTTTCTTGAAGAACAAGACCACCTCATTTCTGCTCCACGCCTCCGGAGTAGTGCCACCATGGATGACGGAATTAAAGAGCTTCTGAAGGACTTCAAGTACCGGTTTTCCACCCGCTTTCAAAAGCTCCGCTGTAATTTCATCCTCGCCCGGGGCCTTGCCGTTTTTAAATTAATCGAAGTAGTATTTATGTCAAATGGTATACTACAAATGTATGTCAGAAGTGTTCACTGTTGTGAGCAACAAGCGTTCGAACACGGGGTGCCGGGCGCCCCGCGGGCTACTGCACTCGCGCACTCATCGCTCAAAAAGAGTGTAATGGAGTCACCCTTACAGCCCTGATTAAACACCGTGTGACTTCTTTTTGTTTCCTTAAATAAAAATCGGTTGAAAGGAATACAGTTTCAAAGAAGAGGTGTCTGAGGCGGACTGAAAAAAGTGTATCGGAAAAAAATTCGAAAGGTTCAGATGTCAGACGCACGAAGCTTTGTATAGATGCTTCTCGAAAGATCTTTAAAAAGAAATATAATGAAAACTTCAACCATAGAACTTTTATTAGATTTGTTAAACTATCTGAGTAATATGTACAAAGATATATTTCCATTATCCATAACATCATACAAAAGTCCACTGCTGAACATATGCCTCGCCCATAGATTGCCTCATAGGGAGAATTTTAGCTATAGTTGCCACGTTTGGCAAACGGGTTGGCAACCGCAGTTTTTTATTATTTTGAGTTGTTATCAGTAAAATGATGCTGCCATATCCTGTTCCAGTTTACCTCTGTCAGTTCTTACGACACCCACGGGATGATATGGGGTAGTGGGTATTCGTACACCGCCACTATACGGTTACGTTATATTATATTTACGCGATTAATATTAACTGTGCAAACTAGTTATTATATAAATATTATTTGTTATAACTTAATATTGTTAATTGTCATAGAGTCGGTCATCAGACAACCCTGGTGAGTTATATATACCGTGATGCCGTGCAATTAAGGTCAAACTACTTTGAAATAGTCCAAGGGCGGACCGCGATTTGAAAAACCATACAACTTTGGTTGCTATTGGTGACGGAATACAATCAATCTTGCCTTGTTATAACTTAATTTTAAACAACATGCACACCTGGCATTAAGCAGGTCAGTAGTTAAAAGATTTTTATAGTATCTTTGCCCCTACATTTTCAATAATTTAGTCAAAGCGTAATGAAGATCGATAAAGCAGTTGTAATAAAAACATAAATTGTTTTCTGTCTTTCAATGTGTTTCAATGGTCCCTATGTTTCTAACACTACATCCAAGCATACTACAGCAATCATTATGCGATAGAATCGGTGCTATAGCGAAATGGTTACCTACATCAGACATGAATGTAGTAACCTGATTAAGGCTGAGATCTATAGACCGTACTTTGACTTTGCTCAGACTTTACTTACGAAAAACTTATCTGAGTATATACTTAGTATAACCTCTGATTCTGAATTTATAGTTGTATCGGGCTAAGATTAAGCTAAGCGTACGCTAAAGCCCAGACAGTCAAAAAATTTATGGATTCTTCATTCCACGCATTATGCTCTTGATTTTACTGTATAAATTAAAAAAAATATTTAAAAATCGAAAACAGTCCCAATGAGGGCCACGAATTTTTCTGCCACCAGGGCGACGCTACTTTAGAGTGAGGTAAAATATTTGACAGATTTCATAGCGGGGACGATAATTTCTCAGGAAAATGTAATCTTTAAGGTTTCTTTCTGTATTATTAGTTATATTTTATATTAATTACATTAGAAATGAATAAACCAAACTATAAATATAACTGAAACACGACGTTTTAAAAAAAAAGAGTTATAATGTGCAAAAAATTAAAAATCTAACCACTGACGCATTGTGTTGTGTATTAATATAATACTCTAGATAATTATAAACTATTATTTAAAACTAATTTCATAATTAACTGACACTGTGTAACAAAACATTTTACCTCAGTCACAACTAGCGACATCTGGTGAGTGGAAGATTATTAGCCCTCATTGTGTTTAAAAAATAAGTTACTATTACATGAAATAGAAAACTGGCCTACAAGAAAGGGAACGGATGAGAAGAGAGCAAAATCAGAAAAAAAATCTAAGAAATTCGAAATAAGTTTGAAATTGCGTTTATAAAAAATAGGTTAATGCTATTTAAAGCCAGAAGATTGGCTAAAACTATCTATTCATTGTTATAAATAATTAAAGTAACATAAACACAGCAATATAAAATTAATACGGTGGTTTTGGATAAAATCCTAAATTTTACGTAAGTTGTCGATTTTGTTGACTTAGGCTTTGCTAAGCACGCACTCAGCACGACTTCGAAATTAGTTCTATAAATACCAACATTGTCTTAGTTCGAAAGTAAAGTCTGAGCAAAGTCAAAGTACGGTCTATAGATCTCAGCCGAAGTATATTTAGACTTCTGTTTTTGGCAAGAATTATATACTATCGTATATCCTTGGTGTGATTAATTTATTGGAAAACTGTCCCCATGATCTAAATTAATTAATTAATATTTTATTTTAATATTAGGGTGATAGACGAGCCACCAGACCACCTGATGATAAGTGGCTACTAGGGTCCATGGACACCTGAAACCAATATACGACAGAAGAAGTCTAAAGATACTTGGTAACCCTTAAGGACTAATATAGATTGACTAACAGCCTTAATTATACTGGTGTACTAACTCTTGGATGTAATGTCGTTTAGTGTTCAAAAAAATTGCTACCAAGGCAGTTGGATTTTTTAACTAAAAAAGGAGCGGTGTCTTTTCAATATTTTTTTATTACTTTGAAGGCCCGTCTAGAAATTTACACCATATGATAAGGACTTGCTGGCATTGTACCAAGCGTGATGGTCATTCGTGTCCAGATTTTTGAAAGTGTAATTTTTGGCTAAAAATTAAGAACTACTAATAAAAAAACAGGGTTTTATAAAATTTTTCGTCGTTTTAACGTTGTAATTGGCTTCGTACTTAGAAACGAAGGCAATTAATAAAATGCCTTTAAAACTTATAAACATCAAAGTTATGGGACGTTACGGTGAGTGCTTTTGGAAGGGTACATTTATGTTGAATCTTCGTTAACCTTTTGATCCCTGAGCCACGGTACGATGATATCAATTTGCTACGTAATGCGGATCAGGTCGGACCTCAAATTTTTATTCTTTACGAATTCCTCATACATAGCCTGCTCAATTCTTTATAATTAGTACAATTTAAAAATATTTATATTAATTGGTAAAAGGTCTTTTCATTTCGTTTATTACTAATTTATTATATATGTTTTTATAGAAAATATAAAAGAAAAGACGTTCCTAATAAACGCCCCAACGCGACATTAAATAGATACATAATTTGTTACTGTTTTTTGATATGGTAAATTGTCACTAACTGACAACTAATATGAAAATAGTGAAACTTTTATCCATCAGAAACAATTAAGTAGCTATGTTTTATTCAACAAATTATATTAGAAAAAACAAACAAATGTCTCAATTTATATCATTCGATAACAATGATGGTCAAATAAAAATAAAAATCTATTTATGCAAGCATTTCAACTTTGCGTCTAAAAGCTCTGTCACACACAGAACGGTAAGAATATTCGGTGTTACACACAGAACAGAAAGAGTATTCGGTGCTAGACATAAAATAGATAGTGTTCGGTGTTACACACAGAATATAAAGAATATTCGGTGTTACACAAAGAACAGAAAGAGTATTCGGTGTTACACACAGAATATAAAGAATATTCGGTGTTACACACAGAACAGAAAGCGTATTCGATGTTACACACAAAATAGAAAGAGTATTCGGTGTTACACACAGAATGTAAAGAGTATTCGGTGTTACACACAGAACAGAAAGCGTATGCGGTGTTACACACAAAATAGAAAGAGTATTCGGTGTTACACACAAAATTTAAAGAGTATTCGGTGTAACACACAGAACGGAAAAAGTATTCGGTATTACACACAGAATATAAAGAGTGTAGGTGTTACACACAGAACAGAAAGAGTATTTGGTGTTACACACAGAACAGAAAGAGTATTCGGTGTTACACACAGAACAGAAAGAGTATTTAGTGTTACACGCAGAATAGAAAGAGCCTGTTCTTTTACGTTTTGGACTGCATTCGTACTTAAAGATACTAAAAATTTTTGGAAAGTCTTGCAGAGCTAAAAGCTTTAAAAAAATTACATTGTTAAAAATAACAATTTAGTGACATTAAGCGTTCGCTTTTCGTGGTGTTCAGTAAGGGTTTCGAATCTGCCGTTCCTTAACCGGGTAGCTATTGCGCTACCAAGCCGTCTCTATTCATCATCGACTTCGACGAATAAAACGGACAAAACACCACCTCTATCTAAATATTTCGTATCAAGGAAGCTTTAAAATAATTATTCCGCTCTCTATCCGAAATTACAAAGCTTTATGTAGTCTTGTTTATTAGCAAGCGGGTGAACGCTGGGCCACAATCCCATATGATGGAAAACAATATAGAAGTCCAAAATTTTAATTTCCAACTTTTATGACACACAAGGGACCTAGTGGTGATATGAATTCCGCCACATGTCGAATAAAATAATTAAAATTTGCTATTAGGAATTTTGCACTTCGAATATTTATTGCGTAATATTTTCTTTTGTGCTAAAATATCAATATTACTATAAAATGTTGCAAGCTTTTATACTTAGACAGAAATTGAATCACATTATAATAGAATTTATTATTTTTGTCAGAATTGAATCTTTAATCTAGAATTTGTAGGAATTAATTGAAAGAAATGAACATTTAATTAATTTTGTTCTAAAACGACACTTTTAGCTGCTTTTGACAGCTATGCTCTATTCTTGAAACGTACTACTGTATACTTTTCTGTTAAACTTAGTCTTATAATAGCATTTATAAGGAAACTCAGCTAGGCATTACTTTGTAATTTTAAAAACTATCATCGTTAATCTCTCAAAAACTTAAGCTTACTTATATTTTGGCTTCTATTGTGAAAGAACGACAAACCAGCACAAGTTAAGATAAACAAAAAGATTCTAGAGTAGGGGAAAGCCTAGGAACTAGTATGTGTGTTTGACGAATGTAATGTTGCCTATTGCTTCGCCATTTTAGTGTAAGATGGTCTTATATAATATTTAAGCGACTACACGAAGAGCACATTACAGTGAAATTAACATTTTCATTTCCCTCGATTTTCTCCGAGCCAATTTCCAACAAAGCGTTAACTTCCATCCATTAACAAAAGTTAATACTATAGCATTTGCATGTTTAACTCAGTGTTGCAAGTGACTGAGGACTGTGCTTTGTGGCTATCTACTGGAGAGGCCTATATTGCAACACCTTACGAGATGTTTCTGTATTTATATCTAATAAAATTATAAAAACTGTGGATTAAAGTTTTTTTACATATACAGTTTTCTTTTCGGCCATAGGCTGTTTTACTGTTCGGTAGGGTTGACAACACTGCATACACGCCATAATCAACCGTTCAGTAAGGGTAGCTGCAGTTGGCTCCAAAAATAATAAACTTTACTCAAATTCGGACTGGACCTCACGCCCTCTGGTTGATATTAAAACAAAAATTTTAGTATTTTTTATTTTATGTAATAAGGTTGACAACGAGCACACAGTTCACCTGATGGTAAGTGGATATAGTAGCCCAGAGACATCTACATTTATCCTCAATAAAGTATTAAAAATGCAGATGCGTTGTCACCCCTGAGTACTGAGATGGAATGCCTCGTTTCCAGTAAAAATGGTCTCCGATTTTCTATACTCACCATACGAAACACAGCAGTATTAAGCTGCTGTTTGACGCTGGTATTCTGTGAGAGCGTGGTCCTACCCCGGTCGAGCCGACCCATTCGTGCTACAAACATAATATAGCTGCAGCGTGGCTCTACCGCGTAAGAAATAATTGTATATTTTTGTGATCAGGTGATGCATCGACAATGAGTCGCCGCGCGCGGCCGTGACATGGGAGCGCAGGCATGGGCTGGCGCGCCGAGCACCCGCCGCACCTCGCCGCCGGCCTGCTCCTCTTGCTGCTAGTCAACCTGCCGGGTAACACTTTCCTAACCTTTACAAACCCTATATGACCATTAATAATAATGTCCTCAAGACCGAATTTTGGTCTAACGGCCACTACCAACTGTCTACGCAGAGAAAGGATTATAAAGCCCAAATTTATGCGCAAGCACAGGTGCACTCTCTATTCCCTCTCTCATAGTCATAGGGAGGGTAGTCCGACACGACCGGAGAGAGATCATGCGCAGGACTAACGGCTTTACATGCTTTCCGAGGCACAGTGGTGAGACACTATCAACTTCCTCACTCCGGGCAGCTACTGAGAATTTCTTGACGGAAAAACTCAATATATGTTTTTGGCCCGACTCGGGAATCGAATCTGGCGCCTCATGATCAGCAGTCGTGTTTAAAACCACAGACCAACGAGTCATTCACCAAACCGGCTTGGACATTAAATAAACAGGGTAATGTTTCTTACACGACAGGCCTGCCGACACCCACGAGACGAAAAATAAATATTAAATGACATTGTTCTGCGTCCATACAATGTTCGCTTAAGAACCAACAGTGAAAAAAAATACCTTTTTAAGGCCGAAATTATACATAATTGTATGTAAGAACAACAACTCCTGACGGACACTTCAGAAAACATAGATATTATCAGAGATTTTGAGGTTACGTTTTATTTTTATGAAACATTTTTATGGTATTGCTAATGTAAGCAGTTCAGTCTTAGTCTAGAACTTATACGGTATATAAAACTCAGGTTGTGATTAGGTAAACTTAGTTTACGTTAGTTTACGACGGGCTGTTTCCCGCAACTCCACGTCTATGCGCGTATTTTGCGTGTGGGCAGGAATAATGTGATTATTCGAGCCATGAGATCTCCCCGAAGAAGCTCAACAGTCCCTTGATGTTGCATGCAACTTCGGGGAGTGATCACGGCGTGCCGAAATGTTTAGCCCTGTACGTAGCGACCTCCGGACATTTCAGTAGCACGTGGGCCGCCGTTTCTTCCTCCCCCATACATGCCCTGCACAGGGGACTATCTGTAACACCTATAGTAAATAAATGTTTGTTAAAGGTGCCGTGTCCTGTGATAGCACTTGTTACTATCCTAATCTGCGGCTTGTTCAGTCTCATTAAAACTTTGGTTAAGCGACTGTTTATTTCAGGCAGGGCCTCCCTAGCTTGTCTACAGTCTACTAGATTTTTCCAAAGCTGAGCGTGTTGATTAGTGAAGTGTCTACGTACCAGTGAACGAACGTTACCAAAGGGGATTGGTATTATTGGTTCCGGCCCTATAGTGGCCAGAGCCGATCCTCTTCTGGCCAGTTCGTCTGCTGCATCGTTGCCTCTGGATCCACTGAGTCCCTTTATCCATTGCAGAGTCACATTGTTGTTTTTACATACCTCATTTAATCGTTGATGGCATTCATATATTAGTCCCGAGTTCACCACATTGCAACTCAGAGCTTGTAGTACCGCCCTACTGTCGGTCAGTATTCTGATGGGGAAGTCATTAACCTTCCTAGTATCTATTGCTATGGCTATTGAATGGTACCCATACATTCCGCCTGAAAGACCGTGTTATAGGTACCCAGCGGTGTGCATATGTGAATATTGAGGTCTTCAGAGAAAGCTCCAGAACCTACACCTTCATTTGTTTTAGAACCATCGGTGAAAATTCTAAGCTCTTTTGGGCTTAATCCTTCCGGCTGGCTGTTTTCATTTTATTGTATCTTGTATTTCTTATCGAAAACAAATTGTTTAGGAATCTTATCGTATTTGGCTTGTAGGATAGGAATTTTTGAGTGAATTCTATCAATTATGCCTGTATGAGGGACACTATTCTTACTCCAAAGATTTAGGGTCTTGAGTCTGATGGCAGCTAAAGTCGCTTCTTGTTGTATATGTAGATGAAGTGGAGTTAGCTCCAGCATCGCTTCTAAGGCTGCTGTTGGCGTAGTTCTTATGTAGCCTGTGGCAGCCATACATGCCAGTCTCTGGTAGCGCTGAAGCTTCTTAATTGTGGTGGCTTTATTTATCTTGGTCAACCATACCAGAGCGCCGTATGTGATCATGGGCCGAATTACAGTTTTGTAAAGCCACAGTATGATTTTTGGCGTCAGTCCCCATCTTTTGCCAATCATGTTTCTGCATTGCCAGAAAGTTATACTAGCTTTGTTGATTTTGTTTTCTATGTGTTTATTCCAGTTAAGTTTGCTGTCCAAGGTAAGACCTAAATATTTTAACTCAGAGGATAGCTGGAGTTTTGTGCTGAAAAGACTTGGAAGATGATAATTATTCAGCTTTCGTTTCTGTGTGAACATTACTAAAACCGTTTTTTTTTTTTGTATTGACGGTTAAGTCGTATTCCCTGCACCATCTCTCCACTATACGGAGAGCCGCTTGGGTCAGGTCGCACACTATGCTTGCTGTCTTTCCAGAGACCAGTATTGTCAGGTCATCAGCATAACCTACTGTATAGAAGTGATTGGCATTTAATTTGCTGATGAGTTCATTTGCTGATGGGCAGCCTTTCTTAATTTGGATTGGTTGAGATTCACCAGCAATCTTTATTATTCGTGTACTGAGCATGTAAACTATCCAGTCGATCAGTGCTGGTTCAACTTTATGTCTATTGAGTGCACCTTTTATGCTGGAGAAGTTCGTTCTGTCAAAAGCACCTTCTATATCTATGAAGGAAGCTAGACATATTTCTTTGTTTTGGATGGCCTCTTCAATCTTTGTGATTACCTGATGAAGTGCCGATTCTGTTGATTTGCCTAGACTGTAGGCGTGTTGCTTGTCGTGTAGTGGTAAGTTCATTAGCGCCGATCCCCTTAATTCCCTTTCACACATCCTCTCCATCATCTTTAGGAGAAAGGATGTGAGGCTAATGGGCCTGTAGGATTTAGGGTCAGTGTAGTCGCTCTTACCTGGTTTGGGTATGGATGTAACTTTCACTTCCCTCCATCCCCTAGGAACATATATAAGAGCCAGACAGGCTCGCATTATGGCAACAAGTCTGACTATTAGGGCTTTACCCCCCCACTGTAGGAGTGCCGGGAATATGCCGTCAGGTCCTGCCGCCTTATAGGGGAGGAAACTGTGAATGGCCCAATGGATTTTGTCCATCGTTACCACTATCTGTGCTAAATTCCAGTCTTCTGCTGTTGGTGTCAGTATGTCGTCATGCCGGTTTGCCTCCTGGGTTACGCAGCAACCTGGGAAGTACATTTCAATTAGGATGCGTTGGGCTTCATCCGGCGATGTTGAGTAGCTACCGTCGGGTTTCTTTAGAGACATGGATCCGACGTGTTCTGTTTAGCTAGAATATTCTTTATCCTATTTGCTTGTTCGCAGGTTTCTATGTTGCCACAGAATTTACGCCACCCAGTCGAGCGTCGATACCTGATACATTTTTTGTATTCAGACTTAGCTTTCTTATATAGTAGCCAGTCTTCATCCATTGAGGTATTCATGGCCCTATTTAGGGCTTTTCTTACCTTCTTACGTTTCCTATCGCGTTCTTTACCCCACCACGGTTGCTTTACCTCGGCATGTCTTGGTGGAGTGATTTCTGGACATGATTCATGGTAGCTGTCTATCATGGCCTTAGTAACAGCTGCTACCTGTTCTTCTAGGAGCGATTGATCTGCTATAGTATTTATCCCCTCAAAATCCGCGAGCGAAGACGTCAGCCTATTTAGGTATTTTGTTTTATCCGTCTTGCGGGGATTTCTCCATAGTGGTGTAGAGGGGATATCGACCTGTAGTGCGAAGCAGATCCATCTATGGTCTGAGCATGAGGCCTCTTTCGACACATGCCATCCCGTAATTAGTTTGGCTGCTCCTTCTGTTGCAAGTGTGAGGTCGATTATAGTGCGACAGCGTTTGTTTATGAAAGTAGGTTCAGAACCTATGTTTAAAATGGTTAGGTTAGTACTAAATAAATATTCAACTAAAACCTTACCTCGTTGATTTGGTTTTCCATTCCCCAAAGGGGATGATGTGCGTTGGAGTCCGTCCCGATCACAACCTCTAGTCTGATCCTCTCGCAGAAGTTCACCAGCCTGCCGAGGTCATGAGGGGGAGGAGTGTCTTCCTTCGGCATGTAGACCGAGGTGACGACTAATCTTCTCTCCTGTGTGTATTGTATTGCCACGGCATACATGTCTCTAGAACAGAAATCTGTTAATGGTTGTGCACAGATATCTTTAGTAGTGTAAATACACGCACTAGGCTTGTCGTGTTCAGAGCTGTAGAATAGCTTACCTTTTAGGTTGTTTAGGCCTTTAATTTTACCAGCCCCAACCCACGGCTCCTGGATTAAGGCTATGGCAGTCCTTTGAACCTCCAACCACTTGACTAGATAAACTTATCACATAACAAACCAACTACACAGTGCACTTAGATTCCGAAAACATTTGCAGAAATGTATTTTTTCAAACGAAACGAGAATACACAGACTAACTAGTAGATCCTAACCGAATCGAGAATGATCGCACGTCTGACGTCTATCTAATTTAACGTCTTAGTCATCTGTCAACGTTATTGACGTTTTTTTGCGTAGCACAATGCTGGTTTGGCCAATGAGAGTATAATAGTATTAATTTAAATGAAACAGATGATTTTACTGTATCTCAGTTCCTTGTGACATATATTAATCTGAGGTATATTTTAAAATATTAACGTTTCCATGATATACCTATAGTATGTGCCATATCGATTGAGAAAAACGGACAATGACCTCAGATATGAGCCGAGTGTCAAAAGGCGTAACTTACAAAATCTCAATTTAGATGTGATAACAATATTTAAATATTGATATTATTCCCACTTCTAGGTCAGCACATATGTTTTGTTTTTTTGTTTCTTAAATAATATTGTCTGTGGTTCCTATAAACATAGTAAAATCTTACGGTACATCGCGAAAAATGTGTTATATTTTATATTTCAATTTATGGTAAGTAACGCAGCAATTCATTTAATAACAGTTTCATATTAAAAAAATATTTGAAGCAATATAATCACCATATTGAGCTTTTGCAAATTCATCCCTTTAAAATAAACAAAACGCGCGTTACGTCAGTTCGTTCTAAAAGAAACGTGACAATGGCAGCCAGAGATGCGTCACCTTTTTTGGGCCGGTCCGCCATTTTGTTTTCATTCGTGTTCGGATAGCGCTTGCGTGTGTACGTCTCGGGTAATTCATAGCATTCATTGCATTGTTTTAGTTGAGTTTTTACTGTTAAATTTGTTATATCGTTAAGTTTTTGTTTTTTGAATCTGTTATATTAGTTTTACTGTGACGGTCGTTACTAAATCGACATGAGTTCAGGAGAATTTGGTGAAGGACCCGGTCCTTCAACATCAAGTGGAAAGAGACGTCGCCGACCCATAATAAACGTAGCAGGTACGTACAAATAGGTACAAATGCGACGACGTAGCCTTTCTATTTCTTAAAGCGCTCTTTTTATGTGACCATGTGGTATTTATTTTCTAAAACAATATGTATTTATGTGATGTAGTACTATGGTAGTATATTTTTGTCATTTATTTACAGGCCCATCTTCTGGAGCACCTTTAACGTCACCAGTAAAAAAGAGAAAACCTACCACTTTGTCGGTCGGGGAACAAGAGATTATCATTAATGTATACAAATATGTCAAAAACACCTGGCCCGAAGACGTGTATCCTTCAAACGTTAATATGGTAGAAAAGGTTTCGGAGATCTCAGGAGTCAGCAAGAGCACTATATATCGCGTATTAAGCGTGTATAGAGATTCCCATAAAATACCAGAAAAGGGAATAATTAATAAAAGAAAAAAGTCTGTAATTGACAAGTTGGACGATTTTGATAAATCGGCTATAAGAGCGAAAGTGCATCAGTTCTTTCTTGCAGGAGAATTACCGACTTTAGACAAAATTTTGCTCAGTATAAATCAAGATGACCAGTTGCCAAACTTGAGCAAAACTTCCCTGCGACGTGTGTTGCGCCATTTAAAATTCAAATATATAAAGAGAAACAGAAAAAGTGGTCTAATAGATCGCCCAGAGATAGTTCTGTGGCGTACCAGATATTTGAGAGAAATACAAATATTAAGAAACGAGGGACGTAACATTTTTTACCTTGACGAAACATGGATTAACGCAGGTCATACTATGGGAAAGGTATGGGAAGACACCACAATTGAATCTTCTCGTCAATCACGGTTAGAAGGCTACTCTACTGGCGCGAAAGCCCCTTCGGGTAAAGGAAAGCGATTAATAGTTGTACACGTTGGCAATGAAAATGGCTTTTTGGAGGGATGTGATTGGGTATTTGAATCATCATCTACTGGTGACTACCATGAGAGTATGGACGCTCTCCATTTCGAGGACTGGTTTAGAAAAGTAATAGAAAAACTGCAAAGCGGCGATGTCATAGTTATGGATAACGCTAGTTACCACTCCAGACGTTTAGAAAAAACCCCAACAATGTCTTGGCGGAAACAAAATATGCAGGAATGGCTAGAATCTAAACAGATCGCATACGTGCCCTCGGACACAAAGACCCACTTAATGGAAAAAATAAAGGCAGTTAAAGATAACTATCGAAGTTACGTCACCGACGAGATGGCAAAAGAAAAAAGCATCACAGTGGTAAGGTTACCTCCTTATCACTGTGAGCTTAACCCCATTGAACTTGTGTGGGCAGATGTGAAAGGGTACGTTGCACGAAAAAATACAACTTTCAAGTTAAAAGATGTTAAAAATTTACTTAAAGATGGTTTAACTCAAATCACGCCAGATAAATGGAAAAACTGTGTTCAGCATGTCCTTAAGGTTGAACAAAAAATGCGTGGCATGGATGATAGAATTGACCAAACTGCAGATCGCTTTATAATTAATGTTACAGATAGTTCATCAAGTGAAGATACGAGTGATGATTGCACCGAATAAAAATAAAGTTCTTATATAATATTAAAAATAAAGTTTTATCTTTTGCATAAGTACGTACTTATTCGGTGTCGTTATCACTCGAATCTTTATATGTGTTATAAATTAATGTTTTTTGTTGTTAAATGAATAAAGTACTTTATAACAATAGATGATTTTTCTTCTACAGCGATCTTTCACATAACTTTTTAATAATAGTTAATAAATATATATTATATCAATCATTATAAAAAAATCATTATAAATAAAGAAAGTACTACATATAAAATGTGCCTATATATTGAAGGTTTGTAACCCCTGGTTAAACGACCGAAAGGTCATTGTCCGTTTTTCTCAATCGATTTGGCACATACTATAGTCAGGTCATAAATTCTGTCACATGTTTAATATAAAATAATTGAAACAAGTTTATTCATTATGTAACCATTTATATACCAAAATGAACTTAACAAAACATAGATTCTTATGACACTAAAATTTATTCAAAATGACCTCCGTGATTTTGAATACAGGCCTTCAATCTGCGCGGCCAGTCTTCTATCGCAGCACGAACGAGGTCCATGTCAATATCGGCGGCTGCCTTAATCAAGGATGTCTTGAGTGACTCCAAATTGGGATGAGGCTTTGAGCACGCCTTTTCCTCCAAGTGTTGCCATATCTTGTAATCTAACGGATTCAAATCTGGACTGGAGGAGGGCCAGTCTTCGTGCCAGATGAAGTCGATTTCACGCGCCACCAGCCAGTCTTGTAAGCTCTTCGCTCTATGAGCTGGCGCCGAATCTTGTTGGAATACCCAGTGCCTGTTATTGAACATGGTATGAGAAACAGGTTCCACAAGGTTCGTCAGGACTGTATTTTGATACACAACTGCATTCGTTTTTACACCTTTCTCACAAAAAATGTACCTCTGTTAAGCCCCAATAAGAAACTCCCAACCATACCATGAGCGAGGATGGAAAATGACCTCGTTGGACACGCGGCATACGGTTGCTCGCTTCTTCCCTACTGTGTGCGTACATCTTATCATTTTGTTTGTTGTAGCTCTCTTCTACGGTAAAAATTTTTTCATGCGAAAATAGAATTTCCCGATATATTTTCCCGCGTACCGCTTCAACAAAGCGCGGCATCTCTTCAGTCTCAGGTCCATTAGACGAGCATTCAAACGATGTCCTATTTTTCTTCGATATGCCCGAAGCCCTAAGTCTTCATTTAACACCCTTTTCACTGTGGTTCTGCTTAACCCCATCTAAAGGGCCAACAGATTCTGCTTACGTTTGGGATTTCTTTGAATTCGCGCCTACACAGCTTTTATCACTGCTGGAGTCCTAACAGACCGAGGGCGACCACTTCTTGACCTGTCATCTACACTAGAGTCTTCATTGTATCGTTTGATGGTACGATAAACGAATCTTTTGGTTATGTTCAAATTTTTCAGTATGTCAAAAATTTGAATTGGCGCGTAACCGCAACGGTGCAACGCAATAACTGCAACACGGTGTTCTTTAAGCGTCCACTCCATATTTAAAAATTAGTAAAATTCTAAAAAGTATACACTTTTATTTTCATGAATTATTCGAAATTCGAATTCAATAAACTTTTTTGTGGCCAGCATTCTAAAAGAAAAGTTTTTACTGTGTGACAATACTTATGACCTGACTGTGTATTTGAGTTTATGACAACTTTTGAAATATGTCAGTGAAGGTATTGTGCGATTGGCTAAATCACAGGAGCACATAAAGGCAGCACATTAGTATTAAAAATAGGTAAATTTTCAACAGTGGTAGAGCCACGCGGCAGCTTTTGCTGTCGCACGGATGGGCCGGCTCGAACCGGGGTGGTACCACGACCTCACAGAATACCAGCGTGGAGTAGAGGCTTACCTCTGCGTTTCGCTTGGTGAGTTCAGGTGGCCGGAGGCCCTTTTTATTGGAAATGAGGTATTCCATCTTAGTCCTCACGGGTGACAACGCATCTGCATTTTGGTTTGTAATAGAGGATAGATGTAGGTACATGTCTATGGGCCGCACCAACCACTTACCATCAGGTGGACTGTGTGCTCGTTTGTCACCCTTATCCTATAAAAAAAGGTACAAAGTTCAAAATCTAAATTATTTTGATTTCACAAGCGGGATTTAGAAAGGGAATGGGATGTTTGGATGAGGTCTTTTCCTTGCGGTGCATAGCCGAAAAGAGTTTAGCTAAAAACAAGAAGGTCTATTGCGCATTCCTGTATCTAGAAAAGGCCTATGATAGAGTGGTGAGGAATGAATTGTGGTTAGCACTGTCCGTGAACGGTGTGAGCAGTATCCTCATACGAGCATTAAAATCTCTTTATAGGGATTCTATCGTTTGTGTAAGGATAAACGGGGCATACACTGAATGGTTTAATAGCGAAAAAGGTTTAAATAAAACTAATTTTACGGATTTTATCGCGTATATTAACTTTTTATGTGCCCTAGTGATATATTCCTAGTGATTTTATATTCCCGACGTTTCAAGCACTTTACAGCACATGATCCATGGTCAAATGACCAACCCTTCCCCCCCGTGACCATGGGTGATGTAAAGTGCTTGAAGCCTCGGGAATATAAAATAAGTTAATATGCGCGATCAAATCCGTAAAATTTGTTTTATTTAAATGTGTAGTGTTCGTGCAAATATAAGAAATCATTATCGAAAAAGGTGTTAGACAGGGATGTGTAGCGTCACCGTGGCTGTTTAATCTGTTCATGGACAATTGCTTGACAGATTTAAAAGAGAATGAAAGTGGGTTGAGAATGAATGAGTTACTCATCAAATGTTATCTCTATGTTGATGACCAAGTAGTACTTGCGTCTTCGGCCGAGGAGTTGCAGGAGATGGTAACTACTATGAGTGGAACTTTTGTTAGGAAGGGAATGAAGATGAATGTAAGGAAGACGAAAGTGATGAGGCAGTGCAGACTACAATATCGTGATTGGAGATGAGCAAATTGAACAGGTAAAGGAGTTTGTGTATCTGGATTCAAAGTTTACAAGAGATGGAAAGTGTGAGAGTGATATCGAAAGAAGAGTGAATGCAGGAAACATGGTGGATGGGGCTTTGCACTCCTTTATGAGCAGTCGGAAGGTGTCTAACAAGGCTCGTTTGGCTGTGCATGAGGGGGTGTTGGGTCCGACCCTCATGTACGGAAGTGAAAGTTGGGTATGACAGAAGAAACATGAAAGCAGAATAAATGCACTTGAAATGAGTTTTAAGAAGTATGTTAGGAGTTAAACTGAGTGACAGGATAAGAAATAGTGAGATAAGGAAACGTTGTAGTCTGAAAGAAGATGTAGTGACGAAAATTGAGAAAGGTATGCTGAGATAGTTTGGCCATGTCGAGAGAATGAATGAAGAACGATTGACGAAAAAAGTGTATAAGGCGAGTGTAAATGAAAGTGTTGGAGGGGGTAGACCTAGGCGAACGTTTCTAGACCAAATCAGGGACGTCTTGAAAAAAGGCCAGGTCAAGAGTACCCTAAACCGAAGAGCATGTATGAAGGGAATAATGAACGTGGATGAAGCGAATGTATGTATGTAATTCAGAAGTGTCCGTTACTATGTATTGAATGTTATCTAATGCATAATTAGGGAAAAGAATTTTGGTAATTGTCAAATATATGTTGGTTTTTAGGCGAGTTTATACAATGTCCTTTAGTTTTGAAATACTTAATCATGTCTTTAAATATATTAAAACTATACGGAGGGGCACACTGAAATGATCAGGATTGAGTTACAATAAAACCTTTTTTAGAATTTGAATACTGGCCTCTTAGAATCTTAATGACATTCAAACAAATAAAAAAAATGTTTAAAAACAAAATCTATGTTGGTTTAAATTCGACACGTCGTTAATAGAAATGGAGCTCACGCGTGAACATTTCCGTGCCATAATTTATCACAATTTTCGTCGCGGCTTTTCTCAAGATAAATGTCTCAGCGAACTTGTTTCGATTTATGATGTTGAAGCACAGAGTCAAACGACAATATACCGCTTGTATGCCGAGTTCCGACGCAGTCGTGTGTCGCTCAGCATTGTTTCTTCTGCAGGTCGACCAAGAACAGCGGTCACACCTGAAAACATCGCAGCTGTGCGAACTATTATATTAGATTTTTTTTTATAGGATAAGGGTGACAAACGAGCACACAGTCCACCTGATGGTAAGTGGTTGCTGCGGCCCATAGACATCTACATCTATCCTCTATTACAATTCAAAATGTAGATGCGTTGTCACCCGTGAGGACTAAGATGGAATGCCTCATTTCCAGTAAACAGGGCCTCCGGCCACCTGCACTCACCAAGCGAAACGCAGAGGTAAACCTCTACTTCACGCTGGTTTTCTGTGAGGTCGTGGTACCACCCCGGTTCGAGCCGGCCCATCCGTGCGACAGCAAAAGCCGCGTTATGTGACATACGAGCAGATTTGGGCTGTTATCAGTATCGGAATGACTGCAATTCAGTCGATATTACATAATGAGCTGTGTGTGAGAAAGCTAGTTTCCCGCTGGGTTTCCCACAATTTGTCCGAAGAGCAAAAGGCGGCTCATGTAGATTGGTGTCGGAATACTCTGCAACGCTTCAACCGATGGAAATCAAATGCCGTTTATAACATCGTCTCCGGTGCAAATCACGGATTTATTCACACGAACCTGAAAGAAAACATCAGTCAGCAGTTTGAGTCTTCGAAGACGAGGTCAAACCAATGAAAGTGGCTACGTTTGTCTCGAAAAAGGGGCATGTTGCTACAATTCCTTTACAGGAACCCAGAACGGTTACCGCTGAGTGATATATCACGGTTTGTTTGCCAGAAATGATAGCCGAACTCCGAAAAAATAACCCGAAACGTCGCATCATCTTACATCACGATAATGGGAGCTTCCATACGGCTTGGAAGACAAATGATTTTTTTGAAGCAGGAAAACGTTGAGCTGATGAGCCATCCTCCGTACAGTCCTGACCTGGGTCCAAACGATTTCTGTACATTCCCTAGAATGAAAGATTTACTACGCGGTCAACGGTTTGAAGACCCCGAAGCAGCTGTGGAAGCGTACAAATCAGCCATTTTGTCAATATCAACAAGTTTTAATGATTGGTTTGCACGAATGGAAAAGTGCACGGAGAATACTTCGAAAAACAATAAAATACTATTTAGCTATACCGTGCATGTGGTTTTTCTTATTCCTGATCATTTCAGTGTGCCCCACGTATAGGTATAGTTATGTATGAAATTAATGAGTTTTCACGCAATTTCTATATCGTTGTAATAGCCCCTCGTGATGGACCCATGCAGAGATTATAACAGTTACTACGTAACCTCAAGCGTTTTTATATCATGCTTAGATGGGACTAATATAATAGCAAACATTTTATCACAGAGACAGAGATATTCTACATTTATAGCCGAGATCGAAAAAATAATGAGGTTCTAAATATGACTGTATGCAGTTATGCGATGTCTTCCTCAATGAGGGCTAATAATCTTCCGCTCACCAGTTGTCGCTAGTTGGCACTGATGTGAAGGTTTTTGCTACACAATGTCATTTAATTGAGAAATAAGTTTTAAATAAAATTTTATCAGTTTTTAGAGTATTATATTAATACACAAAACAATACCTTAGTGGTTTGATCTTTAATTTTTCGCACATTTTCAACTCTTTTTTTAAATTTTTCTCCTTTTAAGAATACCTATAGTTTGTTTTATAAATATCTAATTAATCTATACCTAATATAAAAATGAATCGCTGAATGTGTCGCTAAGCGCAAATCTCGAGAGCAGCTGAACCGATTTCGCTAATTCTTTTTTTTTTATAATTTTCCTTGAAGTACGAAGATGGTTCTTACGAGAAAAATTTTAAAAAATGCCTGAAAATGTCTAAAAACAACACTTTTCTATATACCCATACAAAAGATTCGTAATAATACTTAAAAGTCAATTTGAACTTTAATACCATATCATAAAGTTTAAGTGTTAGTGGAGGGGTTCTGGGAAGGCATAACAATTGAGTGACGTTATTATCGTTTAAATATTAATGTCAATATTTATACACACTGGCAGATAGCTGATGTTATAAGGAATAACTTGGGCTGCTTTTATTTTAGGGTTCCGCGAAAAATAACTCCACGCGGGCGAAGTCGCGTGGAACAGATAGTATAAAATATAATAGTACAGAAAGAAACATTAACCATTACATTTTTCGAACAAATTAATTTCCTCGCTATGAAGTCTGTGAAATATACCTCACTTTTAAGTGGCGCCGCGCCGTCCTGGTGGCAAAAAAAGTCATGGATGTCCTCATTGTGAACCGATTTTGAAGATTCTTTTTTTTAAATAATTTATACCCCATGCCTCCTATAAATTTGGGAAAAAATCCGCCTGTACAGTCCGTACGGGTAAAGAATGGGATTAGAAATGGCGACTCATCGAGCTCGTACCGTCAACATACACAGTACCAATAGCGAAAACCCACTAATAACGGTATATCGTTATAAAGTTATATTATTCATTTAATTTGAAATTTTCTATTAATGGGAAAATATTAGAAAAATTTACCCAAGTACATTAATATTAAAATAACATTTATAAATAGCGACCCGCTCTGGCTTCGCCTGGGTGGGATCTATTAATCTGACGTTATTTAGACCTAAGATATTCATTAAATACCATTTATTTTATCGTGTTATATTTCTATTTGGATAAAATTTAGTCTAGATCACTCCTGGTATTATTACTTTCTATTTGTTCGTGAAATTTTATTCCAATCGGTTCAGTCATTCCGAAGATTACCTCGGACAGACAGGCAAACGAAAATTTTAAACAAATACAAAAATATTTACAAACAAAATGAACTATGAAGAAAATGCTCAGAACGCGTCTAGCTCACAAATTAGAAAAACCGGACTGATATTTTTTTTGTAGTTTATGGCATTTTCTTATCATTGATTCCAATGACAAGTTGATTGAAATTGAAATTGAAATAGAACTTACGAAAAACGCATATCGTAACGTATTTTTTGCAGTCTTTACCGGCTGGTGTGAGCATAGATAGCGACGGTGTGCGAGGGAGAGGTGAATAGAGGCGATGCTATTTTCAATCCCATTCTTTAACTGCACGTGTAGTAACTGTTTAGACGACATTCTACTTGTTACCTCGAGCTTGTGACATTCCTTACCCCGCTCAAAAGGGTAAAAACAAAGATGTTTTATATAAAACATCTTTGGGTAAAAAATTAAACTTAGTAAAGGCCGACTCAAAGAAATAATAAGAATAAATTCGACTTCGAAAGAATAAATTCGAAGCTAATATATGGAAATTATTTAATTATTTATTTACAGCGCGGCGGACATTTGCATGGCCTAAACCCCTCTCAGGTATGAGAGGAGGCCTGTGCCCAGCTGTGGGACGTATATAGTCTGTAATTTTATCTTTAGGTATTTGAGCTTTTACATTTTATTAAAAGTTTAATATTTGTATGTTACTTTAAATAGCTGTAATTGGCTAAAAGTCAAAACTCACGCGCATACACGGAGGAACATTTATTTCATTTTATCTTATTGGCAGTTGTTATACCAACATGTCAAACATTTTAGAAAAAAGGTTGAATCTCTTTTGATTTATGTAATGCCTTTGATAAATGGGGATTAACCTTAATTTGTTTACGCTAACGAATGTGGATCAAGCTACCGACAGATAACGCATATTTATTTACTTTCGATGAGAAACAAATAATATTTTTTTTCCCTACCAATCAGTACTTAAAACTGCTTTTAAAAATTTTATTAATACTGGCAGCGTAGATTGAACTTGGTTTTCAGCTCTTTGGCGATAAATCATTTCATCTATGTTTAACTATAGTGATTATATCAGGGTTTCCTGGGTAAGAATTGCTCAAAATATCTTGGGTACTAGTTACTACACCGTTCGAATGCCTGCTGAAACCAACATTAGTGTAAAAAGCCAAGCTGTTTTTATTTAACTATTACATTGTATCATATCATATGACTGCCCCTTTGGTCTAGTAGTCGTAAGCTCGATTGCTGACCATGATGTCCCGGGTTCAATCCCGGGTCGAGCCAAAATCAGTTATTGTGTTTTTCTACCAAAAAGTTCTCAGTAGAAACCCGGAGTTAATTTGGGTTATCAAAATGCAGATGCGTTGTCACCCCAGAGGACTGCCCCGAGCGTGGTCCTACCCCGGTCAAGCCGACTAATACGTGCTACAACCATAATATAACTGCAGCGTGGCTCTACCACGTACAAAATCAATCAGACCGTAACAGTCCACTGCTGAGCTGCCTCTGCAGTTATGTGGAGTAATGCCTTAAAGCGTAGAGGGCGCTGAGCAGCTACACTAGAAGTAATAGTGTTCTGTGCTTAGCAGACGTATTGACGATCACAAAACCAGATGTATCGCACTTCCGACACTGCTGCCATCTATCGAAAGCCATGACATCTTCATGGTATTTCTCCTTGTCGTCCTAGTTTGTAGGTAGTTCTCCTTGTCTGTAACGACACCCACAGGAAGAAATAAAGTGATGCATTTGAAATTAGCCAGCACGACCATTAAATTTCAAAAAATCGATTTAAACAACTCAACACATTACTATGTAAAAGAGGTTTTATTATACATGAATTTAAAGTTCTCAAAGTCTTTTGCAAAAAAATAAAACATGCGTGAGTGTCGTGGAACACTCGTTTGGAACGAAGTCCCTTATTATTGATAAACGTATTATATTATTGATTAACAAATACAAATAAATGTATTACTAGAGTCTATTAAAATGAAGCGTCATTTAAAATAAAATACACTATGACACAAGGGGTAGTGACGAAAAAATCTTACACTTTTTGTCGCCTAGCTCCCATCCGCCAAACCCGTACCGTCTGATAAGGAACTTCGTTCCAATATTTAAAAAAAAAAATTAGCTTGCATATTATATAATATATTAAGTACTTAGATGTAACGGAAATTCAAGAAGATCTGTTACATTCACCGAAACATAACGTTCTCTGTAACCTCAAATGACCTGACGTGATCAATGCAAAATAATTTGTCTCACTGGATTGGATACTGAAAAGAAATCTACTCCGCAATTAGTAACGCGTTGGTTTTCCTGGTGTTTTTTTTTTATCTCAATTCAAATGCCTACTGAAGTGGTCATTAAAGCTGACACTATAACGAATGAAATAGATAACGAAATAAATGAGTACTGTATTCATTTTGTATTTGCAATTATAACAGCTTGTATCTTTATCCTTGGAGACGATTTAGTTTTGCATAAAACGGTACCCATTATACGAGTGTTCAGAGAGACTGAGTTACAACTTAAATGCGATAAGAATATTAAAGTAACCCTCTTTTAAGTATTGTAAGGCACCTGAATGAATGTGAAAAAATATTTTCAACATTTCCTTTTATTTACATCGCAGTGTAAAAAGATCATTATTTTTTCATTATTTGCCTGCTTTGGTTTTTATATCACCGACCTCGACGTTTCATCATTGCCCTAAGGTTGACTGGTTGAGAATATATTTAACATTAATAATTATAACTTAAAACAAAAAGTAAAAACCGACTTCATATTACTAGAAATAAAAGTTATTTATTCGTTGACCTTAGAGTCGAAATTGAGGGGGACCCTTGAAGTATAACCTATTTAATAACAAAAAGAATCATGAAAATGTGTTCACAATCTGCGAAGATATCGCGTAACGTTCATACAAAAAAACATACATTAGAATTGAAAACCTGCTCCATTTTGAAGTCGGTTAAAAATTATGTGGAATTTTCCGCAAATTCTAAATTAATTAAATTCGATCGCGTAAGAAAAAAGAGCCGTGGTAGCGCAATAGCCGCTAGGCTTGCGAACCGTCCCGGATTTTCCTGCACGTCCCGCTTCTGGGTCAATTTTGGACCGTCCCGCCACAACACCTTGCGGGACGCCTTTTGTCCCGGAAATCAGTGATTATATGATATTAGTATCTATCTCGTACCAACTACACCTTAGCCGTAGCTTCCATACCACTTTCAAATGCATCAGCAGAGAGAGTGTTTTCTCTCTGTGGAAATGCATGGACAGACAGCATTTCTAATGTGCATGCACTGCTGTGTCACTAAAGTTTATTTTCTTTCTTTCTTTCTTTATTTAAAGAAGCTGTTTGTTGACCACATCAAGGCTGAACTACAAATTAACATCAATTTTGATCAAAAATGCAGTGAATTTTATAATGTGTGTTTTTTTTCTAACTAATTTGTATGTGGTGTGTTGTGTCCCGCGTAATATACCCAAGTCCCTGAGTCGAGCTGGGTAATCCCGGAAATGCCTTTTTTGGAGTTGGTAAGCCTAGTGGCAGCTCAACAGCCGTGGTAGCTCAGATGGTAGCGGTCGCTGTAAATTTCACAGAACGCAAGCAAACCGGGTTCGATCCCTGCCTGCACCAATGGAATTGTTAATTACAATTTTAAGTGCTGATTTACCACGTCATCAACGGTGAAGGAAAACATCGCGAAGAAACCTGCATATCTGAGAAATAAAAAAATATTTCAAAGACATGTGAAGTTCGCCAATACGCATTGGCGCAGCGCGGCGGACACTTCCTTGCCCTAAAACCCTCTCAGAAATGAGAGGAGGCCTGTGCCCAGCAGTGGGACGTATATAGGCTGTAATTTTAAGAAAAATGTTGAATGACGTTAGGAAAGCTCTTGGTAGGTATATATGAAAGTTTTGTCCTCGGTCAAAAAGCCTCGTGAAAATAGAAGTGTAGTCGTGGAAGTGACAACATGAGACCCCACGGTATGGCTGTGGTTTCTCGGGAATACTGTAAAACGCTTGCGTTGAAATTTATATGCGAAGACACTTTAGCGGTATCAATTATAGCAAATTTACACGATTGATAATGACACGAATATGTATTATAATAAATATATAACACATTCATGCCATTTGCTGTAGAAACTACCGGTCCGTAAAATCCACGTGCGGTTTCTAAAGAAACTGTATCCGCGAATTGTCATCGCCGCTGGGGATAAGATAGCCGGCCTAGTTATTTCCTCGCTCTAGGTCTAAATACGTTTGTAAGTCTTAAAATCCGTTAGGAAACTGTAATGGATATATTAGATATTTTTTTCGTAACATCTACCAAACGGCGCTCACCGGTCGCCTAGCATGTGTAACGGTATCATATCGTATATGAAATGATATTGACGGAAAAAATTAACAAAAGCTTTTTTCAGTAACCTGCCACCAAGATCACCAAGATGCCGTGCATATCACGGCGATACTCGGCGAGAGTGTCGTGTTCAACTGCCAGGTGGACTTCCCCGAAGACATCCCTGTGCCGTACGTGTTGCAGTGGGAGAAGAAGGTAGGCGAAACGGTACGATGGTCCACACTCCACTCTTACAATACAACGCTGCTCATCTACCGTGTGTGTATTTCTGTTCAGTAGAGGACGGCTCGTCCCCGCGACGCGCCCGCAGACTGTAAAGTATACCTAACTCGGGTTGCCCGTGTCGGTAGCGGCACCTATTGTCCCGTGCTAGTGGTAAAGAGGCGCCGCGGGCCGGGGGCTCGCCCCGCCCTCGCCCCGCGAGCGCCTTCGCACGCATTTATGTACCTTTGCCTCTTCAGCATACCGCCTAATGTACCTACCGCGCCCGTCGTCCCACCGCTCGACATACACCACAGTGACAAAGGCCTACAAAACGTGTCTGAGAGAGCAGCAGACCCCCGTTAGATATAACGAACATACTTACACATACACGATCACTTTACATTTACGATAAGATTTATTTGTTTAATTTTGCAAAATAATCCTTTTTTCATTTTGGGTGCACCAAGTTTTTATCCGAGTTAGCATCGGGAGCACGTAGCTTCAAGGCTGACACGGGGCACTCGCACTCCCTCGCGCACTGGCGGCGGTTCTGTCTGTTTCTCTCTTCCTGTGGCTGTGGGGTTGCTCCCACGCTGTCTGCAGTTATAGCCTCATATCTGTTATTTCATATTGCGTACTGCATGCTTAATGTATTATTTCACGCGTACCTTGTTTCGTAGATAGCGATCTCTGCACCTCAATCAGCTTTTAGTCTCTTATTTCTATGGACTTATTCGTAATGTACAAACTATAATTATATGATCCTTTGTAATGTATTAACTATGTATCTACTGTAAACAAATGTATCTTTGAAAAAGTAGATAGGTAACGTATTTAGGCACTTCCCCATGCATGATTTTGTGAACATTATTATGTTGAATGTAGCACTTCGCAAGATTTTGTTTCAAGACAAGAATCAATGAGAACCTGATAAAAATTAAACTGTAACTTTCTTTAATTGTTAAAAAACAAAATTTGGCGAATGTCTTTGTTTGTTTTATTACCTTCCATTAACCTTACACGACGGGAAAATGGATAATTTCACGAGGACAAAACCGAAAATTGTTCAAGTATTTAGGTATTGTTGATGTAATCTTAAATTGTATTTATGCAAGCGGAGGAGAAATTTCGCACCAGTAATAGTTTGAATGTTAATATTGTGTATGTATGTGTAGGGGCAGGATATCCCGATCTACATCTGGTACGAGAGTTACCCCACCCACAGCGGCGAGGGATACGAGGGAAGAGTGTCGCGCGTCGCACCTGACTCCCCTTATGGCGCTGCCAGTCTCAATCTCACCAATATACGGGAAACAGACCAGGTAATAAATCCTTTCATTTTAATGCGAATAAAATAACAAATAAGTACGCACTACACAGCCCATGTCATAGTGGTGATTACATTGATCTATAGGAACCTGTAACCATACCTGGAAAATAAGTATAGAATGCCAACCAGCAAACAGCAATTATTGGTCCCATCTTATTTTAGTCACTAATTCATAAACATTTCCAAACATTTTATTAGTTAGTGTTTTGTCACTTTCTAGCAACAAGTGTCTCGCAAATGTCAGAATGAGACAATACACTATTTAACTAATCAAGCGTTTAAAAAAATTTATGAATAAGACGATAAGTATTTACTTAACTTCGCTGGTATTTTGTATAAATCTGTCTATCTGGTGCCTTATATCTGAACCGTATATGGAATTTTTAGTTTAATATTTCAAAAGAAAAAGCGTGTTTAAACCACATATTCGCCTCTCTAGTCTTTTTTACGATCCCATACCTTAATAATTAAAAATTAAAAATGTTGTACAGCCGACTTCAATATAAGCGACTTCAATATAGGTTATTTAAGAATAACTCAATAACCATTGGTCTGACCTTGATCAAATTCATATGGGACCACACGAGAACTATCAGCTTTCATATAAAAAAAGAATCATCGAAATCGGTTTGCCCAGTACAAAGTTATGGGGTAACACACATAAAAAAAACATGCAGTCGAATTGAGTACCGTCTCCTTTTTGGAAGTCGGCAGAAAAAAGAAAGGGCGGAACCCTAATAAGATGACTTTGTTGTCTATCTGCCCGTCTGTGTGAAAGCGCGAAAGGATGCAATCAAAATCGAAGACTAAACTAAGCTTAGTCACAATCTGAGTCAATTTCGAAGATACGACTTTAGATAATTTAAAATTAAAAATTTTGTAAAGCCGACTTCAATATAAGTTATTAAGAATAACTCAAATAACTCAAAAACTATTGGTCCGACCTTGATCAAATTCATATGGGACCACACGAGAACTATCAGCTTTCATATAAAAAAAGAATCATCGAAATCGGTCTACCCAGTAAAAAGTTATGAGGTAACACACAAAAAAAAACGCGTCGAATTGAGTACCGTCTCCTTTTTGGAAGTCGGCAGATTAGCAACACAAAAGAAATTAGAAATAGCTTCGTAGCGATCACTATATTATTATAACCCTTTTTATACAATTGCCTTTTAATAAAATATATTTTTATACAGTTTTTGTTTAATAAAATGTTCGAACTATTACATATCGTTGATAAACATTTTAAACCATAAGAGCAATCTATCATTTATAATTTAAAATTAAAAATTTTGCACAGCCGACTTCAATATAAGTTATTTAAGAATAACTCAAAAACTATTGGTCTGACCTTGATCAAATTCATATGGGACCACACGAGAACTATCAGCTTTCATATAAAAAAAGAATCATCGAAATCGGTTCACCCAGTACAAAGTTATGAGGTAACACACATAAAAAAAAAACAAAAAAAATACAGTCGAATTGAGTACCGTCTCCTTTTTGGAAGTCGGCATAAAATACTTCCCGTTGACGTGGTTTACGTGGTAGAGCCACGCTGGCTGTAAATAAGTACAAAATGTTGCCACTATCTCTTATCGTCCCGCGGGTGTCGGAAAAGGCGACAGAGGGAAACCTAGGAGGTGGGCAGCAGCGCCTTCCTAATAGCAGCTAAACAGGTGGTAAAATTAGAAATTTTGTACAACCTACTTCAATATAAATAAAGTGAGAACATCATCAATGTAGTCGGAGTCAATTAAATACGCATTAATAAAGATAACTCAAAAACTACTAGTTAGATCTTGTTCATCAAGTTTATGTGTGACCACATGAGAAGTACCAGCTTTCAAATATAAAAAGAATTTATACGTTGTAAAGCCATGCTGCAGCTATATTTCTGGTATACTTATAGCACGAATGGGTCGGCTCGACCGGGGAAGGACTACGCACTCACAGAATACCAGCATAAAATAGTAGCTTAATGCTGCTGTGTTTCGTATGGTGAGTGTAGAGAACCGGAGACCCTTTTTACTGGAAACGAGGCATTCCATCTTAGTCGTCACGGGTGACAACGCATCTGCATTTTGATTCGTAATCGAGGATAGATGTAAATGTTTATGGGCCACAGCAACCACTTACCATCAGGTCGACTGTGTGCTCGTTTGTCACCCTTATCCTATAAATAAAATCATCAGAATCGGTTCATCTAGAAAAAAGTTCTGAGGTAACACACATAAAAAATACAGTCGAATTGGGAACTTCCTCCTTTTTTTGAAGTTGATTGAAAATAAAAATTGCGGTTGCCATCCCTCTATCAAAGTGTGGCAATTATGGCAAACATTACCCCTATGAAGGCAATCTATGCGGGAGGCCTACCTATGTATGTTCATAACGGTAACGAATGCCAACGCCCGTACAAAAAAATGCCATCAAACTAAAACAAAGAGGGAAGCAAATAAACGGTAATTGGTACTTCTATTGTTTGCTTTTATTCTCTGGACCATCGATCACCAATAAAAAACTAGATACACAATCAGTGACAAAAAATGTCCTTACCGAATGGGCGCCCACTCGCTTTTAATTTGTACGTAGCTTTGTGAATTCAACTTTAGGAATAGCAGTTAAGGTTCGCGTAGTGTATATATTCTGGTTAAGGTTGAATTTACATTAATGTATATTTATTCCAACTAGAATTACGTCAAAACAATTGGCGACAGTTTTTAGAGAAATTTTGCATGGGATTGTGTATCTTTTTTTATATAGGATAGGGTGACAAACGAGCACACAGTCCACCTGATGCTAAGTGGTTGCTGTGACCCATAGACATCTACATCTATTTTCGATTAAGAATCAAGAAGAAATGTAGATGCGTTGTCGCCCGTGAGGACTAAGATGGAATGCCTCTTTTCCAGTAAAAAGGGTCTCCGGTTCTCTACACTCACCATACGAAACACAGCAGTGTTAAGCTGCTATTTTACGCTGGTATTCTGTGAGAGCGTGGTCCTTCCCCGGTCGAGCCGACCCATTCGTGCTACAACTATACTACTAAAATAGGTGCAGCATGGCTCTACCACATATAATTTTTTTTATTAGTGATCGATGCTCTGGACGCATTTTCCCATGTCATTCGTATGCACTTTTTATTTTGACTACATTTTGTAACACACTCATATTATGTGTCGTTTCTCCGTGTAAAATATTATGAAGCCGTAGCTATATTTTTTTTTTCAAATCAAATCAATTCAAATCTGCAAAATGATGAATACCTTCAAATTTTCTTGCTTAAAAAAATAATTATTTACATTGCTTGCTTATTAACTTTCTAGCTTCAAACTAAGAATAGTTCATGACGAATTCACACGAATTTTTAAATATTTTATTTTTCTGTACATTTAAAATAATCGTAAAAAGAGCTGTGGTAACTCAGGGGTCAGGGGCTAAGCGCTCGTTGTAAATTTCATAGTAAGCGAGCAACCCGAGTTTTATCCTCGGTGGCACCATTGAACTGTTAATTATTGTGATTTTGATTGCTGATACAACACCGTGACGAAACCTTTACGTCTACGAAATGAAATAAAAAAATATTTTCTAAACATGTAAAGTCCGCCAACACGCATTCGGACAGCGCGGCGGACAGTTCCTTGCCCTAAAACCCTGTCAGAAATGAGAGGAGGCCTGTGCCAGCAGTGCGACGTATATAGGCTGTAACTTTACTGTAACTTTTTTTGTTATACTAGGTATATAACTTACTTAAACACTACATCTGAATTATAATTTAGTCGCCAGTAAAAAAAGGACGTAAAGTTTCATGTGTGATTTATGCAGCAAGGAATAAATACTGACATTAAAAAATATTTGTCCGGTAAAGGGTTGGTACGAGTGTAAGGTGGTGTTCCTCAACCGTTCACCGAATCAGCACAAGAACGGCACGTGGTTCCACCTGGACGTGCACGCGCCGCCTCGCTTCTCCATCACACCGGAAGACATTATATACGTTAATTTAGGTAAATATTTACATATACTTATATGATTTCTTATTTTAATTACGTAAGCTCTTGGCATGCCAACAACTGGAATCTCCTCATAGGTCGCACATAAAATGGAAAATGTCGACGATACAAAAAATCAATGGTATTAGGCATCTAAAGTGTATGCCGATATATTTATATATCTACCATATCTATGCAAATAAATAAAATCGATGTGTCTGTTTGTAATGTCAAAATAACAGCTTTTTAATAAATGCATATGAAAATATATACGGTAATTATAACAAAATAACAATTTTTAAATTTTTGTCTCTCTGTCTGACTGACTGTTTGTTCCGGCTAATCTCCGAAACGGCTGGACTGATTTCGACGGGACTCTCACTGGCATATAGCTGATGTTATAAGGAGTAACTTAGGCTAATTATATTTTAGAAAAAGAATTAGGGTTCCGCGCAACTTAATTAAAACCCTAAATTACACGCGAGTGAAGTCGCGGGGAACAGCTAGTTGTACAATATAATCATTATAGAACATTTTTACATTAACATGAAATTTGTGTATTTTCTAATGACTATATCTACTACCATCTATCTGATGTCATGAGATCTTTTAGGCTTTGCATTTCTCATAGTGTTTTACTAAGTAAAATACAATTAATATTCATCTCCATCACGCAACAGTAGTTTCGAACAAAAATTCGCAATAGAACCTTTTATCGTGACTTAAATGATCGGGATTACATGAATTGCAGGAGATGCAATCATCCTCAACTGTCAAGCAGAGGGCACCCCGACGCCCGAGATCCTATGGTACAAAGACGCCAACCCCGTGGAGCCGTCGGGCACAGTTGGGATCTTCAACGACGGCACCGAACTGCGCATCAGTAACATCAGACACGAGGACATTGGAGATTACACCTGTATAGCGAGGAATGGCGAAGGCCAGGTCTCGCATACAGCAAGAGTCATCATCGCGGGCGGTGCTGTGATAACTGTGAGTTATTTGAATATTATTATAATAATTACCATCTTTGCTTCAAAATTACTATTACAATTAAAGTATGAATACCTATATTCTAATAACTACAACAGACATCGAACACACCGATGACAGTAAAAGAACTTACTGAACCAATCAGTAAGTTCTAGGTGGTGATGAACATAAGTTTCTGGAGCAAAAAATAACTATTTATTCATCACCCCTCCGAATCTTTTGAGTTTTTAAATTGTTTTTTTTTTTTACTAGTTTTATTAATTATAGCTTTATTATTTATATTTCTCATTATAGGTTTATTATTCCACGTCAATTCAAGACCTTTGTGTAAATTACAATAACTTTAGTTAGCTTCCATTTTTCTTTTGTAATAAAAGGTACAAATATCCCAGATAAAATTAATAGCACCTCATGCCCACGGGCGTAGGTAATTAGGCTCATCGCATTTGGAGCGATTATAATTAAGAGAAAAGGCCATTTATCTGCTACCGTTAAACGAGCAAATTAAAATTATTATTTGGATAACGAATTGGTTTTCACGAGTATATAACGAAATGTAAACACGGCTCTGTGATGTTTGTGAATTTAAATACTTACATCATGTTTATTATGTCATACGTCTTCAAAATTAATAGGATTTACATATTATCTAACATGATATTCTTCTTCTATAAGAGTTCGTAGATGTTTGTGAATCCGAATGAGCGTCTGCATCTGACTTGCTTTTATCGTCACGCTGGCAGCGGATTAAGAATGTCCACTATCCCATATTTATTTATTTATTTAAGCTTTCATGCACAAAGTTGTACATATGGCGGACTTAATGCCATAGGGCATTCTCTCCCAGTCAACCATTAGGCTAAACAGAGATATACAGACAAGATAACCATATCGTGGGGTACTGGATATTTTTACCGTGGCTGTCGTAAGAGGTGGCAGAGGAAAATTGAAACAGGTGGGCGTCATTATCTTCCTGATAATAACTCTAAAATAATAAAAAAACTGAGGTGACAACCCGCTCGCCAAGCGAGTCAACTACGGCAAGTTCCCCCCTATAAGGCAATATATTGGGAAGGCCTATGTTCACCAGTGAACTTTTATAGGCTGTTATGGATGGATGATTTTTTTATTAAATACTAGCGATTTGCCCCGGCTTCGCACGGGTGATTTCTGGATCCCGACAACAACGCCACCTACCGGATCCAATTGTAAATCTAAACTATCGAAAGACTCACCCGAACGCACACAATATTTTTTTTATCAAATCGGTCGAGCCAGTTTCGACTTTTAGTGAGAATAACGTTTACAAATAATTCCTCTTGGAAGTCATTTTCTTACTTTTACCACTGGCTCGCAAAAACCTCTGTTCCGGGAAGAACCTGCCTCGCTGTTGTGACACTGCTGCCCATCGCCAGTGGGTATTTTAAGTCTGGCGTAATCGCCATATACCTGGCGGTACTGATAGATAAATTAAAATTAACACACGTAGTTAAGAACGTCGCATATTTTTTACCAAAAAGTAGAGAAACTCTTTATCCAGTTTTATAATATTTTCAATGGATTGAAACTTTTACACGATTCCGTTGACTTAACAAAGAAATATTATTTTAACTTGATGTTAAGACATCAAGTTAAATCTAAAAATATAACTGCAGAAAAAGTGCGTGTTACTAGAACGTAGGACACGACCAAACCACTACCACTAATCCACACCACCCCACCCCAATTTTCAATTTTTTAAACCTATATATTTTTACAGTTGAAATGCTACTTTCGTTAAAACTACATTTTTCAAATTTTTTTTCTGCTTATTAGTTACATAAGTATAAGATTAAGAAGAAGCGTACTCAACAGCCTACAAAATTACACAATAACTATAATGAAACTAAGCGTCCAACATTAAAACAAAGCCAATATCACTGATACTCCACTGGTAATGCAACCCCGTCAGTCAGTAAAATTTGAGTACAATGTTCTTGATAGATATTCCGCCTTTAGTCGGTCGCTAGAGAGGTGTGCAGGTGATATTGCCAACTTGCTGGGAAAAAGGTTGTTTAATATTTCCCTATACACGCATAATGGATTTATAATTTGAAGCTTAACATAATCAAAATTAATCTTAACATGATTTAATGAAATCTCATAAAGACCTATTCATTAATATTTTACTTGATATGAAACGTTTAAAGGACGGTACATTTTTAATAACATACACATTTCTTAAACGTGATGACAACACCGAAACTATATATGTATGTACATAGATCATCATTCATCATCATTACAACCCTTCACAAGTGCACGGCTGAACATAGGCCTCCCCCAAGGAATGCCACAAAGCACGGTCATGAGCCATCTGCATCCATCGACTTACTGCACGTCTTACCAGGTCGTCACTCCATCTAGTGAGGGGACGCCCTACACTTCGTCCGCCGGTACGAGGCCGCCACTCGAGAACCTTTTTTCCCCATCGGTTGTCGGTTCTTAGAGATATACGACCGGCCCATTGCCACTTTAGTTTACTAATCAGTTGGGCTAAGTCGGTCACTCTGGTTCTACTACGAACATCGTCATTTCTAAGTTTAGCACGCAAAGAAACTCCGAGCATAGCCCTCTCCATAGCTCGCTGAGCGACCTTGAGCTTCCTCATACGGCCAGTCACTGGCAACACGCACTGGTTGTACAGTCTAGTTTTCAAGTTTTGAGATATACCTGACGAGAAGATGTGCCGTAATTTCTCGAACGCTACCCAGCCGAGTTGAATCCCTTATTGACCTCTCGGTCGAAGTTTGACTTACCTAGTCGGACTATTTGTCCCAACTTAGTGCTCCCAACAACTATCGGCATAGGTATGACATGGACGTTATACATGATCTTCGATGTATATAGGTACTTCTTAAATTTTTCTTATTCGATTCAAAATTAAATAGTTGTAAGGTTTTAACACAACATAACTTGAGAGTGTAAGTACGAGCAATCTTATTACTGTTAGCATAGGGCAGATGGACAAAGCAAAATTTTTAAGTTTATGGTAGAGGAACTTTTAAAAGAATAATTGTTTTAGCGCTTTGACTTTGACAAACAACAAAAAAAACAACTAGCTCGTATTTCACTGGCCATGCATATGCTAACGATGTGGCATCCGTGGCAGATGCCGCCGTCGAACCAAACAAAGCTGGAGGGCGAGAAGGTGCAGTTCTCGTGCGAGGCGAAGGCCCTCCCCGGGAACGTGACGGTGAAGTGGTTCCGCGAGGGCGCGCCGGTGGCGGAGGTGGCGGCGCTGGAGACGCGCGTCACCATCCGTCGCGACGGCGCGCTGCTCATCAACCCGGTCGCCGCCGACGACTCCGGACAGTACCTGTGCGAGGTCTCCAACGGCATTGGGGATCCGCAGAGCGCTTCCGCATATCTCAATGTTGAATGTGAGTTCTTTTTATTTCTAGATGTTTTTTTATCAAGCCATACTTCATTTAACGTACTTAAATTTTTATTTCATAAAATGTATTACACAATTTATATGCCAATAAATACAAACATTTTTACAATATGCTACTAAAGTGCTGCCAACTTGTGAACCAGCTATTTATTTGAGAAGAAAGTAGTGAACGAGAATAAATCTTAATAATCTAATCTAAATAAGCTTTAAAAGTTGACCTTGAAGAAATTTACCTTATATTGTTAGGTACTCAGTAATTTAAACGTTCATGTTATGCTGAATTTTAAAATTAGTTATTATTATATTTTATTACTTAACATAAGAATTATGGAGGATTTTGTCCAGACGTGACGTCACGACGTGACGATGACCACGCTGTCATCACTTGATTACATCTCGGAGTCTTCCTGTATAGAGAGATATGCTGCAGCATATTATGGCTGCAGCTTGTACTGCAACTGATGATGGACCACGTTCCCACAATATACTGGCATAAAATAGTAGCATGAAATTTATGTATTTCGTATGGTGAGAGACGACAGCCGTCCTCCGGGGTTGACAACACAAATGCATTCTGATTCTTAATTGAGAAGAAACATAGATGTATAGCATTTATTTACCATAATGTGGTCTTTGTGCTTGTTGGCCACCCTAACGTCCATAATAATGCAAACATTGTCTCACTCTCTACGATGTTTTCCAGACCCAGCCAAGGTGACGTTCACACCGACGGTGCAATACCTACCATTCCGCCTCGCAGGTGTTGTACAATGCTACATAAAAGCCAACCCACCACTGCAATACGTTACTTGGACGAAGGACAAACGTCTACTGGAGCCGTACCAGACCAAGGACATCGTCATCATGAACAACGGCTCGCTGCTGTTTACTAGAGTCAATCAGAACCACCAAGGCCGGTACACGTGTACGCCGTATAACGCACAAGGAACGCAGGGATCTTCAGGTAAACGCAGTGTTATTTGATTATTGTATAGGTTTAAAATCAATATTATTTTCTATTAACCCTTTCGCTGTCCCGTGCACTACATATAGGTCATTGCTATTGTCTTACTATTGTGTTTTAAAACCGGACAGTGAACGTGTTAAGTACCTCCGCGGCTTACGTTCGCTGTGTAATGGCGACGTAGGAGAGTCAATTACCCCACATCATCCCGCCGTAAGAGGCGACAGAGGAAAATAAAAGAAAGCAGTAATAAAAAAAAACTGCAATTTCCAACCCGCCTGCAAAGCATGACAACTATTTTTTTTTTTACTTATTATAAGCCAGTGCTTGACCACAATCCCACCTGATAAATCGCACTGTCTTATCGTAACAAAAGCCTATTCACTCTTGCCTTGAAGACGCCCAGATTGTATTCGGAACTATAGCTAAAAAAAAAATAAAAAAAAAATTACTATAACTATAGCGAATATCCACTCCTATGTGGCAATCTATGGGCGAGGCCTATGTTTAGCATTGCACTTTGAACCGCTGTGAACGAATCAAATAATGTCACAAAAACTAACAAATACCGAAACCAAGTTTGGTTTGAAAGTTAAATATTTACCGAATGAAATGTTCAACTCGTTATTGTTTTCTGCTGTGTGTTCGGAATAAATTCTTAATTAGGCTGACTATCTTAAACCTAAATTAAACCTAAACTAAAATATTTCACTGTTGGTAGTAGTATATAATATTGCAAACTATTTTTAGGTCCGATGGAAGTGTTGGTCCGTAAACCTCCGGTGTTCACAGTCGAGCCAGAGCCTTTGTATCAAAGGAAGGTAAGTTTACTTTTTCTGTTTTTGTCGTATATTGAATAAAAAACTTAAACTAAAATTAAATTTTAAACGTAAGTATCACTAATGGGTCGGCTCGACCGAATAAGAACTACTCTCTCACAGTATAACCATAATAAAGTAGCAGCTTAATGCAGCTGCGTTTCATATGGTGAGTATAGAGAACCGGGGATCCTTTTTAGTGGAAACGAGGCATTCCATCTTAGTCCTCACGGGTCAACGCATCTCTAGTTTGATTTTTAATCGAGGAAAGATGTTGTGTAAGGTGGACTGTGTGCTCGCTTGTTACATTATTGTGTAAAAAAGAGAAAAATTTTAAGGCTGACATGCTTGGGCGTTGATAATAAGGGTATCCACTTTTTTGTCACCACTTAGGAATGACGTGAAATATTTAACAAATTTCATGGAGGGGAACATCAATTGCTAGGAAAATATAAATATTAATGTTACTTTCTAAAATATTAGTTACTTATGTTAATTACATAAAAATTGATTAAAGATTTACACTCATTCCTAAAAGTAAAATAATTAAGGAGACAGTTAAATATGTGCAAAATAATAAAGATTAACTACTCAGACATTGTTTTGTGTACATAGGTTACATACACAAGAAACCGAAAAACTACCGAACTCCACCTTTCACTTACGGTGACACATTATGTAATAAATAACTTCATCCCAGTCCCAACTAGCGACATCTGTAGAGCGGGTTTTTTTTTATAGAATAAGGGTGACAAACGAGCACACAGTTCACCTAATGGTAAGCGGATGGTGTGGCCCATAGACATTACATTTATTCTCGATTAAGAATCAAAATGCAGACGCGTTGACACCCCTGAGAACTAAGATGGATTGCCTCGTTTCCAGTAAAAAGGGTCTCCGGTTCTCTACACTCACCAAACGAAACACAGCAGCATTAAGCTGCTACTTTATACTGGTATACTGTGAGAGTAGTCCTTCCGAACGACCCATTCGTGATACAACGATAATATAGCTGTAGCATGGCTCTACCACGTCAAAAAATATTAGGTGTCGTTGAATGACCTCGTGTGGTATGCGGCGGCAGGTGGGCGAGTCGGTGGAGATGCACTGCGAGGCGCAGGAGGCGGAGGGCACGCAGCGGCCGAACGTGGCGTGGCGGCGGCGCGACGGGCTGCCGCTGCAGAAGAACCGCGTGCGCGCGCTCGGCGGCAACATCACCATCGACACGCTGCGCCGCCAGGACTTCGGCATCTACCAGTGCGTCGCCTCCAACGAGGTACGTGCCAACGCTCCCAGCTCCCGCACCCTGACCCCGCCCCACAAAGAAACAAAATCGGGGTGTGACTGTGTCGCGGGCACGGTCGTGTGTTTTACGAGAATATGTGTACGTAGCGAAAACGACCTCAAAATGGCGGCGCTCCCCCATCTGCCAGGCGCCATGCTCCACAGTCGTCACTCAACGAAACTTCAGCTATGGAGTGATGTAATTGAATTCTGAATATAGATGGTAGATATGTAGTAGCAACACTTTATCCCTGTGTGTGTATCCCCAGATTTTGTTATCATTAGTTATATGAATTGCCTCCCACTATAGAAGCAAACTAAAAAATGTATTAACGTCAAAGGAAAAGCTACGCCAGAAGCAAAATTCCTTCAAATTCGACTACCTGTTTATTTTTCAATTTAATTATTAACCATTGCAGAGTTTCCATACTTTGAAATGGTAAATTTTTACTTACATGTATATCGACTGTCGATTATAATCAACTGTAAATTTTTAACTAACTTCAAAACAAGGAAGAGATACTCAATTCGACTGTATTTTTTTATATATGTTACCTCATAACTTTTTTCTTGATAAACTGATTTTGATGATTATTTTTTTTATTTGAAATCTGGTGCTTTTCATGTGGTCCCATATATAATTAAATCAAGATCAGATCAGTATTTTTAGAGTTATCTTGACTTCAACTACACATTGATGATGTTCTCATTTTATTTATATTGAAGTTGGTTGTACAAAATTTTTAATTTTACCAGTTGCTATAAAAACGTAAAATAAAACAAGAAGAATTCAATCCTCACTCTAGTCACAAATAAGTTCATAGATGCCGAAATAGACCAACGATCTATAGAAACTTTTATGTAGTAAATATTCAAGTTGCAATTAATAGAAAGCACATAAAGAAACAAGACATTATCGTTGAATACCGATTATAACTTCAAACGAAAATATCCCAAATGTAGCTTTTTGTGGGTTGAATCCTGTTTCCTGTTTGCGCAACTATATCTTATCAGATTGCTTGCAAAACTTAAACGGTGCGGTTTCCTCAGGTGGCAACAATAGTGGCAGACACACAGCTGGTGATCGAGGGCACACAGCCGCACGCGCCGTACAACGTGTCGGGCACGGCGACGGAGTTCCAGGTGACGCTGCGCTGGCAGCCGGGCTACGCGGGTGGGCCCGACTACAAGCAGGACTACACCATCTGGTACCGCGAGGCTGGCTTCTCTGATTGGACCAAGGTCCCCGTCACGCCCTCCGGTGCTACTTCCGTGAGTCATAACAGTCCTTTTCAAGACTCTAACAAACTCTTTGCCAGAGTTAAAGTTCTTCTACATAACATATACCCAAACAAAATCATTTCTGAAATTATTGACATTGATTGGTAGAGTCGCATTAAATTATCATCCGCATTTTATTTCCTACCACCTTACTAGGTCTACGAGGCTTACATTCAATATTAATTTAATACCTAGGTTAAGCGAGGCTAGCCTAATATTTAAGAATATGGACCGCGAAACCAACAACTCGTGGGTTTGAATACATCATTATCAATCAGCCCCTCCAGGCGCAAGCATTTTCAGCTTAGAGTGGTTAATAAATAAGAAAAAGTAAAATTCTTTTTATTCAAGATAATTCTACTATTAGCGCAAAATTAGAATAGCACCGTTTAACTGACAATTCGCTCCACATTCTACACTAACTTTAAACTACATCAAATATATTGTGTAATGCATTGTGGACAGTACCAAACAAAAATTTGAAATTAGTGCAGAATCCATTTTATACACATTGCATTTGAAGTTGGTGTGCAAAAATTAAGAAATAAATAAAATAACAAATTCGTAGATGACGCGATTTCGTAGATGAAACAATTGGTAGTTTGATATTATAAATTCTGTGTAGTTCTAGTGTAACGTTAGTGTTACTAGTACAGTCGGTATCATCATCGTCATCGTTACAACCATTCACAAGTCTACTACTGAACATAGGCCCCCAAGGAATGCGATGCACGGAATAGAATAGAATAATTTTTATTCAATATGAATTACATATTACATTTTTTTATTTATTTATAACTGGTTCGGAAAATAATTCTGTCCTGGGCAATACACCCAACGAGACCTTTTTAAACATATTTCACTTTACAATAATTTCTATTTGTACAAAATTTAAATGAATATTAATAGAACCAGCATGGTGGCGATTCCCAGGGTTTTTTTTTCATTTATTTATTCTTTGATATTATAATAACCATTTTTGTATAATTTTTCTTTAATAAACCTTTAAACTTGTTTATTGACAAATTTTGTACATTTTCTGCGATTTTGTTGTAAAAGCGTAATTCTGTGGAGTCTAGTTTAGTCTGTGGAGTATCCCAAGGTTGTCTGGAAGAAATCGCTTTTAGCGATAAGACCGCCCATTGTGTGACACATTTTTTTTCTTTCCTTTATGTATTGATTTGGTGTACAATTAAGAATGATTTATTTATCTATCTATAATCTTCGTCTGCTCTTATGAATTCTTACTGTCGCCCACTCATTAAATGCCTTTCGACTGTTACTGGAGAACGTTGTAGAAGTAAATGTTTTATTAAATTCATTGCTTATAAGGATAAATAATACTCTATATAAATACTCTTAATTGTTCTTGTAAGAAGGCGATGGAAGGTTTTTTACCATATTACTTCTAAATCTCTCCAGGCGTTTTGCGTTAATCAGAACAAACACATTTTTTTCAATTTCCTGTTTTTTTGTGCATATATGGTAATTAAACCTTTTGTCCGCAGTAATCTGAACTTAGTTTTCTACCGACTTCAAAAAAGAGAGGGTACTCAATTCGACTGTGTTTCCTTTTTTCATGTGTGTTACTTCATAACTTTTTTCTGATATCATCGATTTCGATGATTCTTTTTTTATCTGAAAGCTAGTGCTTCTCATGTAGTCCCATATAATCAAGGTCTGACCAATCGTTTTTGAGTTATTCTTAATAATTTATATTTAAGTCGGTTGTACACAATTTTTTATTATTTTATTGAATTAAGAAGTTCTTGATTGGTACTACACCTATAAAAATGTTATCAATACAAGTACTACACCCTGCAATACGTGTAGCTTCAAAGAATAAATTATCAAGATTATAAGATTTGAACAATGAGCAAAATTTTATACTGATGGAAGAATCTGAAACATCTACATCCATCGAATTACTGCAACTCTTGTTAGATCGTCGCTTGATCTAATTACCTTTATCTCTATCGGTTTTCGTTTCTTCGAGCTATATGGCCGGCCCATTGCCACTTCAGCTTGCTGATCCGTTGGGCTATGTCGGTTATTCTGGTTCTACTGCGAATATCCTCATTTATAAGTCTATCATGCAGAGAAACTCCGAGCATAGCGTTCTTCATAGCTCGCCGAGCGACCTTGAGGTTCCTCATACGGCATTCCCCACGGATTATGGCTTCATTTTGATACACCTCGTTAAACCTACAAAATCATATTTTGATGCAAGTGCAACACATAATTTTGAACATATTTTCGTATACGGCCTTTTTTTCCCAGGTTACTATAAATCGTCTCCAACCGGGCACTACGTACGAGTTTCAAGTTAACAGTAAAAATACGATCGGTGAAGGAATGATGAGCAAAGCTATAACGATAAGAACATTAGGTAAGTCAACTTTTATAAACATCGATTAAAAACGAAGTTTTATATTGAAAACTAACACGTTTAAACTAATTGGGTTTTAGTTTATGTGAAATATTTGGCTATTTTCGATTTAGTGGTAACCTAACAGTCTTGGTTTATTGGTATCGCCTGCTACTCTATATACATAACCCAGCGTGCCATAAAAAAGCTTTTAACCAAATTACTTACAATATTTGCAAGAACTTACCATATCACGATAATAGCGTCATATAATACTGCCTAAGTTAATGAAAACATATCAACAAAAGGGTTATTAAATATATATAATGATTCATCAACACTCAAGGCTCAAGCACATTAACGTGTTAATATTTAATGCAATTAAGATTTAGTTACATATCTAAAGTTTATAAAGAAAGAAACTGCGCATTGATGAAAACAGTGAGGCATTTAGTTCTTAGCACTAGTACTTATTAATATATGCATTTTTATCGAAATAAGAGTTTTTTTTTAATTTTTTTTAAAATATATTTTTTATACAAGATTAAACAAAACTCATAGTAAACCGCTGTGAGTATTGTTTAAGGACAGTCACAATGCGATATTACTACCTAATTTTAGAATAGTACAAACTTTTATTTAAACTTAATTATTTCTGCAATTTCTGAATAATATCTTCTTGTGGTCGAATTTTGCCAATAATTTTCCGAAACAATTTTAAATAATTTAAGATCACAAGTTATAGAAATAGTTATGTAACTGAAATCTCTTTTATGCCATACGAAGTTAAATATCTTATTTTACTTTTATTTTTATTTTCATATCCATATATATTAAGATAACAATTATCGTGTTTATAAAAATCTACGTTTGCATGCGAGTCTTAACATAACTGTATATACGCCAGCAGGGCTTTTCTTGAGCTCATATTGGTCGAAGATTGTAATTATTGGTGTTAACTGGAACTGAACTAACAATTAATTGATCTTTGTAGATGTAGGCGCCAGAATGAAGGTTGCTCCAACCCTGCCGGGGCCGGTAGACGAAAAGATATTTCAGAACGCACCCGAAGGCTCTGGTACATACATACTTAGCACGTTAATAACCAATTTTTATTCAGTCATTACTCTATTTTTTCTTTTTCATTAAGCTTAATAATTGTAGATGTGCACGTGGTTATATTCCCAACGTATGAAATGTAGTTTCATAATTAGCCATTATTTTTAATACTTTTTTGTAAGTATAAATTAATATCGACATTCATACTCTTGTAATTTACCCTATCATAAAGTAAGCCACTTTACAGGCTTTCTATAAGGTATTGTCTATTGTAGCTTTAATCCTTATTAACTATATCACACTCAACTTTAGTAGCTTATATTTTTAATTGTTTTTTTCGCAATTTTCTCGGATCTTTGTTAAAATTTATTATAATTTTCATAGCGCATAGTTACGAGTGTTCTATACAGCTTTTTTATGTCAAGTCATTAGATTAACTAAGTTATATATTTAGGTAAAAATTATTATATTTTAACTCGCTATTCCTTACTGTCGAATAATCAATATATCGAATAATCAATTATATGTGGTAGAGCTATGCTGCAGCTATATTAGTAGTATAGTTGTAGCACGAATGGGTCGGCTCGACCGGGGAAAGACCACGCTCTCACAGAATACCAGCGTAAAATAGCAGCTTAATACTGCTGTGTTTCGTATGGTGAGTATAGAGAACCGGAGACCCATTCTACTGGAAAAGAGGCATTTCATCTTAGTCCTCACGGGTGACAACGCATCTGCATTTTGATTCGCAAACGAGGATAAATGTAGATGTCTATGGGCCACAGCAACCACTTACCATCAGGTGGACTATGTGCTCGTTTGTCACCCTATCCTATAAAAAAAATATCAATCGAATTCCTTTGAGTCGAATAACCAATCAAACAAGCTGTGGCAGCATAAGGTATAGCAGCTCGCTTAAAAATATCTATATCTAATAAACGAGCAAAATTAGTTTGATCGCTGCTGTCAACACTAATATCCTTAATTGCTGATTCATCACATGCTCGACGTTATGGGAAAACATCGTGAAGAACCCTTCATGTCTGAAAAATAAAATATTTCTAGAACATGTAAAACCCTCCAGCCAACACGGACTAGACCAGCTTAGCGCATTAATTTTCTTTAAAAAATTGCAGCTTAGCGGATTTTTGCGACGCTTAGTCGTCCCCTCAGACATGAAAGGAGACTAGTATCTATGTAGTGGGACGAATGTAGGCTGTAACTTTTACTATTTATGTGCTCGTGGGTAAATGAAAATATCGTATGTACACCTGTATGTTTGAGAACTTAAAGAGAAATCATTTCAAAAACATGTGAAATCTAAATCCGTCTCTGGAGTGAGAAAACTCCTGTGTATAGCTGTGGGACGTATCTAGGTTGTATTTTTTTTTTAAAGAATATGGATGACAAACGAGCACACAATCCACCTGCTGGCAAGGTTGATGATTGATGATGCTGTGGCCCATAAACATCCACACGTATCCTCGATTAAGAATCAGAACGCAGATGCGATGACTCTTATGGACTAAGATGGAATGCCTCGTTTTTTAGAATTACAGCAGTATTATGCTGCTGTTTTACGCTAGTATTCTGTAAGAGCGTGGTCCTTGTATCTTTAAGCCCGTACAAAGCCCCCGTGTCAACGGTGCGATGGTGACTGATTGCCAGCCAGCATTCAGTGATTGGCGAAATAGCGCGAAACAGATGCACGATTGGGTTGGTCGACCGTGTCTTTTGCGGAGTAACAATTATATATGCGCCAATTTTTTTTTTTAATTTTACACTTGATGATTTTTTGTTAGTTAACTTTCACAAGGATTCCCGATCACAATGCTTTGTTATTCCCTACCTTAATTTATAGTAGTGAAAGTTGGATGTGGCAAAAGCTTGTGAGTGAAATTAAACAAAAATTATATATGTGGTAGAGCCATGCTGCAGCTATATTAGTAATATAGTTGTAGCACGAATGGGGCGGCTCGACCGGAGAAGGACTACGCTCTCACAGATTACCAGCGTAAAATAGCAGCTTAACACTGCTGTATTTTGTATGGTGAGTGTAGAGAACCGGAGACCCTTTTTACTGGAAAAGAGTCATTCCATCTTAGTCCTCACGGGTGACAACGCATCTGCATTTTGATTCGCAAATGAGGATAAATGTAGATGTCTATGGGCCACAGCAACCGCTTACCATCAGGTGGACTATGTGCCCGTTTGTCACCCAATCCTATAAAAAAAACCAGTAGAAATGCGGTAATTACGAAGAGGTATGTTAGGACGACTCCAAATATTATAATAGTGTGAGATTATGTGTGATAAGGGAAGTGTAGTTTGCCAGAAGATGTTGTGACTAGAATTAAGAAGAGAATGTTCGGTGGTATGAACACGTAGAAAGAATCAATGTTGGAAGAGTATCAAATTTATGTACATAGTATCTGCATAAGTGAATGGTAGAGTCAGCAAAGGACGTCCAAGGCGGTAGTTCCATCGATCAAATTGGCGATATACCTATTAAAGATGGGCCAAGTTAAAAGTACCCTGAACCGACGAGCATGTATGCGGTGGATAATAGAAAATGGACGTGAATGAAGCGAGAATGTGTCAGGATCGTGCGAATGGATAATAGTCTCTGTCTTCTTCTCTTGGTGACAGGTGTGAGTATACTACGAGTATTTGTAATTGTCCTGACTATGACATATATTTCAGCCGAATCCGATAATTGAAATTGGTTTATATATTATTTTAATAATACAATTACAAAAAAATATTTATCTTGGATTGCTTGTATTACAAACAACATTGGCTTCCGTACGCATATTGTTACGCTATAGCACCTGGTACAAAGATAGCATTTAGCAATGGTACTAAATAGCTGTGGGTGGAACAGGGCCGAAGCCGGGACCGCCGCGCAACCTGACGGTGACGGAGGTGCACAACGGGTTTCTCATCACGTGGCAGGCGCCGCTGGAGCGCGCGCAGCTCGTGCAGTACTACACCATCAAGTACCGCACCGACGCGCAGTGGAAGACGCTCAATCGAGGACAGATACGACCGGAGGAGACCAGCTACCTAGGTAACATGTTGTTTTATTTATTTGATAAAGTGCCTTGTCTCACTTAATATTAGCACCAAAATTTTAATGTCACAGCTACGTAGCAATTATATTGTGATTGTGGCACGAATGTGTCGTCTCGACCGGGGTAGGACCACGTTCTCACAGCATATCAGCGCAAAATAACAGCTTAATGTTGCTGTGTTTCGTTTGGTGAGTGTAGAGAACCGGAGACCCTTTATACTGGAAACGTGGCATTCCATCTTAGCCCTCAAGGGTAACAACGCATCTGCATTTTGATTCTTAATCGAAGGTAAATGTAGATGTCTATGGGCTACAGCTTCCACTTGCCATCAGGTGGAAAAAAGTCAACTGATAAAAGTATGAGAATACTATATAACAGGAGCTAATCTCCACCTTAATCTATCTATGAAAACCCTGACAATTACTTGCGTGTTGTCTTGTGCTTCTACCCGATAAGTATATTGACAACGAATCTTTATAACAGATATTTACACTTAATGTTTTTTTAGTATAGGGTGACCAACGAGCACACAGTCCACCTGATGGTAACTGGTTGCTGCGAACGTTGTCACCCGCGAGGACTAAGATGAAATGCCTTTTTTTCCAGTAAAAAGGGTCTCCGGTTCTCTACACTCACCATACGGAACACAGCAGCGTCAAGCTGCCACTTTACGCTGGTATTCTGTGAGAGCGTGGTCATTCTCCGGTCGAGCCGACCTGTTCGTGCTTCAGCTATACTACTAATATAGCTGCAGCATGGCTCTACCACGTGGCGTAATCTATGGCAACTGCAGTCCATGGACCAATTTCAAACAAAAAAAACTATAGATACGTTGGCACGTCCGATAATTAAAATGTAAAGTTTTACAGCCCGTGATTATACTGGCTCTCGTATTCTTCAAACCGGCAAACTGCTGCTTGGCGGCAGGAATCAGAGGCACAAAAGCCTTACCACCTGTAGCCGACCTACCGCTATAAGATCGCATGCAGTGTCAGAAAGCACACAAAAGACAAAACAATTGGTTTTTGCATATTAGCTCTTGTCAGACCTTGTGAGAATCTAAAGTAGGACAATGCAGTCAGGAACTCTAACCACTGAACCACACTAAAAACCCATTTATATTAAATCTTGGCTACAACTTCAAAAACACAATTTCGTAAGAATTCCCAACATTTTATACCAATTCATTGACCTCACATTGTATTAAGAATAAAAAAATTATGATAAACTGTTCCCATAACCAACAAAAGCTTATAAATGTGTGTGTCAAAAAAAACTTGTTAGACAAGATTCAACTGTTCTATGCGTTAACATATTTTGTTTATGCTAATATTATTTGCGCTTATGTCATTGGCATTGTAGATACGTTCCAAGGCAGATTCGGATGGATCCTTGACGTTTCGACTTAGCAACTAGAAAATAAACTTTTACTCGTGATGTAACGAGTGTAAATTAATATTTCACAGTTAAAAATCTCGTCGGCGGGAGGACGTACTACTTTAGAGTGTTGGCAAACTCGGCGACGAGCTACGAGAGTTCAGAGGAAGTAAAGTTCCCAGTTCCGGCACGAGTGAAGCACAAAGCGATCACTGCGGGTGTAGTTGGTGGCATACTGTTTTTCATTGTTGCCATCATACTGTCCGTGTGCGCAGTGAAGATATGCAATAAACGGAAGCGACGTAAACAAGAGAAAGGTGAGTCTGATTAGTTAAAGAGGCCGCTAGCCCGCTAGCCCGGCTTGACACTCAATTCTTCCCCGTGATATCTAGTTCTCCCACTAACAAGCTAGACGATCCGTTAACGAATTAGCAAGAATTAGTTAGGTATTTTAATAAACTTTGAAATGATTTCCCATAGACAAATACTTTCTGTTTGAAATATTTTGTGACCAAACAGAGAGTACTTATTATATTCTTTATCTACCATATTGTCGGTGATAAATCATTATCATGCGATTCATACTTTCGTGAGTTTGTTTACTTTAATTGTTGAATTAGAAATTTGTTATTATGTACCTACAGCTAATTGCATGAATGGAGTAGCTTTTTGCTTTTTAATTTAGTACCACTAATATAGTTTTTCTTTAATATGTTTGCTTTTAAACGTTTTGCATCACCTATGTTTCTACGTAAGTATGCTTTTGTATCTATAAAAGAGGTATTCAAAGTTAATAAACTTCACAGCATTCACCTTACTTTTGATTTTGTAAACGGGATTAATGAATAATTCATTTATTACATAATTTGTAAAAGGCACTAAACGTCCATATTTAAGCAAATATTGACATTTTTGTTTTAATGTTCGCCTTAATGTAATATTATTTTATTTGTTCAGTACTTATTTTTCATTATTTACTTTGGTTTCATTTACTTAATTCACGGGAATGTGTAATAACTGTGACAAAAATTGTGAATATTTATTTCCCGTGGGTTTCGTTTACTAATTGACAATATGGGAGTATGGGTTTGGGCACGGGTGGGTGTGGGTGTGGGCGTGGGCGGTGGCGGGCGGCGGCCGCTGTGCGGAACGCTGCGACAGATGGCACTGCGTTAATATTCAGAAATAATTCGATTGCAGCATACAACATGGTAGCCGCGCGCCTCACCGACCTACGCGCCGCTGACAGCACTCAAGTGCCTTTTAAAAAGTAAGTTCAAATACATAATCAATTTTTAAAACACGATTAATTTTAAGACGGCCACATTTCTAATAATTATTAAATTTTATTTGTGCTGCGTTTAAACAGGAAATCAGGTTAGTTAATATTGAAACACTACTACAAACTTTCCGTTTAAGTTTCATAATGTAAAAATGTATAATGTGATTTTATAACGTATTTTTTTTAAATTATTGACTCTATTTTACAGATTTAGTGAACGCGGAATATCGAGTGTAGTACAGTGTCTGCGGTTCACGGCGAACTGGATCTGGCCGGCGTCGCGGTGCGGCGACGAGAGCCGCTACTGGGGCGTGGTACGGCGCGTGTCGGCGCCCTCCTCCGCGTCGCCATCTCCTGCACCATCCTCCTCCGACGACGGTGGCTTCCTGCCGCGCTCGCACCCCTCCCCCTCCCCCGCGCCAGCCCTTCCACACGCCACGCCGCCCTTCCGTGCCTCCTCGCCCGCGCTGGCACTTCAATGGCCCGCGTGGCCACCGTGGCCGCCGTGGCCTGCGTGGGCGCCCTGGTCGCCGCTCCACGTGTCCGACCTGAGCTCCGTTCCGTTCCCGAGCTCCGCGGACGGCTCGTTCCCAACGCCGCCGTTCGCGTTCCGTGCCGTGCCGGGGCGAGCGCGACGGCACGGCCGGCCTCGGCCCGAGCCGCTGCCGCACGAGGCGTCGCCGGAGAGCCGCTCGTCGTCCAGCGGCTTCGGCAGCAAGAACGCATCGTCGCAGCACAACCGCAGCAGCCGAACGGGCAGCCTGGCGGAGTGGCGGCCGCCGCCGTACCGGCCTCCGCCCGCGCCGCCCGCCCCGCCCGCGGCGCCCGCCCCTCCCGCGCCGCCGCGCCCCGACTCCGGCGCCGCGGTGGACGCGGGCTCCGTGGATGTGCACTACGAGTGGGACCGCGCCACGCGCACGCCCACGCCCTCCACCCCGGAGCGGACGCGGATCCGCCCGTCGCGGGACGACGTGGAAGCTCGTGTGCGCGCCATGAAAGAGGAGTTCCTAGAGTTCCGCAAGCGACAAGCGCTGCGGCGCCGCTCGCCGGAGCCGCTGGCGCCACCACCGCCGCTGTCCCAACTGTCCCCGCTGGCAACGCTCTCTACGCTGTCGCCTCTAGCACCGATGTCGCAGGCCGCTCCCGCTGAAACCGTCTGCTAACTGTTACGACATCAAAATAATTCAACCGACGCTCCGCTATACGTACATTTTACGATTTACTTACAATGCGACAAAGTTACGATGAACGTTGCCTTACCCGGTCTTTATTATAATCGAGAAGCCAAAACTAAACGATTAAAAGACCAAACAATACGATTCGCTCGATAGATAAAACGATACACAGTATCTACAAGCCTATAGCAGTCTTTATATCGATTACCTAACGATTGTAATAACGCAAATCGGCTATCATAAAGTAAATCAATAAAATTAATTGTAAAATATTTAATTCAAATTTTTTTTTCATTTATTAAAAATGGACATATTTATTGCTCCTAATATTTATTATTAACATATTGTACCTGCCAACCGCTATACGCAAGAAAAATTGCTGTATAGTCTGTTCACTAAGATATTGTCAGTACACCCGGAGGCACACTTATTTTTTAGTTATGTTTAGTTTCTTAAATAAATATTTTCCTATTCTATTTGGTTATTGTAATAAAATATGAATATAAATAATAAACACAAGATAAGTTAAATGGTGTAGAATCTTTCACTACGGCGCTTAGTTTTAAACTGTCAAATTCTCCTGCGGGTGTACGCCGCACACGGCGACCTTTAATGTGGCGGCGGCGTCTTTGACAAGATTCGGCACGTGCCAAGGCGGTGTTACACAAAAGCAACCGTATATAAGCCTAACAGACTATAATTTTAAAAAAAACGCGACGTTCCGAAAAAAATATTTTTTTAAACGTGGCCGATTCTAGGCCAGGATTAAAGTACAAGTTTTGCTTATTTCAAGTAAGTACACAAACTCTAGATTTTTTAAATTATGCTTTAGCGCAATATTTACAATTTGTTTTTAACATGTTTGGCGGTCGTTGTATTTGTTTTTAGATGTTATTATGTTATTGTTTCTTTAGTTTTAATATGTTTAACCCACCTTTGCCGTCAGCCATAAACTAGTTGGCGACGACTTACTGTCATAAGTACTTAGGGCAATGACTGCAGTCGCAAAACTGTTTGACTGTCATAATATTAATGTATATTATAACTAGATATAAAAATGTGGATGCCGTGGCGTTTTGCGTTCGCACTGCCTGCTTTGTTTATTCTATATGAGTGAATGTCAATTAATTATTCGATATATTCGCAAAACATCGTTTTAATATAAATTTATTCTATGGTGCACTATGATGATGCAAATAAAAGTCCACAACTAAAAATATATTTCTTTGACATATATAAACACAGATAAGTAAGTTATAAAGTGCCATACGCCTTCTTTGTTATCGATAAACTTGTGGCGGGCAGGCAGTGCGGGAACACGTTCTCCTAAACGCTTTAGGTATGAGCGGGAAAGCATCCACGACACCGCTCATACCAACATTATAATATTGTAGTAATGTAACTATTTACGAATAAATTTAGCGTGGCACTGTGCGACCGTTGTTAGCACATTGCAACAATGCTGCCAGATCACAAAATCTAAAGGTTGCTATATTCTAATAACGGTTACATAGTCGTTTATAATAATATAACAAAACACAAAATAATCTTAGGTAGACTTAGGTATAAATATAGAACGAGCAGATGATAAAACGGTATTTCTTTGAAGTTATGAAATGGATTTTTCTTTACAAGTACAAATTATTAATTTATTTTGTGTGTAACTTTGTAAATTTTATTTGAATTGTACATATGTAAAATAACACCTTAGGTAATGATCTTATCGCACTTATTTATTTAAATAGTTGGTGACCGAGGTTCTTAAGTTGTTTTTATCGAGATTTATAAATGGTTATAGTTAAATAATTTATTTCTGTTTCGTATATGTCACTTCCTCCTATTACTTTTATATAACAAACTTTCCCAAAAAAAAAAAATAAACCTCAGTCAATTGTAGGCTCTTATGATTTACTATTAAAATTCCACTTGTTGTAAATTATTTTTTATCAACTAATTGTCATGTTATCGTTTTTACCTCTCGGTTCCTGAAGCAATCCCACCTGAACACACGTTATTACTTATAAGTAGTTGACCAGTCAACGCGAAGACTGTTTAGTTATTATTTTGTTATAGATGTAATCGCGGTATCGATTACAGTGTTTTTATCGATTCTTTACACGCATAGCACTACAGACATTTCATATCATTTAATTTTTGTAAATCGATTTATTTTTTAAATGATGACATTGGAATATTATTAGTAAGGATCTCGATATAAGTATAAAATGTACGCTTTAAATAAATTGAAATTAATATCTCGATATGAATATAGATAGATAGGTAGGGTGTATGTTAAGGTGCAGTTTGTATGTGCCTGCGTGATTACTTGGAAAACAACTAGAGCACACCAGTCTAACGAGTATAAAGGGCTAGCTGCCAAGTAATACGTTGTATGTCAAGAGGGCATCATTTAGTTCACTGCCGATGAAGAACAAGTAGTAAGTATTAAGTTAAATCGCGGTACGTTACAAAAGTGGCACATTAGGTATCGGTTTGGTTTTTAATCAACTTTTAAAAGAATCCCGCCCTAGTGTAATTTTTTAGATTGTTAGTGATCGCAGTTTGCGCTATAAATTATTATCCACAGACCTGTGTAATTATTGGTATATGGTATGCTCAATTTTTTCGACTGACCAATTGTAAATTTCGAGTCAAGATCGTATAATATAAGATTTCCTTCAACTTCTACGTCGTGAATTTTTTTTTATCTTTCATAAAACTTCAATTGTATTTTCTCCTATAACACCAACAAATATTATAGCTTTGAAACAAAATTCCGAAGTACACAATACTTACATAATATACTTTTCGATAATTTTTTTAATAGAAAATATGCGTTTGTCACTAACATTCGCCGTACGCATATCACAATACAACAAGAAATTACAACTAAATAGGTACGTAATGTTATCGTATGAGTAATATTATTTATATAAATAAAACTCGTGAAGAATTTCTTATGGTGCATCTACATTAAACTTATTCTGGTAATGTATACACGAGTATCACGGTATATATTGTACGCATCGCGGCAAGATTAAACATGAGTGTATATATCACTATGGAAAAATAATGTAGTAGCCTCTTTATATACTATTTTTATGGCCTTCTGTACAAAGAAAGGTAGGCATATTTGTAATGCATGTTTTGGCGGACAAATCAACCAATCTACTACGCTTCTATTATCAATGTTATAATTGTAAAGAGCGTGCCAATCTTGGATGTATGACCGATAAGAAGGGTGTAACATTTAATATGATATGGGATAACTGAGTGAGTTTCCTATATTTTTGACTCAAAAATATCTATACTTAAAAGTTTAGAGAAAGTTTTTTTTTATTGAACCTCACTTAATATAGATATAGGAACAAAAGGCGGACTTTACAACGTCTTCCTGTTTTAGCAAAGAACCATCTTTTGGATAAAATGCAATAATTATGATAAAATTGCATAGAACACTGTGGTTTTGTTAATAATTTTTTTTTATTAATGTTTTTCTAATGATTTTTAAATACTACAAAGTCTTAAGATAAAACAGTGTAGTACCTTAATTAATATTATTAGTACTTAGTCTAATTTTTCACCTACGGTGGCGATTTTTAATCTAAAGAAAGTGAAACTGTTAAAACATTGTATTGCAAAATATTTATTTGTATATTACATCCATATTAGCAAGGGGGCTATTGAATATTTGGCGCGCTCGAATACATTAAAACTTTTTTATAACGACGAGTGATAAACATAATTCAGAAGATGTGATAACTAGTCTTTTTATTTATAAAAAAAATATCTGCAAATAGAAACGCAACCTGCCACTGCGAGATAGGAATATTTTGTTCTGATTGATTACTTTCGCTTGTTTATTAATACTGTCCATTAATTTTAAAAAAATACTGTGGGACTTTCTGTAAATTAATTTTAAATTCGAATCTTACGAATATAAAAAAGCACTTTGCATATTGTCATTTCTATAGACTAAAATGAAAAAGATAGCAATATTATTAGATTAATATAACTAAATATACTATATCAGTTTGTATAATGAAAAGTAAGTAAACGATGTTACGAGCACATGGGCAAATTGTAATGCGAAGAAACAGGGGCACCTGGATTTTTTAAAATGCACAGTATCTGAGCACAATACATAATTCGAATGTACAAGGTACCTATCCTACCAAGCACTTAACGCTTTACTCACTCGTATCTCGATACTTAAGTTCGGCTACATTGAAAAAATTAATTGCACAAGCCAGATTTCTATAAAATGATATACTTTTACTTTTGTTTTTAGAATATTTTTAGTTGTAAGTGTTGAAATCAGTGTTTACTGTGTAAGCACAAACGATTCAATTCAGAAAAGAAAATACAATAATGTTGCTATGATTTACCTCTTGTCTTTTATTGTTCACCTGCAGCCTGCTTCAATATTAGATCAGTAAGCTTTCATCTCGCCATAGTCTGTATAATGACGGCGAATAATTTAAGAAATAAAATAAAAAATAGTATCCACCACTCCAATTGTATTGGAGTCGTAAGAGACGACGGTGGCAAATGCTAGGAAGATCCCGTTGCCTTTGATAGACGGTGGTTTACTATATCATAAATTATTATATTTAAAAAATATATAAATAAAAAATATTATGTAAAAAATAATGTAAAAGATTATGACCAACCGTTACTACCTATTAAAGACCACTGCTGAACATAGGCCTCCTCCATAGATTGCTTCATGGGGGGGGGGGGGGGGGATATTGGTCATAGTTGCCACGCTATCTGACCAACAATGGAAAGCGATGTCAAAATTCGCATGTATGTACTAACAGATATACAACCCGAATACTAAGCCAAGCCAAGCAAGAAAGTAACCTCTAATCATTACTATACCTACGGATACGGACTGCGAAACTAAGCCTAAGGTTAACTGCTATTCGACTACTGTATTGAACCACCCCTAGTTAAAGCCTTTCAAGCTTATAGAGTAATTAACGGAGTAATGTTATTAACTTTTCTAGTATTACTTAAAAAAACAATACAATGGGGGAGGCCTATGTCCAACAATGGTCTGATAGTAATGAAGACTTTTTATACAGCTTATTATTTACAGCTCATCATCGATTAAGTATCAAAATACAAAATACATTGTTAGTTGTCAACCCTGAGGACTAAGACAGAATGCCTTGTGAGATACATATTATGTTATTAGGTAGATAATGGCAACACGCACTGGTTGCACATTCATGTTTTCAAGTTTTGAGGTATACGTAATCACAGAATAAATAATAGTCCCTAGGTACTACGTAACGTAACGAAATATTTCGTAATCTCCCGAACGCTGTCCAGTGACCCCTCGATCTAGAAGTTGGGCTTACCTAGTCGGACAATTAGTCCTAGGTAAACCTACTCGTCAAAAACCTCGAGTCTAGAGTTACCAACAACTACCGGCCTAGGTGACACATGACTTTTTTGTCCATGTTCAATTTCAGACCTATTCGTTGGGAGACACTATTGAGGTCATTGAGCATAGTACTGAAGTCCTCCAGAAACTCTGTCATTAAGCCTAGTATGTCGTCGTCAAATCAAAGCACCCGCCATTTTCAGTCCAGTAGCTTAGAAACATGCAATTCAGTTGCTGAACAGTTGACCACGCCGAACGTGTAAGTTAACACTGGGTTGACAAAGGTGTTAATTGCTTTAACGAGGTTACGTCCGTTAAGGGCTAAAATGATGATTCCTTTAAGCCTTTGATTATATACTTCAATCATCTTCGACCGGATTTCACCGTGTTGGATTCGAAGTGACTGAAGAATGCCTAGATAATTATAGGTGTCATTTTCTGTCATTACGTCGATTGTTCCACCTGTATGAAGATCAACTAGATGCCTCAATTCATCTGCGGTAAACGTTCATAGTTCTGCACTTTTCAAGCCCAAATGACATATTAATGTCACTAGAAAACTGCTCGGTGCAATGAAGCAATGTCCGGATCTCTCGTTCATTTGCCGCATAGATCTTAATATCATCCATATACATTAGATGAGTCAACTTTCGGTGATATCCTCCAGCCCCTTTTATGAGAAACCCATGTACTGTTTCGTTTAGGAGTGAGGAGAGGGGATTGAGCGCGAGGCAGAACCATAAAGGGCTAAGGCTGTCACCTTGGAAGATTCCTCTTCGTATCAGTATGCAACCTGTTGTTATCTTCTGGTTAATACCGTAGTTCAGATGAAGAGATGTTGCCCAGTTTGTCATAAAATATTCCAATAGTGTAACAAACTCAGGATCAATCTTATAAAGTTTGAGTACCTTCCCCAACCAGGAATGCGGCACAGAGTCGGAAGCTTTCCTGTAATCGATATAAGGCATGTGGAGTCTTCTCGACTTTTTATACGCTTGTCCTGTGACTACTGAGTCTATCGTGAGTTGTTCTTTACATCCCTGCGATCTCTTAATGAACCCTTGCTGCTCTGTTGCTAATAGAGAGGTTCCTGGAGGAGCAGTGTAGGCAGTTAGAGAACGCAGCAGGCGCCGTCGAGGGCCCCCCGGCTGCCGCCCGAGCGGTGCCCAGGGAGAGGCGGAATCGGACGGCCAAGGCGTCGCCCACCCCCTTGAGACCGAGCGGAGCCCCAGCGGGAGGGCCCCTCCTACCCTCCTATAGTGGCCTAGCGGCCCGGGAGGCACCTCCCTGCTCCTATTGTCGAGCATCCGACCACCGGGCGACGTCGTGCCCTAAGTTGTTGCGCAAGCCGCCTCCGGCGAGGTGAACCATCGCCAGGGAGCGCCGCTGGTGCTACTCGTGCCTGGAGAGGCACTTACAACGAGACTGCCCGCACCAGCGGCCCTGCCGCCGCGGCAGGGCCGCTGGACTCAAGCTGGTCTCAAGGGGGTGGGCGACGCCTTGGCCGTCCGATTCCGCCTCTCCCTGGGCACCGCTCGGGCGGCAGCCGGGTGGCCCTCGACGGCGCCTGCTGCGTTCTCTAACTGCCTACACTGCTCCTCCAGGAACCGCAGCAGGTCCCTAAAGGGGGGAATGTACGAGACGCCATCCCCTCCGTACCTCTCCTCAAAATGGAGCCGAAGGTCGAGGGGCAGGCGGGACAGCACGATATGGAGTAACAGAAAATACCACTCGTCCACCGGTAAATCCAGCCGCCGCAACGAGTTGCACGCTATGACGACTGGATTTACGATGTCCTCACGTAGTCTGGTCCGTTCCCTCAGCAGCCGGAGGTTCAGCAGCCTCCGAACATGCTCGTCAGCAATCCGCCGGACGTTGGCGTACCTTCCAGCGAGGAGGTCTCTGGCGTTTTGGTAGGCGTCGTCCGACAACTTACGGTAGCCGACGACGCCCAGGGCCTCCCCCTCCAGTGATGCCAGGAGGTACCCCATTTTTTGGCAGGGGGTCAAGTCCCTCCGGGCGTCCACCAGGCTGTCAAACATACCGACTAAGGTCAGCCATTCCGAGAGGACCCCGGCAGGAGAGGAACCTTGGCAGGTCCAGCGTGGGGAGTCGTCCTAACAGCTCCGGCTGAGTGGGCGGATTCCGAGGGGACTCGAACAGGCCACTTAGCCGAGCTTCGCGCTCCTTGTCCGCGTCCTTGGCCCCCGCCTCGATCAAGTCGTCCGTGAGCGCGAGGAACTGCTCGTAGTCCGCGCGGCAGGAGTCCAGGACTCCCTTTTCCACCTCCGAGTCCTCGAGCTCAGCGTAAGCCTCCTCCACGGCAGCCCTTCTAGCATCGACCTGCTCGAGCCTCTTCGTCATGTTATAAACCCTATCCGGTCGACCTATCAAAGCGTGTGCGCTGGTAGCCCAGTGCAGCTCAGTCCGCAAGCAAAGAATTAGTAGCTTGTGACGGCATCCCTACTAAATACAATTACTACGCGGCTCAAATATAAATCAATTAGCAAATAACAAATACAGTTCCTATCAATCAAGTTAAATAGAAATTACACAATTATTAAATTAAATACAAGTTAACACGAAAAAATACAAATCAAATTAGCAAGTAACAACCCTAGTACGATCAACAAATTATCCGATTACGTGACAACCTTATCTACCTAGTCAAGGTACTTCGCCTTAAGAACTACGGTAAGTACTTAGCATCAACAAATTCCCGCTTGTTAACCTACGGGCGTGGCGTTCCCAATCTACCCGCTAATAAACAAAAGCAACGAGGAAAATAAGTTTATTATTACGTATAAAAAACTAAAGGAATATTTTTACGTATTATTAATAAATAAAATTATTAATGTTACGGCCGTGGCGTGATTGAAAGTCAATCAGCCACGCTACTGCTACCAAATGTTACGGCTTGCAACTGCCTATACAACAGTAGGGTCCAGTAGGTAGCATTTGTGGTATCTCAAGAATATGCTGTTCTTCTTTTGCAATCCATGTTGCGTTTTCCTCGTGGTTCACCTCCTCTGACCAGATGCTACGCCAGAATTTATCCAATTCCTCCTTTTGTGAGGAAGGCCCACTTGTATCATCAACGTCCTGTTGGAGTCGCTGATAGAACAGCTTTTCATTTCTTATGAAAAGAGCATTGTCTTTTCTACTCTTCCGTGATTTTCGGTATCGTTTAAGTAGGTGAGCTTTGACTGTTAGTTTCTGTCGAAGACCTTCTAAGATATCTCCAGCTGTTCTATTTGGCGGGTCATATTTCGTGTGTTTAGACATATCCTTCCGCAGCACATGATACGTAGCTACGACTTTGTTGCTTTTATTACCACGCATATACTGCGTTAGACGGCCTATGGCGACGAAACGTGTCTACTTCATGGGTAAGACGGCGCTCCCAAGTAGAGGGTTCCTTTAAGTAGAAGCTCGCACTGTAGATACACCAATTTGCCGCCTATTGGTCGGTATATCGCTACACCTGCCGCATAGTGTGTGGATGTGTGAATTGCATCAAATGTATTTTGATGTTCAGGAATTATGATGGTGTTCATCAAAGTAACCGCGAATGCCAATTTTTTTGAATTATTCTGGCGCGCAATAGTAGGCCGTAATAAGGGATCAGTACCCAGGAACTCCGCTAACGCTTTTTTGAACTCTTCTATGAGGATTCGTAAGGTCTCAGTCACTACGACTTGTTCCCTTGGATGTTCGCAAGGTGCGGTGCTTAGTTTATTAAGCGAATCTGAAATCATTTCTGATGGAGCACTAACAGTAGAACTAGGCTCTTGAGCACTTATTTCCTCGGGTACATTACGACCAGGATCGAGCTCTCTTACAACTTCTCCTTTTAGTTGCTCCAGCCATCACTACATAGGTTGTTTCGGCTTGCAACACAACACAAAATACAAAAGTAGGTTCCTCCCGGGCCCTGAAGGAAGAACCTACAAGCAGGTGCAGGTCGGGCCTCACAAAGCCAAGTGGAAAGTCTTTAATTGCAATAAAATATAAGGGGAAAGCCCGTTAACGGGAAGGCACTTACCTGCTTCTGGAGCGGAGATGGTGTAGTGTTATGCTACTTACATTTCATTTTACACTAATTCTCCATTCTGTTTTGATATTCTGCATTCATGTTTTGCATCACTTTATACTATTTTTTTCATTCTGTTTTTGATTTTCTGCATTTATATTTTGCATCACCTTTATTTATATAGGATCCTGTAACGTTTTTACACAATAACATATCATTTTACTGCGTATTTTCACACTATTTAGTACTTTTAAAATAGCTGTCAATGGAGTCTTACCTTTTTTGGTCTTTTATTGAATTCTCTGTAACTCTACAATTTCAGGCTTCGTGCACGCTGCCGTGCATTAGTTTTTCCTATGTGAATAATATCTCATTTCTTACTAAAATGTAATAGTTTCTTAATAATAGTCCAAAAACCAAAAATTGCTAAATATGACAACTATTATTTATGTCGTTGTTATGGTAACTTTTATTCAAATTCGTCTCTGGTATGATGTTCTCTCTACATAAATACTCTTTGGCTGTAGGTCATTTACAATAAATTTCGTTTTAATTTAAATAATTTCTCGTTCTCTCTAAAAAGGTATAAAAGCCGAGCAATTGGAGAATACAGGACAGTCTCGCTTCAGTTCTCAAACGAGAAACATCTACTAAAGGCCTTATCCCGGGGCCGCTTTGCCCCGGGATCCTGCAAGCCTCCATCTACACGTGAAGTCGTCGGCAGTCTACTTCAAGCGCGGGGCCACATTACCTTCGGGCGCGCTACGACTGCTTGCTCCAGGCGCCGAGTGCACCTACTGCCCGCGCTACCTTCGGGCACGCTACGACTGCTTGCTCCAGGCGCCGAGTGCACCTATTGCCCGCGCTACCTCTGGGCGCGGCGACTACTTCTCCAAGTACTGAGCGCACCTACCCCAGGCGCTACGTGCGCCGGCTCCGGACGCTGCGTGTGCCCAGTCCAGGCGCTGCGTGCCGTCGCCGCTGAGAAACCTCAAGCTCTGCGTGTGCCTATTTCTACAAAAGCAGCGAGGCTCCAGGCTCCACTATAAAACTATATTGTCCTATTCTCCTATCTTTATTTTTTTTAAAACCTAATTGTAATCTCATTTCATCCATCATCTTCATATTTCATTTTTTTTATAAAATTGTAAATACTCTTTTAAATAACTTAAATATATTATTTTCTTGGTCTACTTTTGTTGTTTTGCTGTTCTTAGGTTAGGTTCTTTCTATTTTAATTGTCGCTTAACGACAATGGTTCACCAGGATCTGCCCGGCTGATGAAAGTGTAGTGAATGTATGTGTTAATTGTATGAAGCTTTGTGTAAGTGGCCTGGGCTAGATGACACAATACTGTCCTGGAGAAGGTATCCTCTGGTAGCTCCGGAACTATTCCCTTCTTGAGGCACGCTTTCAGTCTAGTCACGTAATGGTACAGCCAAAGAAGAACTTCAAAGGAAAATCACTATCAGAGTTGCACAATTAATTTAACCGAAGTTAATAAGTCTTTAAAGAACACACTGGTTTCCGTGGACACAACGATTTTCGCGGGTTTTTAATACGTTCGTAACAAATTAGGCGCTAAAACTAAACGTCAGTTTCGGTCGCAGAAAAACGTACACTGAATCTAGAGAAGTCCGTCCGATGCCGCCCGTGGAATGCGACCGGGGAGGGGCCAGGTAACCTTGTTACCGGTGCTATGCTCCGCACGTACGTTTAACAAATTCGCGTTTCAAATATTTATTATTTTTGCCTAAACGTATTAAATGAAATAAACGTCTCGGACAAGGAGAGAGTATAATTAAATGGTTAAACGAACGTTGGCTGTGGTTTCTGTAGATAACTCCAAAAATGTTAAAAACAATATGTAAATCTATGACTTATATTGATTACAATTATTTAATTATGATGATTTGTTTTTTTTTTGTTTGAGATACATTTCTATATCTTAGAATTTGCTTATGCCAGCCCTAGTTGGGAAAAGTGGACGAGGTTTATTATAACAGTGTAATTTGTCCCACCAAGAAACGATTAATGGGGAAAAGTAGACGAACACATTTCAATTAGTCCACTTTGCCCACCAGTGGGACAGTTAGTGGGGAAAAGTGGAATACACCCTTGAGTCGTCCAAAAAAGATTTTTATACTTGAATTCTTTTTTTTTATAGGAGAGGGGGCAAACGAGCATGCGGCTCACCTGATGGTAAGTGACTACCGCCGCCCATGAACAATCGTAACACCAGGGGAATTGCAGATACATTGCCGGCCTTTTAAAAAGGAGTAGGCTCTTTTCTTGAAGGTCCCTAAGTCGTATTGGTCCGGAAAATCGCTGGTAGTAATCGATTCATCCAGGTGGTATGGATGATATCGCAAGTTTTGTCGCGATGTGCGATGGTGAAATTGAGCGGCTGGAATTAGTCCGAACAATGCCTCAGAGCACTCCCCGTGGTAAATGTGATAAAATACAAAAACAGATTCAACATCTCTACGCAGTGCCAGTGTATCGAGCCGATCAGAAAGAACTCGGTCGTTGACGATTTGAATCGCTCTACGCTGGATGAGGTCAAGTGGAAGGAGCTGGCACTGGGGTGCCCCGGCCCAGAAATGAGAACAGTATTCCATGTGAGGCAGGATTTGCGCTTTGTAAAGTTGCAAGCGATGTGACGGCATGAAATACTGTCTCGCTCTGCTGAGCACGCCAAGCTTTTTAGAGGCCAGTTTGACCTTCCTTTCCAAGTGGCCACGAAACTGCACACTATTCGATATGTCGACGCCGAGGATTCCGATGCTAGCTGAGGCAGCAAGGGGAGTGCCTTGAAACTGAGGAGATACGACAAAGAGGTTCCTTTTAGCGGTAAACGCGCAAACTTATGTCTTCTGGGGATTGAACTGGACTAGATTTAGTCGCCCCCAATTCGAGACTTTGTTCAGAAAGACTCGACTTCAGACACAAGTTTGTCCCGGTACTCGGCGACGTTTTCCTGAGAAATATTGGCACGGCCGGTATATGAGGCATCACCAGTGCTGTCGTCTGCATAGCAATGAATGTTACTAGTTTGCAACATATCATTGATATGCAGGATAAACAGCGTTGGTGATAGCACGCAGCCCTGTGGAACACCAGCGTTCATAGGCTTGAAGTCAGAGCATGCACCGTCTACTACGACCTTGACGATCAGCAAGGAAACTGGTGATCCATTTGCACAATTTCTCGGAAAGCCCATAGGAAGGAAGCTTCGAAAGAAGCGCTTTGTGCCAGACTCGATCGAAGGCCTTCGCTATGTCTAAACTATCGGCCAACGCCTCCCCCTTTTTTTATAGGATAAGGGTGACAAACGAGCACATAGTCCACCTGATGGTAAGTGGTTGCTGCGGCCCATAGACATCTACATCGATCCTCTATTACAAATCAAAAAGCAGATGCGTTGTCACCCATGAGGACTAAGATGGAATGCCTCATTTCCAGTAAAAAGGGCCTCCGGCCACCTGCACTCACCAAGCAAAACGCAGAGGTAAACCTCTACTTCACGCTGGTATTCTGTGAGGTCGTGGTACCACCCCGGTTCGAGCCGGCCCATCCGTGCAACAGCAAAAGCTGCCGCGTGGCTCTACCACAGTTGCCTTCCCCTTGGACTCTACTGCCTCCGACCATCTATGGATCAGGTAGACCAGAAGATCACCAGGTTACTAATCAGCTGGTGATCCTTGACCTCATGAGCTGGCAGTTTATAATGGATTCCATTATTTTGGAAAACAAGGAGGTTATGGCGATAGGCCTGTAGTTGGACGGGTCTGACCGGTCGCCTTTGTTAGGAATCGGGTGGACCAAAGCTGAATTCGGGACTACGCCTAGGGAGTAGGAGTCCCGGTAAAGACGCGTTAACACCGGTGCCAACTCCGGAGCACACGTCTTCAGCGCAATGTGAGGGATTCCATCAGGCCTACTCCACTTGCTGACGTTCAGGGAGAAGAGTGCTTTACGAACCGAGCGCTGTGTAAATCGCACATCCGGCATGGAGCACTCGCACCGCGGGATGGTCGGCGGTGTATTCCCCCTGTCATCTATAGTCGAGTTGGACGCAAAGTGAGAGCTTAAAAGATCGGTTTTCTCCTTTGCGGCATAGGCCAGTGAGTCGTCCTCTCTGTGCAGAGATGGAAGAGATGGTTGACAGAAGTTCCCTTGGACAGCCTTGGCGAGAGACCAGAATGCACGGGTCCCCGAAGGAATGCGAACTAGCTTCTCGCCGATTCTGCCGATGTGCTCAGACCTTGCCTTGGCAATGACGCTTTTGAAGGACCTGGAAGCGGAATTATACTTCTTTTTAAGTGCGCTGACGTTTACATCCCGAGACGTTGATGCGTCAGCCCAGGCCCGGTAGCACTCCTGCTTATAGCGTGATGCTATTTTACAGGAACGACCAAACCATGGCTGGGATCTGCCTCCGATGGGCACCACAAAGGATGGAATAAAACGTTCCATACCCTGAATTACCACATCAGCAACAGAATCGACAACAACGTTGGGATCTTCCGGCGAGAAGCAAACCCGCGCCCAAGGGTATGATGCAAATAAAGACCGCATCCCTTCTCAATCGGCCGACCTATAGTGCCAAACACGGCGGCAAGCTGCAGATCGCAACTGCGATTGGAGCGTGAGTGGCACCGTACTCCGGATCAGACAATGGTCCGAAGAGCCCAGAGGGGCATCGACGGAGACCTGATATCCGTCCGGAAGATACATGATCCTCCACACTGGGATCCGCGTAGGCGAAGTAACCAGTTGTGTTAGACCATATGCCAAGGCAAATTCATAGACAGATCTACCCGCATGATTGTTTAAACGGGAACCAAGCCATTCACCGTGGTGGGCGTTAAAATCACCGAGTATCACGATCTCTGCGGATGGGACCTGTTGTAGCACGGAGTCTGCAGCTATTTGGACGTGGTCGATGAGTCGGTCTGTGTCGGCATTACCGCTATGGGACCTATAGAGGCACCCGTAGATACGAGAATGATCGTCGCTGTTTACGTGCAGCCATAGGATGGACAGGTCCATACCTTTAAGACTGGGGAGGCGTCGAAAACAGATGTCCTCTCTGACGTATACGCAAATCCCAGCCCGAGGCACAAAGGAGTATTCTAATTTGTATCCCGGGTAGGAGAGATATGAAGTATCAGCCGGAGAGGACATTTGAGTCTCGGTTAAAAAGAACAAGGCCGGCTTCGCCGTCTCTAGATGGTAATGGACAGCATTAAGATTGGAATGAAGTCCCCAGATGTTACAAAAATTCACGGATAGCGTGATAGGGGTCGCCGTGGTTTTTCGCTCCACTTGCCCCGAGCAGTTTTATTCTGTGAGGTCGTGGTACCACCCCGGTTCGAGCCGGCCCATCCGTGCGACAGCAAAAGCTGCCACGTGGCTCTACCACTGTTAAATTGTTTTGTAAAATTCGATTGTTTAACGCACAGAAATAAATTTTGAAATGAAATTTACTTTTTTTTGCCCATGCGTTGAGTCCAAAACCAAAATAATAGTGAATTTATACAGATATTTTTTTATTATCTACTTTAAACAAATTATCGTAGAAGGCTGTGAGAACTAGTTAATTTTTTTGATATGGCAAACCAACAGCAACCATAAACATTTGTATAGAGTTTATATTATATTTCCAATAACCAAAATAATCGTGCAACAACAGGCGTATTCATTTCAACGATCATCGTTGGAAATAATTAGCTGAACAAATTAATTAATTTATTATATACCTTAGCGAGTTCACTCAGATTACTCGAAAATATATCAATCCTCTCGTGAACTTTGTTCACTACGACTACACTACTTACTGTTACTAAGCAAATTGGTCCTGGCCACGGGCAGCGCGAGCAGCGGCGGGCGGCGCCGCCTCCACACATGCCGGTCCGGTCCGGTGCGGTGCGCACAGCTACAGCTGGCGCAGCAACCCCGGGTTGCACGCGGCGCCACGGAGCAACTTCACTACGTGTGCAGCCAGGGCAAACTCCCGTCACTCTGAGCTGATTGTACCCGACCATCCCGAGCACCAAACAATGTGGGGTACAACAAAGGGTAAAACGGATATACCCCATACAATTTGAAGTACATGTGCCTCATAAATTTGTTTTGGACACGTTCTAGTATTAAGCTGTACTTTCTTCGTGCGTAGCCCATATAACAGCACCGTACTCCAAGTGACTACTGAGCAGAGCATCGTATAGCACTTTCAGTGTGGTAATATTTGTAATATCTTGTGATCGTCGCAGGATAAAACCCAGGTTTCTATACGCCTTTTAGCAAAGCAACAATAAAAGCTATAATAGATAGATGGAAATAAGTATAAAATTAAATAAATATATAACATGGATACTCATTTCTTTAAAAGCCTCCTGGTATTTGTTGGACTCACTATATCTACAGTACTATTCATTTACGAATGGTACTGTAGGTAGCAGCAATCTCGCTCTGGGTCAAAACAGAACGCCACGTTACACGGTTTGCAAAACTGAAACATACGCTTTTTGCAAATAGCGCAATTGCGTTTTTGTCTGCCCACTCCGCCAGGTAGAATTGGGAGCACTAACGGAAAGTGGGCTAACCACATCAGGTGTTAGTTTTGGTCCAGCGAGAGATTGCTGCGAAAGTCTAGATTCAGTGACGGGTTCGTGAGGTGGACTATGTTTTTGTAATATATTAAAAATTAACTCCGTCCTAAAACCCTTGGTTGACCTTCTCATCAAAGGCCTTACAGATGATGTAAATATTTGAAACACTTACATTCAGAAGCCTTTTAAAGAATTTTTTATCCCACACTTGTGTCCATTTTCTTTCTATGCGATACGTAGATAACATTTGATATTTGCGATCTACGCCACCCTCGCAAACGTTATAATCTTTGACGACCGTGGGCTTACCAGCGACGACGGCGACCCCATGGTATGTAGAAATCATTGCCACCCGATTCTGATCTCGCTACACCATCAAGTACTAAATTTGGGATACCCCCTACAATTATCCCTTCGCTACTGGGAGACTGAACGTCAGCACCTCAAACCTTCACAAATATCCTGTGCGGGAGTCATACACCTCATAGGTCTTAATCGCTACCGCCGACTTTTTGTTTGGTATATATTGTTTAATATTAATTAATTATTATTATCTCCGGTGGAGGTTCTTAGCACCCACAGCCCCGCCGTAACCATGGTCGAACGTCAGCACCAGGTTCCTTCAACGGAACGCAAGGGGCCAGCAGCTGGCCGACTTCACGGAGAAAGAGGGACTCTTTATGATGAACTATTTATTCCAGTAGCGGCCCCACAGGAAGTGAACATGGTCGAGCTCCGACGGTTCGACAAAAAATGAGATTGACTTCATTATGATGACCAGACGACAACTGATCAGTGATGTCTCCGTGATCGCGAGTGTGAAAACTGGTAGCGATCACCAAATGGTTAGAGGCACACTGAACCTAAACGTTAAGTTGGAGAGGTCTCGTCTAATGAAGTCAACGCTCCGTCCCCATCGTGCTCTATTTCAAAGTCCCGAAACATTTCAGATCGAGTTAAAAACCGTTTTCAGCGCCTAGAAGACTGCAGTCAAGTGGACGATATGAATGACAAGCTCGTGGAAACTGTCCATGCGGTTCTGCAAGACCCGCCGCAGAAGAACACAAAAACTCTCCGATCACACTCTTAATCTCATGGCTGTTAGACGAGAGATGAAGCTACATTCTTCAACAGATTTGACAGCATACAGGCAACTGAACAGACAGATCTCGAAATGCATGCGGCGGGACTTACGCAACTTCAATACAGCTTGTATTGAAGAAGCGATCGAGCGGAACCAGGGCTCCAAAGTCTTTGCTAGAGATCTATCTGCCAGAAAGAGCCAACTGTTGAAGCTGAAGACCGAGTGTGGCAGCATCGTTTCCGGGACACCTGCGATTTGAGAGTTCTATGGGCAGCTGTATACGTCATCGTTGGAGCCACACGTAAGTGTGAGTAACGATCCAAGAGCGAGTCTTATCCGACACAATTCCGAAGATATCCCGGACGTCAGTCTGAGTGATTTTAGAATGGCTCTCCAGCAACATAAATACGGCAGGGCCCCAAGTGAGGATGGAATTACAGCGGAGCTTTTGAAAGCGGGTGGAAAACCGGTACTTGAAGTCCTACAGAAGCTTTTTAAATTCGCCCTCCATGGTGGCACTACACCAGAGGCGTGGAGCAGAAGTGCGGTGGTCTTATTCTTCAAGAAAGGCGACAACGCTCTCTTGAAGAACTACAGACCGATTTCCCTTCTGAGCCGCGTCTACGTGCTGTTTTCGAGAGTCATTACGAATCGTCTCGCACGCAGACTTGACGACTTCCAGCCTCCCGAACAAGCCGGTTTCCGAAAAGGCTTTAGTACCATAGACCACATACATACCCTTCGGCAAATTGTACAGAAGTCCGAGGAGTACAATTTGCCACTATGTCTGGCTTATGTGAACTATGAGAAAGCCTTTGATTCCGTCGAAATTTGGGCGGTGCTGCAATGCCAAGTTGACTGTCGGTATATCGAAGTGCTGAAGTGCTTGTACAGTAGGGCTACGATGGCTATCCGAGTACAGAACCAGGGTATGAAACCTATCCAATTGCAGAGAGGTGTAAGACAGGGTGACGTGATATCCCCGAAACTCTTCACCGCTGCATTGGAAGACGATTTCAAGCTTCTGGACTGGAAAGGATACGGCATTAACATCAATGGCGAGTACATCACTCACCTTCGATTTGCCGACGATATAGTCCTTATGACAGAATCGCTGGAGGACCTAAGCACTATGCTCAATGACCTCAATAGTGTTTCCCAACGGATAGGTCAAAACAAAGATCATGTTTAATGTCCATGTCACACCTATGCCGGTAGATGTTGGGGACACTAAGCTCGAAGTTGTTGACGAGTATGTTTACCTGGGACAAATAGTCCGACTAGGTAAGTCCAACTTCGACCGAGAGGTCAATCGACGGATTCAACTCGCTTAGGCAGCGTTCGGGAAATTACGGCACATCTTCTCGTCAAGTATACCTGAAAACTTGAAAACGAGACTGTACAACCAGTGCGTGTTGCCAGTGATGACCTATGGTACTGAGACGTGGTCCTTCACTGCTGGCCGGATGAGGAAGCTCAAGGTCGCTCAGCGAGCTATGGGGAGGACTATGCTCGGAGTTTCTCTGCGTGATAAACTTAGAAATGAGGATATCCGCAGTAGAACCAGAGTGACCGACATAGCTCAAAGGATTAGTAAGCTGAAGTGGCAATGGGCCGGCCATATAGCTCGAAGAACCGACAACCGTTGGCGAAAAAAGGTTCTCGAGTGGCGGCCTCGTACCGGCGGACGAAGTGTAGGGCGTCCCCCCACTAGATGGAGTGACGACCTGGTAAGATATGCAGGAAATCGATGGATGCAGGTGGCTCAGGACCGTGCTTTGTGGCATTCTTTGGGGGAGGCCTATGTTCAGCAGTGGACTTGTGAAGGGCTGCAATGATGATGATCACAAGTTTAGCCAGTACAAATTCTTGTTTTTAAAGTTTTTAGCGGTAGGTTCCTTGTTCTTTATCGATTATCTACAAAATATTTAGCGTATTTGCCGACTATTCCAGATTATATAAATAATTATCATCGCCGAGCACAGCTCGCTCTTAGTGGCTATTGTGCCGGCACCGACCGGGAGCGATCCGCTGAGCGTGCGCAGCCGGCTTCCCTGTACAGCACGCAAGTACCGCCAGAACGAGGAACGTAAGCCATTATCATTTACTATTCTAACAGTTGCATTGCTATTTAAATAATAAGCATTTAAAACTTATTTGAAGATAACAATTAAAGTTAATTATTAAAAATGACTTCATCAGCAGAAATTAATAAAACACGATTACGTGAATTAACTACAAAAAGAGTGTCCGCAAAAGGGCAAATAACTAAATTTGAAAATTATTTAAATAGCATTAGAAGTAAAATGGATTTAGATAATGTGCAATTTACCGAGTTAAGTTTAAAACTCACCAAATTTGAAGCGTTATCCGTTAAGGTTGATGATTTGCAGAGTGAAATAGAGGTTTTAAATTATGAAAATGTTTCGGATGAAGTTGAGGAGCTCGACATTGTTGAGCAAGAGATAATAATAAACATCGCCAAAGCCAAAACTTTAGTTGAAAGATTTTCTAAAAAATTAGAATGTGAAAAAACCTGGTTGACGTGAAGCAGGTTTGAAGTTACCTCAAATTCAAATTGCCAAATTTGATGGTTCCTATTTCCGGTGGTTGGAGTTTCGGGACACTTTTGAGAACTTGATACATAAAAATGATCGCATTTCAGATATTCATAAGTTTCATTATCTCGTGTCTTATTTGCAAGGTGACGCGGCCAGAATAATTTCTATCTTAGAAGGGTCAACGAATAATTATTCGGAGGCATGGAATATGATTTGCAATAGATATGATAACAAAAGAATATTAGTTAATCATCACTTAAACGCATTGTTTAATATAAAATAATTACCACGCGAATCGGAACGGTCTTTGAGATTTATGGTCGATCACGTAACCAAGAACTTACGCGCCCTGTCTAGCCTAGGAAAACCCACTGATAAATGGGACGTGCTTATAACATTCATGTTATCATCTAAACTAGATAGTGCTACATTATTAAAATGGGACTAATATCGCAATGCATTAACGAGTGATGACCGTCATTGGAACAATTTTATAAATTTCTGATTGATCATGCCGATGTACTAGAGTCAATGAGTCGTAGCAATAGGACCGATACAAATAACATTTCAAAATCCCTTTCTGGCAATATTCGTCATACAGCTAATAACAATTATAACTACGCTCAAAAGTTTCATCAAAACAATAATACCATAAAGACATTTGCAAGCACAAGCAATAATTACAGTAAAAAGTCAAACATATTTACATGCATTATTTGTAACGAGCGTCATAGAATCTATGATTGCCCCACATTTAGGGCTAAGAGGATTGACGAGCGAATGATGGACGTAACGAAGTATAAATTGTGTGTCAATTGCCTAAGGCAGGGTCATCCTGAAAGCGAGTGTCGCATGGGACCCTGTCGCGAGCGCGACTGCAAAGAGCGCCACAACAGTCTGCTCCACCGTCCGTCTTCCTCTTCAAACCACCTCACCAGTGCCGGCCTGAGGCAAGTTTTAGGATGGAGCGAGATTCAATTATGGCGCCCCCCTTGCTTGCCCCTAATATATACTAATTGTACGTGCACATGCAAGCATGAAACTGGGAAGATCTCGACAAAATCTTAAGTCTATGTCTAATTTGTCGATTGAAAACATCCATGCTCGTGGTATTTTAGGCACTGCACTCCTTACGATATATAGGAACCGTTGATGTAGAATGAAAAAACAAAATTAAAAAGGAATTAAGGTACATTTATTTAAATAAATCATAACAACTGTTCGCGCAAAAGCGCTAATGTCAAGCATCGACGTTAGATGGCACTCAGCTCGGCGCGATACGGGATGAAGTTCATCCGAGCGCGTTGAACAGTGGGTGTCGATAACGCGCTAGAAAAATTAGGAGTCCAAATTCATCGCGGCGAGAGATAGCACGCGGTCTATTTTGTCGGGAGCTCGTCATGATAGGCGCGTATAGTAAATATACTGACTGGGAATTGTAGCGCGTATTCTTTGCTGAGAGCGTCACCCGGGACTTTTAGGTTTAACGCTGAGTCCGTATAAGTGAATTCGACTTTTTTACACCGCCTGAGTGACATCCTCTTCTGTGATTTCCACGTGTAGCATTTGTGGTATCTCAAGAATATGCTGTTCTTCTTTTGCAATCCATGTTGCGTTTTCCTCGTGGTTCACCTCCTCTGATCAGATGCTACGCCAGAATTTCTCCAATTCCTCCTTTTGTGAAGGAGGCCCACTTGTATCATCAACATCCTGTTGGAGTCGCCGATAGAACAGCTTTTCATTTCTTATGAAAAGAGCATTGTCTTTTCTACTCTTCCGTGATTTTCGGTATCGTTTTAGTAGGTGAGCTTTGACTGCTAGTTTCTGTCGAAGACTATCTAAGATATCTCCAGCTGTTCTATTTGGCGGGTCATATTTCGTGTGTTTAGACATATCCTTCCGCAGCACATGATACGTAGCTACGACTTTATTGCTTTTATTACCACGCATATACTGCGTTAGACGGCCTATTTGGCGACGAAACGTGTCTACTTCATGGGTAAGACGGCGCTCCCAAGCAGAGGGTTTCCTTTGAGTAGAAGCTCGCATTGTAGGTACACCAATTTGCCGCCTATTGGTCGGTATATCGCTACACCTGCCGCATAGTGTGTGGATGTATGAATTGCATCAAATGTATTTTCAACTTGCGCTTGTTTAGGAATTATGATGGTGTTCATCAAAGTAACCGCGAATACCAATTTTTTTTTAAATTATTCTGGCGCGCAATAGTAGGCCGTAATAAGGGATCAGTACCCAGGAACTCCGCTAACGCTTTTTTGAACTCTTCTATGAGGATTCGTAAGGTCTCAGTCACTACGACTTGTTCCCTTGGATGTTCGCAAGGTGCGGTGCTTAGTTTATTAAGCGAATCTGAAATCATTTCTGATGGAGCACTAACAGTAGAACTGGGCTCTTGAGCACTTATTTCTTCAGGTACATTACGACCAGGATCGAGCTCTCTTACAACTTCTCCTTTTAGTTGCTCCAGCCATCACTACATAGGTTGTTACGGCTTGCAACTGCCTATACAACAGTAGGTTCCTCCCGGGCCCTGAAGGAAGAACCTACAAGCAGGTGCAGGTCGGGCCTCACAAAGCCAAGTGGAAAGTCTTTAATTGCAATAAAATATAAGGGGAAAGCCCGTTAACGGGAAGGCACTTACCTGCTTCTGGAGCGGAGATGGTTCACCAGGATCTGCCCGGCTGATGAAAGTGTAGTGAATGTGTAGTGTTAATTGTATGAAGCTGTGTGTAAGTGGCCTGGGCTAGATGACACTATACTGTCCTGGAGAAGGTATCCTCTGGTAGCTCCGGAACTATTCCCTTCTTGAGGCACCCTTTCAGTCTAGTCACGTAATGGTACAGCCAAAGAAGAACTTCAAAGGAAAATCACTATCAGAGTTGCACAATTAATTTAACCGAAGTTAATAAGTCTTTAAAGAACACACGGGTTCTCGTGGACACAACGATTTTCGCGGGTTTTTAATACGTTCGTAACAAATTAGGCGCTAAAACTAAACGTCAGTTTCGGTCGCAGAAAAACGTACACTGAATCTAGAGAAGTCCGTCCGATGCCGCCCGTGGAATGCGACCGGGGAGGGGCCGGGTGACCTTGTTACCGGTGCTATGCTCCGCACGTACGTTTAACAAATTCACGATTCAAATATTTAATATTTTTGCCTAAACAAACCCCTGCCCCGGACATAAGGAATTATGTCCGCGAGTAGATTGGCAAACGGGACAAGGTCGCGACGGCACGTTGCAAGACCGAATCTCCGACCAAAACCTCGGCCACCCTAGGCATCCCATCCGATGCATACGACAACTTAACAATACGCCCACGGCGCCAATACAAAGGTAAAGCGTTGGGTTCTTTAACCAACACGAGGTCTCCAACCCGAGGAGGATCCGTCTTGTCGGACCACTTAACGTGCTGCTGCAAAAGATGTAGGTACTCCAGAGGCCATCGGTGCTAAAAACTCTGAGTCATCTGTTGTAGCAGGTTAAATCTGTTCAACCGCGAAGAGTTCGTTTCCCTGAAGGGATACTCGGGCAGGGCGTTAAGCGGCTGGCCAATCAGGAAGTGACCCAGGGTTAGAACCTCCAAATCATTTGGGTCGGATGAGAGGGACAGAGGGGCCGAGAGTTGAGTACCGCCTAAATTTTACAGAATACAGTGGCGAGCTCCTCAAATGTCAAAATAGTTTCACCAATAACGCGACGGAGATGCGTTTTTGCAACTTTAACCACCGCCTCGAAAATACCGCCCCAGTGTAGACACGCCGGAGGGTCGAATTTCCACTGGATGCCCCTTTTTGACATAGCATTGCCTAAATAAATCCGGTGGCTGGACAGAAATCGACGAACTCTTTTAGATACCTATCCGTGCCCTTTTAATTCGTTCCGCAATCCGACCAGATCAAGTCCGGCAAACCGTGCCGCGATACGAAACGGACAAGCGTGGCCTAGAAGGCTTCCGTGCTGAGGGCGCTTACAAGTTCCAAGTGAACGGCCTTAGTGGAGAGGCACACGAAGACGCAAAGATAGGCCTTATGCGAACGCGCATTATTAAGGTTAGTTTATAACAGGATATACACTTAAAGATGACGCTCCGAATGGTGCGTCGGCCAGCCAAAATCCAAAACTCCCGCTGCAAAATAGCCGAAAGAGCGTTACACCCAGCGTGGGCATTCTTAACATGGTGGTGGGTTACCAGCAACCGGACAAGGGCGCCGTCCTTAGGGAGCAGCAACGGGTGTCGAGCCCCGCACGGTAGTTGAGAATTTTTCAAACAACTGCCAACGCGCAGCATCCCAGCGTCGTCCAGAAAGAGGTTCAGGCGGGCCAGAGCGCCCTTGATAACGGAGCCACGCATCAGGTTTTCAATCACGGGCTCAAAATGCTTCGTTTGGACCATACGGGTCCAATGCATCAAAGCTTCACGACGTTCGCTAGGGGACAACACGCAATTAGAGAGTCGTTTAGACGGATCTCTCGAATTGCGGACAAAGCGGCGCAACCAAGCAGTCACTCCTAAGAGCTTATCGAGAGAGCTGTACCGTTCCAGAAGAGAGAGATCCCGAGTGGGCTTATCCTTGCCCGCTCCTACTCGGGCTCGTAGGCCCGGCAATTCGGTAAGTTCGGAGTAATTACCCTGGGGCCAGAATGACTGAGGCTCAGATAACCAACCGGGACCCCACCACAGTGGGTGGTCAACCAGCGCGGGACCTCACAGCCGCGAGAAGCGCAGTCTGCGGGATTCAACTCCCCTGGGACATGTCTCCAGTTGAGAAAAGTCTCAGAACTCTGGATTTGAGACACGCGGTTCGCCACAAAGACCTCAAGATTGTGAGGTGCAGCTCGGAGCCAACAAAGTACTATCTCACTGTCCGACCATGCGTAGACGTCCGTAATGTCGATTACAGGCTTTAAGGACGAGTGAACGTGGTTGAGGAGCCGCGTGAGAAGGGCGGCACTGGACAGTTCCAATTTAGGGATAGTTAAGCGGGACCTAATGGGAGCAACCTTGCTTTTGGCGAGTACGAGATGGACTGCAGTCTGACCAGAGGAACTCACAGTCCGCAAATATACGACAGCAGCATAGCCCTTCTCAGAGCAAAACCCATGTAGGGTAGCCCTGCATTTCCCTGGAGGGAGGAAGTACCTTGGCATGGAAACCCGGTTGATGTCCGGAAGGGAGGATAGCATGGAGAGCCACTCTCGCAAGGGGACTCCGCTAATAGGCTCGTCCCAACCCAACCCGGACATCCAGAGCTTTTGAAGAAAGCACTTAGCCAAAAAGATGACCGGGGTGATCCATCCATTAGGGTCGAAGGTGCGAGCTACGGTACACAGCACGGAGCGCTTGGTCCATGCTTTGGGAGGTGGGTCAAGTTTTACTCTATACGTGAAGGTGTCCTGAACAGGCTGATATTGAATGCCCAGCACAGTCAACAAATTAGGATTCTCAGGATACTCGAACAGATGAGGGTCTTGTTGATCCTCTCCTGGGAGGTCCTTCAAAATGTGAGGGGAGTTCGACAACCACTTGCGCAACTCATAGCCTCCGGACTTCAGGATGGCAATTAATTCGTCTCGCAAGACAAGGGCCTCCTCGACGGTGGAAGCGCCCGTACAAATGTCGTCCATGTAGACCGAAGTCTCCAAAATAGAAGCTCCCCGAGCGTATCTCAGGCGCTCTCTCTCAGCGAGTTCAAGGAGGGTTCGCATGGCGATATACGGGCTGGACCGGAGTCCATATGTGGTGGTGTTCAACTCAAACACCTGTATAGGATCGCTGGGCTTCTCGCGCCACAATATCAGCTGATATCGACGGTCAGCACGATGGACCACTGATTGTCGAAACATCATCCGAATGTTGGCTACAAAAACCACTTGGTGTCGACGGAATTGGGTCAAGATGTCGGATATGTCCTTGATCAGTTTAGGACCAGATTGAAGACACTGGTTCAGGGACACACCATTTGATGTGGGGGCGGAACCGTCAAAAACCACCCGAATCTTACTCTCAGGGGTCCTCAAGACCGCATGGTGAGGGAGGAAGTAGTGCTCCTGTGAACGCCATTCGAAGTTGGACGGAGACATGTGACCCAGCTCTTGATACTCGCGCATAAACTCGACATATTTGTCGCGAAAGGCTGGGTCGCGCCGCATGCGGCGCTCCATTGAAAGCAACCTCTTCTCGGCTAGTGCACGAGATTGGCCCAAAGAAGGACGTGAGGCCAGAAAGGGTAAGCGAGTGACGAAACGACCGTCAACCTGACGGCCGGTATTGTTCTGGAAGAACAACTCGCACTCACGGTCCAGAGGGTTAATTCGAGCCGCATGTGGTGGTTCCTCAATTTCCCAGAACAGCTGGACGACGTCCGAAAGGGACACGCCCACAACGGAGAGCGGGTCGGCCGTCGGAGGAGGAGGAGACCACATAACCGGTCCAAAGAAGCTGTGCCCAAATATCGTGGACATGGCTGACAGGCCATCGGGCTGTAGAGCTTGTATCTCACCTAACAAGATGACCCCCAGCGTGTCGGCCCCCAGTAACAAATCTATAGGCCCAGGTTGGGCCCACCGAGGGTCTGCCGGTCTCAAACCCGACGCACAGCGAACCGCGCTGTTATTTATACGAACGTTAGGGAGAAACCCTACAATGTCATCGAAGACATTTACCTTGACTAAAATGCGAAGGTGTTGGCTGGCAGGGCTTAACACCAACTCCGCTTGTCCCCTAGGAGCAGGAGGCTCGGAACCTCCGATACCTACGGTCCGATACCTACCTATCAGGGGAGCCCAAGTCTTCCCACCAACCAAGTGGAGGCCACACTATGTTGGGAACCCGAATCCAATAGAGCTCTAACCGTTAAGCGGTCGCCGCTCGGGTTGTACACCTTCACTGAGGCCGTCGGCAATAGAACAGTTTGACAGGTGGACTGCTGACGGCTCAAAGGCTCAGTGGAGGCGGCTATGGCAGGAGCAAGGGCGGCAGCCTCCTATCTGGAGCTGCCTCGGTCGGACCGGCACCCGAACCGGGGGCCCCGAGAGCGGCACTTCGACGGAATCCCGATGACCCTCGACTGGAAGTCCCCGAACGGGCCGACCTGGGGAAATCGGGGATCTTCGGCTCCGAGGCCCTTGACCGATACGCGGTGTCCGGAACCCGGTAATACCGGCACCGACCAAAGGGGGGCGGGCGGCGTTCTAGTCGCGGCCACTCAGCCAACGGGAGTGAGAACACTCCGAACATGCTCGTCAGCAATCCGCCGGACGTTGGCGTACCTTCCAGGGAGGAGGTCTCTGGCGTTTTGGTAGGCGTCGTCCGACAACTTAAGGTAGCCGACGACGCCCAGGGCCTCCCCCTCCAGTGATGCCAGGAGGTACCCCATTTTTTGGCAGGGGGTCAAGTCCCTCCGGGCGTCCACCAGGCTGTCAAACATACCGACTAAGGTCAGCCATTCCGAGAGGACCCCGGAGAACTTTGGCAGGTCCAGCGTGGGGAGTCGTCCTAACAGCTCCGGCTGAGTGGGCGGCTTCCGAGGGGACTCGAGCAGGCCACTTAGCCGAGCTTCGCGCTCCTTCTCCGCGTCCTTGGCCCCCGCCTCGATCAAGTCGTCCGTGAGCGCGAGGAACTGCTCGTAGTCCGCGCGGCAGGAGTCCAGGACTCCCTCGAGCTCAGCGTAAGCCGCCTCCACGGCAGCCCTTCTAGCATCGACCTGCTCGAGCCTCCTCGTCATGTTATAAACCCTATCCGGTCGACCTATCAAAGCGTGTGCGCTGGTAGCCCAGCGCAGCTCAGTCCGCAAGCAAATAATTAGTAGCTTGTGTGACGGCATCCCTACTAAATACAATTACTACGCGGCTCAAATATAAATTAATTAGCAGATAACAAATACAGTTCCTATCAATCAAGTTAAATAGAAATTACACAATTATTAAATTAAATACAAGTTAACACGAAAAAACACAAATCAAATTAGCAAGTAACAACCCTAGTACGATCAACAAATTATCCGATTACGTAACAACCTTATCTACCTAGTTAAGGTACTTCGCCTTAAGAACTACGGTAGGTACTTAGCATCAACAAATTCCCGCTTGTTCACCTACGGGCGTGGCGTTCCCAATCTACCCGCTAATAAACAAAAGCAGCGAGGAAAATAATTTTATTATTACGTATAAAAAAATAAAGAAATATTTTTACGTATTATATGTTACGGCCGTGGCGTGATTGAAAGTCAATCAGCCACGCTACTGCTACCAAATGTTACGGCTTGCAACTGCCTATACAACAGTAGGTTCCTCCCGGGCCCTGAAGGAAGAACCTACAAGCAGGTGCAGGTCGAGCCTCACAAAGCCAAGTGGAAAGTCTTTAATTGCAATAAACTATAAGGGGAAAGCCCGTTAACGGGAAGGCACTTACCTGCTTCTGGTGCGGAGATGGTTCACCAGAATCTGCCCGGCTGATGAAAGTGTAGTGAATGTATGTGTTAATTGTATGAAGCTGTGTGTAAGTGGCCTGGGCTAGATGACACAATACTGTCCTGCAGAAGGTATCCTCTGGTAGCACCGGAACTATTCCCTTCTTGAGGCACCCTTTCAGTCTAGTCACGTAATGGTACAGCCAAAGAAGAACTTCAAAGGAAAGTCACTATCAGAGTTGCACAATTAATTTAACCGAAGTTAATAAGTCTTTAAAGAACACACGGGTTTCCGTGGACACAACGATTTTCGCGGGTTTTTAATACGTCCGTAACAAATTAGGCGCTACAACTAAACGTCAGTTTCGGTTGCAGAAAAACGTACACTGCATCTAGAGAAGTCCGTCCGATGCCGCCCGTGGAATGCGACCGGGGAGGGGCCAGGTAACCTTGTTACCGGTGCTATGCTCCGCACGTACGTTTAACAAATTCACGTTTCAAATATTTATTATTTTTGCCTAAACATAGGTATTAAATGAAATAAACGTCTCGGACAAGGAGAGAGTATAATTAAATGGTTAAACGAACGTTGGCTGTGATTTCTGTAGATAACTCCAAAAATGTTAAAAACAATATGTAAATCTATGACTTATATTCATTACAATTATTTAATTGCGATGATTTGTTTTTTTTTTTGTTTGAGATACATTTCTATATCTTAGAATTTGCTTATGCCAGCCCTAGTTGGGAAAAGTGGACGAGGTTTATTATAACAGTGTAATTTGTCCCACCAAGAAACGATTAATGGGGAAAAGTAGACGAACACATTTCAATGAGTCCACTTTGTCCCACCAGTGGGACATTTACCCTTGAGTCGTCCAAAAAAAAATTTTATACTTGAATTCTTTTTTTTATAGGAGAGGGGGCAAACGAGCATGCGGTTCACCTGATGGTAAGTGACTACCGCCGCCCATGAACAATCGTAACACCAGGGGAATTGCAGATACATTGCCGGCCTTTTAAAAAGGAGTAGGCTCTTTTCTTGAAGGTCCCTAAGTCGTATTGGTCCGGAAAATCGCTGGTAGTAATCGATTCCACAAGGAAATTGTGCTAGGAAGAAAACATATAAATCGCACAGTGGTGGACCGCCAATCATCCAGGTGGTATGGATGGTATCGCAAGTTTTGTCGCGATGTGCGATGGTGAAATTGAGCGTCTGGAATTAGTCCGAACAATTCCTCAGAGCACTCCCCGTGGTAAATGTGATAAAATACAAAAACAGATGCAACATCTCTACGCAGTGCCAGTGTATCGAGCCGATCAGAAAGAACTCGGTCGTTGACGATTTGAATCGCTCTAAGCTGGATGAGGTCAAGTGAAAGGAGCTGGCACTGGGGTGCCCCGGCCCAGAAATGAGAACAGTATTCCATGTGAGGCAGGATTTGCGCTTTGTAAAGTTGCAAGCGATGTGACGGCATGAAATACTGTCTCGCTCTGCTGAGCACGCCAAGCTTTTTAGAGGCCAGTTTGACCTTCCCTTCCAAGTGGCCACGAAACTGCACACTATTCGATATGTCGACGCCGCAGATTCCGATGCTATCTAAGGCAGCAAGGGTAGTGCCTTGAAACTGAGGAGATACGACAAAGGGGTTCCTTTTAGCGGTAAACGCGCAAACTTATGTCTTCTGGGGATTGAACTGGACTAGATTTAGTCGCCCCCAATTCGAGACTTTGTTCTGAAAGACTCGACTTCAGACACAAGTTTGTCCCGGTACTCGGCGACGTTTTCCTGAGAAATATTGGCACGGCCGGTATATGAGGCATCACCAGTGCTGTCGTCTGCATAGCAATGAATGTTACTAGTTTGCAACATATCATTGATATGCAGGATAAACAGCGTTGGTGATAGCACGCAGCCCTGTGGAACACCAGCGTTGATAGGCTTGAAATCAGGGCATGCACCGTCTACTACGACCTTGACGATCAGCAAGGAAACTGGTGATCCATTTGCACAATTTCTCGGAAACACGCCAAAACTACGCCTAGGGAGTAGGAGTCCCGGTAAAGACGCGTTAACACCGGTGCCAACTCCGGAGCACACGTCTTCAGCGCAATGGGAGGGATTCTATCAGGCCCACTCGACTTGCTGACGTTCAGGGAGAAGAGTGCTTTACGAACCGAGCGCTGTGTAAATCGCACATCCGGCATGGAGCACTCGCACCGCGGGATGGTCGGGGGTGTATTCCCCCTGTCATCTATAGTCGAGTTGGACGCAAAGTGAGAGCTTAAAAGTTCGGTTTTCTCCTTTGCGGCATAGGCTAGTGAGTCGTCCTCTCTGTGCACAGATGGAAGAGATGGTTGACAGAAGTTCCCTTGGACAGCCTTGGCGAGAGATCAGAATGCACGGGTCCCCGAAGGAATGCGAACTAGCTTCTCGCCGATTCTGCCGATGTGCTGAGACCTTGCCTTGGCAATGACGCTTTTGAAGGACCTGGAGGCGGAGTTATTCTTTTTCTTCAGGGCGCTGGTGTTTACATCCCGAGACTTTGATGCGTTAGCCCAGGCCCGGTAGCACTCCTGCTTATAGCGTGATGCTATTTTACAGGAACGACCAAACCATGGCTGGGATCTGCCTCCGATGGGCACCACAAAGGATGGAATAAAACGTTCCATACCCTGAATTACCACATCAGCAACAGAATCGACAACAACGCTGGGATCTTCCGGCGAGAAGCAAACCCGCGCCCAAGGTTAGGGTGCAAAAAAAGACCGCTTTCCTTCTCAATCGGCCGACCTATAGTGCCAAACACGGCGGCAATCTGCAGATCGCAACTGCGATGGGAGCGTGAGTGGCACCGTACTCCGGATCAGACAATGGTCCGAAGAGCCCAGAGGGGCATCGACGGAGACCTGATATCCGTCCGGAAGATACATGATCCTCCACATCTGGGATCCGCGTAGGCGAAGTAACCAGTTGTGTTAGACCATATGCCAAGGGAAATTCATAGACAGATCTACCCGCATGATTGGTTAAACGGGAACCAAGCCATTCAGCGTGGTGGGCGTTAAAATCACCGAGTATCACGATCTCTGCGGATGGGACCTGTTGTAGCACGGAGTCTGCAGCCATTTGGACGTGGTCGATGAGTCGGTCTGTGTCGGCATTACCGCTATGGGACCTATAGAGGCACCCGTAGATACGAGAATGGTCGTCGCTGTCTACGTGCAGCCATAGGATGGACAGGTCCTTTAAGACTGCGGAGGCGTCGAAAACAGATGTCCTCTCTGACGTATACGCAAATACCAGCCCGAGGCACAAAGGAGTATTCTAATTTGTACCCCGAGTAGGAGAGATATGAAGTATCAGCCGGAGAGGACATTTGAGTCTCGGTTAAAAAGAACAAGGCCGGCTTCGCCGTCTCTAGATGGTAATGGACAGCATTAAGATTGGAATGAAGTCCCCAGATGTTGCAAAAATTCACGGATAGCGTGATAGGGGTCGCCGTGGTTTTTTGCTCCACTTGCACCGAGCAGTTTTATTCTGTGAGGTCGTGGTACCACCCCGGTTCGAGCCGGCCCATCCGTGCGACAGCAAAAGCTGCCACGTGGCTCTACCACTGTTAAATTGTTTTGTAAAATTCGATTGTTTAACGCACAGAAATAAATTTTGAAATGAAATTTACTTTTTTTTGCCCAAGCGTTGAGTCCAAAACCAAAATAATTGTGAATTTATACAGATATTTTTTTTAGTATCTACTTTAAACAAATTATCGTAGAAGGCTGTGAGAACTAGTTAATTTTTTTGATATGGCAAACCAACAGCAACCATAAACATTTGTATTGAGTTTATATTATATTTCCAATAACCATAATAATCGTGCAACAACAGGCGTATTCATTTCAACGATCATCGTTGGAAATAATTAGCTGAACAAATTAATTTATTTATTATATACCTTAGCGAGTTCACTCAGATTACTCGAAAATATATCAATCCTCTCGTGAACTTTGTTCACTATGACTACACTACTTACTGCTACTAAGCAAATTGGTCCTGGCCACGGGCAGCGCGAGCAGCGGCGAGTATTAGTTACTAGTGCGGCATTTGATGTTCTAGAAATAACTGTTGCCACGCGGAACGGTAGTGACCTTTGATCCGGTCGCGCGTGTTAAGATTTATGACAAACGAGAGTTAGTGGCTTCTGTAAGGTAGTTAAGGTAATCGTACGGCAGAGTTAAAGAACTGTCATCGTAGAAAACGAAGAAAGTGACTGCGGAAGGAGACCGTAGTTTGGAGAGGTGCTGAGGGCCGAACTGCTGCAGAGGGTAACGGTCTAATAAGGTCAATAATACTACCAGCCACACCCAGATACACATCACTGACCCTTACTTTCCTAGCACTATACAGCCACACGCGACCTGACCGAATCCTGAGGGACCAGTCGCCTTGGATAGAGGTAAGTAAGCTCCCTTTATTAGAATGTAACGCTCCCCCCCTAATTGTTTATTGTAATTAGAAACTTTTCACCTTGGCCTGTAGCAGGCCCGACCAGCATCTGCTTGTAGGTTCTCCGTCTATGGGCCCGCGGGGGACCCTACTCCTGGGATAAGCAGCTGCTGGCCGTAACAACAACAATAGACAATAAAACAAAATTAAGTCCACATTCATTAATGAGATCAATAAGCATAATCAACTTTAGAACAGGTACTTATAGGTTATGTTATATGTTTACTAATTAATGTAACAGTGCGTATTAAAAACAAACTCTTCAGGTCACTCAACCTAATAATAATATAGTTAACCCATTGAATGTCGGAAAAATTAAAACAATAGCATAACAATAGCAATTGGGACACCTGTATGTCCTTAAAACACTGAATGGGTTAATAATAAACAAATCTTGAACCGACTTGTTATATCCGAAAAAAAAAAAGATTCTGTTTGACAGTCGTAAGTAATCAGCAAGTTGCTTGGATCCTGATTCAGCATCTAAATAGTGCCCTAAGCGAAAACTTACACCTAGAAAAGTGATGGTCACTGTTTGTTCGTCTAGCGCCGGTGAGATTCATTAAAGCTTCTTACCAAACAGGCAGGGCCTGATTTACCCATAGGCTAACCAGACTGGAGCCTAGGGCTCAAAGTTCGAGAGGGCGCAGCGCTTGCCTTTGCAGGCACACATTTATGTTCAGAATAAAATTTCATATAATATTATCAATAAATGATAGAGAAAATGCCGAAAATATTTTACTTGTTGCTTATTATTCATTTTTGGTATAAAACAAATAAGCAGATTTTAAAAATAAAACTGAAATGATGATACAAAGATATGAACTGGTCAAGCTCTCTTCTCTACCTCTAATTTTATTAAGGTATTTTGCCAAGGCTGTCCATGGCAACTTCTGTCAGCCAAGTGTTCCATCTCTGCACAGAAAGAACGACTCACTGGCCCGTGCCGTAAAGGAGACAATCGATCTTTTAAGTTCTCTTTTTGAGTCCAACTCGACTCTCGATGATTGGGGATACACAACGCCGAACATCCCGCGATGTGATTGTTCCATGCTGGATGTGCGGTTTACACAGCGTTCAGTGTGAAAAGCATTCCTCTCCCAGGTCGTCAACAAGTTGAGTGAGCCTGATGGAGTCCCTCCTATTGTGCCGAAGAGGAGTGCTCTGAAGTAAGCAACGGTTATAACGCGTCTTTCCTGGTACTCCTACTCCTTAGGTTAGGTTAATTCTGACCGAATGGAAGCCAGGTTTAGTGCACCAGATCCCTAAAAAGTCGACCGATCAGACCCGTTCAACTAAAGGCTTATCGCCATCGCCTCCTTCTCCAAAGTAATAGAATCCATTATAAACTGCTAGCCGCTAATGCGGTCAATAATCAGCTGGTTCTAGTTCTTATCTTCTTATTTACCTGCCTCTACATTGTTTCTGCTGTATATCAATTATATGTTGCTATTACTTATTGTAACACTGGTGGTGAATTTTGCACCGGCCGTGCTAATATTTTCGGGACACGTCATCTAGTGTCGGAACAAACTTGTGGCTGAAGTATAGTCTTTATAAACAAAATCTCAGATTGGGGATGACTCTGGTCCAGTTTAAACTTCAGAAGCCACAGGTTTGCTAAGTTACCACTAAAAAGAACCCCTTTGTCGTATCTCCTCAACTTCTCAATCTCAGCCGGCATTGGAATCATCGGCATCAACATATCGAATGACGTACAGTTTGCGGTCACTTGGTAGGGAAAGCTAAATAGGCCTCTAAAAAGCTTGGCGTGCTCAGCAGAGCGGGACGGTATATTCTGCCGGCAACCGTTTGCAACTTTACAAGGCGCAAGTATAGTCTCACAGGGAGTACTGTTTTCACTTCTGGACCGGGGCAACCCAGTGCTAGCTACTTCCTTTTGACCGCATCCAGCAAAGAGTGACTCGAATCGTTGACCACCGAGTTCTTTCTGATCGGCTCAATTCACTGGCGCTGCGAAGAAATGTTGCGTACCATTGCATTTTCTATCGCATTTTCTACGGGGAGTACTTAGATAAATTGTTTAGATTTATTCCAGCTGCTAAATTCCACGTAACAACCACACCATCTGGATGTTTGTCGGTACACCATAACTGTGCAAATTACTAGAAGTTTTCTTCCTCGCAAGACTTTGTGGAATCATCTATCACTGGCAATGTTTTCAGGACCGATAAGACTTAGAGACATTCAAGCAACGAGCGTACTCTTTTTAAAAAGATCAGCAACGCACCTGCAATTTCCCTGGGTTTGCAGTTATTTATTGGCGATGGTCGACACTTAATATCAGGAAAATTTTATTTAATGTGGGTGAAACCACGGGGTGGAAAGCTAGTAAAATATAAAAATCTCGTAAATATATTCTAGCTCGGCAGGCACAGACAGAAGAGGCCATGTTCTTAGTTAGCCTACGCTGTCAGAACTCCAAATCAGGCACTGTAAACAGGATGAGCGTTACTGCAGATTTGTGCTGTGAATAACTGAACACAATGATGGAGAAGCTCACACGTCTCCAACCAGCTTTGGTCAATCGCTCGTCCCCACTGCTCCTGTACGGAAAAGCGCGACTTCATACTGCACAACAGATGGTCTCGAAGTTACAAGAGCTGGGTTGTAAGCTTCCGTCATCCGCCGTACTCACCAGACCTTGCGCCTAGAGACTTCTACTTTTTCCAGAATTTAAATAACTTTTTGGCGGGAATAAAATTCAATACCGTTTGACGGCTCCGTTGCGCAGTGGCTTGGCAATGAGTTGCTGCGCTGAGGGCCGCGGGTTCGAATCCTGCACGGAACAAGTATTTGTATGGCCTACAAGTAATTGTTCCGGGTCTGGATGTTTGTCCTTGTGCAATTTGTGTTTGTAAACTGCCTCCACGATAAAGGAGAAAATCCTAGTGTGGGGGTAACGTCTTTTTTTAAAACAAGTTTCTAGAAAACAACTCTCTTGTTAAAAAAAACAATGCCTTTATCTGTTTTACTTATAAATATAATTAAAAATTAAAAATTTTGTACAGCCGACTTCAATATAAGCGATTTCAATACAGGTTATTTAAGAATAACTCAATAACCATTGGTCTGACCTTGATCAAATTCATATGGGACCACACGAGAACTATCAGCTTTCATATAAAAAAAGAATCATCGAAATCGGTTTGCCCAGTACAAAGTTATGAGGTAACACACATAAAAAAAAGCAAAAAAAAAACATACACTCGAATTGAGTACCGTCTCTTTTTTGGAAGTCGGCAGAAAAAAGAAAGAAAAAATACCAGGAGAGGCATTACAAAATACCTTTGAAGAATTTGTTGCCTCCCCCGTCCGGCAGATTTTTTTATTGCTTGGCGCTCGGCTTGAATAAACTGCTACTGCATTAGAAATTATGCCTCGATTCCATGGGTGATAACTTTGATTAATAGAAATAAAAAATATAGAAAAATACTTACGTTAACTTATTTCATAAAAAACGGCAATTTCATAGGTAAAGACCTAATATTAGATAACATATCTTGCCAATTATTTAATACTAAGAGCTGAAGGACTGCTTTCGGGTGACCTTTATCGATATGTAAAAACTTTTTCAAATTCATCATTTCACTTGAAAGCTCCAATCCCGAAATATCGCGATTAAGATCATGCGTTCATTTTTACTCCAACTTTGAGCATACTTTCTTAAAATTCTCATCGGTCTTATTCAAATCATAGAGGAAACTCTATTCTATTCTATAAACGCCAAGAAAGCATGACTCTATTTTTTTATGGCGGTGTCTAACATAGGATAGAAAACATTTGTTCTGAATAACATTTCTGGATCCGGAATATATTTATATTTTTTTTCTTTATATATTTAGAGTCTATTACTATTAGAGTAGTATATCTGAATTTGGGATTTTTCAAACCTAAAAATTTCAAAAACTTTCAAAAACTCGTAACTCCAAAAATGTTAACTTTATCGTAAAATGTCACGGTATTTTTTTTATTTGCATTTTATATCAAAGAATAGAAAAAAAAATTGACCAGTTTAAAAATAAAAATTCCATGCAATTGAAAAAAATCGGTTTAAACAATATGGCACCGAGTTGCCCCATGGCAACATGCATTTATATCATCAGCTGGACAACTTGAAGAGAATCGCATGAAAAAATTGAGGTGGAATAGTTTTGGGACTCATGCGCCGATTCCTCCTGGGCTATAAGAACATTTTTTTGCTTTTTCGTTCGCGGATTTTTTCAAACTCCGAGTTTATTTCAGCTTTTTGAGCTGTATCTTTATCTGCAATGAGAGCCTTTGTTAATCCTTCGTCTCTAGGTATATTCTTTTTTGTACATCAGTTTTGTAGCATCTGATAAATCTATGCGCTCTGCTTGCATGCATGTGCTGACAAGATTAACGTGGAATAAAATGTCCTACCAAATGACTAAAGAGTGCAAAAACTCGAACTTCTTAAAATTGGCTGCAAATGATTTAGCTTCCAAACTTGCCGCGGGATCAGTTGTGACGATACTCTTCTTCCAAGGCACTATTTATTTCGGCGCGGCGTACTGATGCTACTACTATCACATCTTGTTCGACATACCTTCTTTAAAGTTAAGCTCTTCACATGTTTTGTAATAACTTCCCATCTATTTGTTGAGTTAGTAAGAAATACAAAAAAGCGCTGAAGAATGCCACGTTCGTCTCAACAAATAAGACCATACGCACATATACTACTACTAGCCACACGTTCGAAACCAAAATATTCAAAAGCGAGGAAATTTCCATCAATAAACTCAGGCACATGAGCAGAGAAATGGAACAGAGACTAAGCTTCTAAGGAGCGTACAAAACTGTTACCTAAATAAGCTAAAAGATTATATTTTTCTATTAGGTATGTAGGTAGCTATGCTATTATAAAAAAATTGACTAAGGCGCCTCCTGGGACTTGGCGCCTGGAGCGGCCGCTCCGTTCGCCCTATAACCGAATAAACCGCCCGAATAAACGACCGAGTCTATGGTTGAATGATTTAATAATTTTGGGTTGCCATTGTACAAGTACCTATCATAAATGAGCAGTATAAATACAGACTTATTTAGGGTTACCGGAAAGAAGCTAACAGTTCGGCCATCCTGCTCCGAGTGCGTCCTCGCACTTAAATAAATTTATAATTATGCACATTACATTCTTAATTCACTATAATATTGTGAATAAAAAGTGAACTACTAAACAAAAATAATTAACTATTTATATAATTCTAGTATTACATTATATTATATTACATTATTAATTTTGTCATATCATATTGCGTACAAATTAAACATATTTTGTAAAAAAAACATTATGCGTTTATATTTATATAATCATAACTTCTTTAAATTACACAATTAATTGAAAAAAATGTTTAAATTAAGTTATAACAAAAAAAATGCCATCATGTTTAATTACAATTAATGTACTGAAGGATTTGTGTTGTTTTATAGACAAGCTTTATGTAATTATACATAGCATGAAATACAATATTAAGTTTCTAAATCATTATCACTATGGCTACATTCATTATCACTACTTGACAAATCTCGAGAGAAATTCAGCCGAGGCTGCATTTTGTCTATAGCAATTACAGCCTCGTAACGACGGCCATTTTTGCGCGTCAGTGGAGTGTCTTCTATTAAATATCTGTCGTTAGGCAGCACTTTTACTACGCGAAAAGGTCCTTGGAACTTAGTCACTAATTTTTGAGATTTACCATCATGGGGCACCTGCCTCTCAACTCTGATTAGATCACCCGACCTATAAGTTTTCCCAGGTTTCCTATGTTTATTAAACCTAGCAATGTCTTTAAACTACTGTGCTTTTATATTCTCTCTGGCCCTATCCCTTATATGAGCTAACTTTTCAAAGTCATACATTTTTTATGGTGTCAGCAATAATAGGATGCAATAATGCCTCACTACTACTGGTGATATTAAACCCAGATAACAATTCGGAGGGGCTTTTTCTTGTAGTTTTATGGATAGTTGTGTTAATACCAATTTGAATGTTACAAATGTGCTCATCCCAAGATCTATCGTCTTCATTATGGCTAGATGTTGATAGCGCGTCAAGTATAGTTCTGTTGAAACGTTCAACTTGCCCATTTGCCCTAGGTGTTGCTACGGCGTTAACAATATGCTTTATACCATAGAAGGAAATAAAGTCTTTAAAGATTTTGCTCGTAAAACTTGTCCCCTTGTCAGTTATGAGACGAGTAGGTACTCCAAAATAACCGAGATGTTCCTTTAGTACACGTACGCTAGTCAGAGACTTGGTGTTCTTAACAGCCTTTATATTTACAAACTTAGTAAAACTGTCAACTAAAACAAATAAATAACAATTCCCTTTTCTACTTTTAATAAAAGGTCCTAACTAATCCGCGTGTACAGTGTAGAAGAGTATAGTGGCTTTTTCAATGGGGTGCAATCCACCTTCTCGCTTACCACCTGGAGCTTTATGGTGCGCGCATTCTAGGCAAGACTGTACATACTTTTTGACAAAACGCCGCATTTTTGGAAACCAGTAGCGTTGCTGAAAGCGTTGTAATGTCTTATCAAAGCCATAATGCCCAATATCATCATGGTTTTGTTTGACTATTTGCCGCACTCCCCTCGGAACCAGCCATCTTATTTCATTTCCGAGCCGACGATATACACGTCCGTTCTTTAATTTATAGTTTTTGTGTATATCCATGACTGTTTGAGTGCTGGTATTACTAAGAATTTCTTTAATTTTTAACACTTCTTCATCAGAGCCTTGCACGGTGGCGATCCAATTCTCATCAGAACTTTCGATTGCAAGTATGTCTAGAATATGAGCCTCGGGTATAGGACCCATAACAGAATTGCGACTTAACGCATCAACATGCGCCATGCGGGCACCAGGACGATATTCTATGGTACAATCATATTCTTGAATCTGGATCCACCAACGTGCAACCCGCGGAATAAGGTCGCGTTTAACTAACGTAGTTCGCAAGGCATTGCAATCGGTATAAATTACAAAGGCTATTATATATTATAGGTAAGTATACGCGGAATCTACATAACGAAGCTACTACTGCTAACGTCTCTAACTCGTAAGAGTGAAATTTGCGCTCATCGCAAGTGGTTTTTCGACTAAAATAGGAGATGGGATGAAAAGCACCCATTGAGTCACTTTGCAAAAGAATACCAGCTATTCCGTCTTTACACGCGTCGGTATGAAGCTGTGTTACTGCTTTCGGGTCGTATAGAGCTAACAATGGACGTTGTGTAAGCAGAGTTTTAACTGTGCCAAATGACTTTTCTTGTTCTGTACCCCAAGTCCAAGCTACGTTCTTTTTTAAAAGGGAGAAGTCAAGGGAGAAGTTAAATAGCGTAATTTCTTATAAATCTTCTAAAGAACCCAGATATACCCAAAAATTTACGTAATTCGTGTTGATTCTTAGGCGTTGGGAATTTTGAAACAGCCTCTGTTTTCTTACTCCCAGGTCGAATGCCCTTACAGTTCACTTCGAACCCTAAAAAATCTAAAGTATTCATAAAAAAGTTACATTTAGTGAGTCTTAGCGTTAGTCCGCCTTGCTTAAGTAGTATTAAAACTTCCTCTAGTCGTTCCAACCCTTCATCTACATTTTTACATGGAATGAGAATATCGTCCATGTAAACTAATGCATATTTTATTTTAGCATTATGCAATATCTTATTAATCGCCCTCTGTCGCACAACTTTAAGGAGAACTCCAAACTCTTCTGGAAAGAGGTTGGAAGGACCCGAAATGGTGCGACGGCCTTAAAAATGAACAAAGTGCTTTCGAGAACTAATGACGTCCTCACAGAAAAATCGGACGTCATGCAGCGATGGAGCGAATTTTATAGAGAAATGTATGCGTGTGATGATCTTAGTGAGGGATCCGGGGATGACGCCATGACTGGTACGCCAGACCTGGACCTCGATGACACTGAGGTCATCAGTATGAAAGAGATTGAACGTGCGATTCGAAGTTTGAAATGTGGTAAGGCTGCGGGACTAGACAGAGTTACTGCTGAAATGGTCAAGTATGGTGGGCCTCGTGTCTGGGACAGCTTTTATCTGCTGTGCAATTTGTGCTGGCGGATGGGGGATGTCCCGGATGATTGGCGATCCGCAGTCATTGTGCCTTTATATAAAGGTAAAGGTTCACATTTTGACTGCGGGTGCTATCGGGCGATCAGCTTGACCAGTTTAGCAAGTAAAGTTTACTCGAAGGTTTTGACACGTAGGATGCAAGAGAAATCGGAAAGATTTCTATGGGAGGCACAATGCGGATTTAGACCTGGAAGAGGATGCACGGATCAAATGTTTTCTCTACGCATGATCACGGAAAAGCTTCTGGCTGCTAACCAGAAGATTTTCTGTGCTTTTGTGGATCTTGAGAAAGCATTTGATAAGGTTGTAATGAAGAAAATGTGGGAATTGTTGCCGGGGTACGGTGTGGATGGTCGATTTCTAAGGGCTGTGCAGTCACTTTACTGTAACTGTAAAGCCTGTGTGCGGGTAGGGCATGACCTGTCACCCATGTTTAGCGTCCAAACGGGCGTGAAACAGGGTTGTGTCATGTCTTCCTGGCTGTTCATACTGTATCTCGACAGCTGTTTACAGAAGCTGAAAGATAGCTGTTTGGGTGTGAAATTGGGTGACATAAAAGTAAATTGTCTGCTGTATGCTGATGATGCAGTGCTTATTGCACCATCAGAGGCAGAACTGCAGGCATTAGTCACGTGTATGAAAGAGGAATGTGAAATTAAAGGTCTCCGTTTGAATGCTAATAAAACTAAGGTTCTGGTATTTGAAAGGGACAAAGAGAGAACGAAATGTGAAATATGGGTAAATCAGGAATGTCTAGAACAGGTAAATGAAATTGTATACTTGGGGAGTGCTTTTAGCCGGGATGGAAGATGTGATTTAGATGTGGACAGGCGTGTCGCTGCCGGGAACAAAGTCAATGGTGCCCTGACTGCGTTAGTCAAAAGGCAAGGCGTAGTGAAGAGTGCACGCCTTGCAATACATAACGCAGTGTTGGTACCGACTTTGTTATATGGCAGCGAAACCTGGGTGTGCCAGAAGAAGCATAAAAGCAAGTTGAATGCAGTGGAGATGCGATCTCTTCGTAAAATGTGCGGCGTTACCATGGCCGACCGAAATCGAAACGAAGAGATTCGCAATATGGCAGGTTTGAAAGATGACCTTATCACAAAAATTGATAAGGGCGTGCTTCGATGGTTTGGGCACGTTGAGCGAATGAGTGAAGACCGAATGGTGAAGAAAATATATAGCGCGAAAGTTAATATTAAAAGGTGTCGAGGTAGACCGAGACTAACTTTCGAAGACCATGTGAGCAAACTGCTCGAAGAGGGGAGGGTCAAGAGTACTCGGATACCTAGACGTGCATGTATGAAGAAGATAATGAATCTAAAAGAAGCGAAAGAGGTATGTAAGGATCGTGACACTTGGCGATCTGTTCTCTCTGGCTACCCCGTCAGGGATTGTGCGTGAAGATAAGTTAAGTTAAGTTAAGTGAAATACTGAGGGTCCGTTGACCAAACCAAATGGCATGCAGTTATATTCAAATTGTCCATCCGGAGTAACAAAGGCAGTTTTATGTCGGGATTCTTCCGATATTGGTATTTGATAATAGCCAGAAGCCAGGTCAAGAGACGTAAATAATGTATTGCCTGCCAGTTCATCAAGTTGATCCTCAACATGAGGAAGAGGGTAATGATCCTTTTTTGTCTTCCTATTAAGGGCTCGGTAATCGACACATAGGCGTTTTTCACCGGTCTTTTTCTGGACTAAAACGATTGGGCTCGCATAAGGCGATGATGATTCCCTGACAATCCCATTATCTAGCATTTTGTTTATCATGTCATTTACCAGCGATCTCTCAGAATGTGATAAACGGTACGGTCTAAACACAATTAGCACATTGTCTTCAAGCTCTATAACCATTTCAGTTACATTGGTAAACCCAAGATCATGCATTCCTTTTGAAAAACAAACGAGGTGTTTGTTTAATAGATTTTGCAAACGCAAACGCTCATTTTTATTAAGTCCTTCACCACAATTAATTAAATCGTCAGGATTAAATGTATCAAAAGATATCAAACAACAATCGAGAATTGGCACGGACTCGGAATATTTGCAGTTAAGAGATCGAGAAAGTAGATTATCTTTGGAAATGGTTATATCACCTTCAGACACGTTATATACTAATAGTAATCAGACTCCATTTTTGATAGTGTATTCGCCCGGAAGAAGATAATTTTCTATACCATCCTTTCCTCTAAGTGATCCCCGCACGTACACGCTTCCATCAAACATCGGGTCCGATTTAACGGGTATTAATTTGAACGAGTTATTATGAACAGTAACATCATTGCTGGACAATAAATGAATTTTATGACTATTCATCTTCTCAAAAATTAATTTGGAAGGAGTTTTGGTTATTATAATATCGGGTAATTCAGTAAACGTGTGCCCTAGAAGAAGAGGGTAACTTAAAACGTAATCATCTACTGTATATATGTCAATAGTTTTTCGGATGCCCTGAACTTCCACTTCAGCAGCCACTACGCCCAGAGGATAAACAAGATTAGCCCCAATCCCCCTAAGCACTGGGAGGTCATTTGAAAACTTAGTAGTAAGATATAATTCCTTAGCCTTGCTCATCCGAATAAGTGAGCATTGGCTTCCCAAATCAACGTGACACGGTAATTTAGTACCGTTAATTTTGACATTCAAAACATATTTATCATTAGCATCATCGGAAACATTGCTTGACAGAGCTTGGATACCTGTTTTTCATTTTTATCCGCTTTGTGTAGTAACTCAGTCTTATTAAGATCAATACCGTTTTTATTTCGAAAGCAACTAGAGGAATGATGTCCTAACCTATCGCATAAATTACATTTAATTAAAGGTTTATCGCATTTTAAACTAGAGTGTCCGATCTCATTACAATTAAAACATCTTATATTCGAATTAGGCGACACAGTTTTAGTATTTGTAAACCGTTGATTTGCATTAAACTGAGCTTTGCGTTCATATCGGTTTCTACTACCCATGTCTTGTACTTCCCTAGTTTGAGCTACTTTTACGGTTCGAAAATATTTTAAAACCTGCTCGGGTCTGTGAATTGAGCTGCTTGTGCCCCTACTTTTATGGCCCGGTCATCTACCCGATATAAAATACAATCTACCGCTTGCCTTCCCTGTATTCTACATCTATTTAATAAATTTATTTTCGCATAATAATAGTGCTCCAACAAATCACCATATTTGACACGTTTGCTTAGCATTTCCGTCAAAAGTTCAGCATAGTCTTCCCGACAAGGAAATGATTCAAGTAGTTTTTTTTTCATTCACCCCATGTGAGCAACAGCGATGGTAGGCCTTGGTACCAGGTCATAGCGACCCCTACAAGTTTCGGTAAAGCATAATGTATTATTTCCCTCTCTTCCCACCCATAAATCTCTGCGCACTCTTCTACTTTATTGATCCATACCAGCACTGTTTGCTCCTTGCTCATGGGGTCAAATTCTGGTATAACATTAGCGTTAAACGATATTTTAGGCTTTTCTGAACTTTTAACGTTATTTAAAATTGTCAAAAACTTATCAAGAATAAGGTTAGTATCAGATTTTATTTTCTTACTGCTATTATTAAGAATAATTGACTCACAGCTGGAACTGCCACTCCGGTACCTTCTCCTCGATTTGTGTTTTTCATTCGGTTCATGTCTCCTTTGCTTGTTTTTCCTTTCACCTCTTCGTTCTTCTACGGAGCTACCTGAATCAGTCACATAGTCACGTCTTCTCTTTAGTCTGTCATCGTTTAGTGCAGTTTTGTTCCTTCTTCTCAAATTCCTTTTATTCATATTTGTGTAGAGTGTTCTTTGGCTCTCTAACCTGGGCTCTCCTTCACCCTCAATCCCGGGTGATCCTCTGCTATCTAACCTGTGCATCCTCTGGCCCTCTAACCTGGGCAATTCCCTGCTCTCTAACCTGAGCATCCTTTCGACCTCTAACCTGGGCGATTCCCTGCTCTCTAACCTGAGCATCCCCTGGCCCTCTAACCTGGGCAATTCCCTGCTCTCTAACCTAAGCATCCTTTGGCCTTCTAACCTGGGCGATTCCCTGCTCTCTAACCTGAGCATCCCCTGGCCGTCTAACCTGGGCACTTCCCTGCTCTCTAACCTGAGCATCCTTTGGCCCTCTAACCTGGGCTCACCTTCACCCTCAAACCTGGGTGATCCTTTGGCCATCTAACCTGGGCGATTCCCTGCTCTCTAACCTGAGCATCCCCTGGCCCTCTAACCTGGGCGCACCTTCACCCTCAAACCTGGGTGATCCTCTGCTCTCTAACCTGAGCATCCTCTGGCCCTCTAACCTGGGCTCACTTTCACCCTCAAACCTGGGTGAGTCAACTTCATTGGTCAGCGGCCCTTCCCCTCGAACGAGCCCAATGTTATCCATTCGAAGATATTGGCACTTTGTTTGCCCAGGTGGAGGCTATTCTGAATAGCCCTCCTTTATGTCCTCTGTCCTCTTCTCCCAATGACCTTCTTCCCTTATCTCCGGGACACTTTCTTATTGGGAGACCATTAACAGCAGCGCCGGCACGGTATCTGGTTGAAGCCAAAGCAAGTCATCTTCAACGCTACGAACGCCTAGAGAAAATGCAGCAACATTTCTGGCAACGGTGGCAGCGTGACTATCTGTCTGAAATGCAGCAAAGGACAAACTGCCAACCTAAATGGACATGGTGCTTTTGGCGGAAAACAATATCCCTCCGCTTTCATGAAAGTTTGGCCGTGTGCTACGGCTCATTATGGAAGCTGATGGAATCGCTAGAGTGGCAGATGTCAACACAAACAGAGGCTGCGTGCGTCGTTCTCTCGTGCGACTTTGTAAACTTCCGACAGCTGAGGATCTTCAGAGTTGAAAGTGATCTTTCAACGGCCGGGAGCATGTTCAGGCTTAATGCCTAAAGTGATTTAAGTGTGAAATGCGCGAATGAGTGATTGCCTTTAGCTCGTCAGCAGGCGCTCATGTGCTTCTCAAAGCAAATTCACTTTGTCATCTCACTTGTCAACCAAACGCTGTTCGATTAACATTGTTTGTCTAATATAACTAATTATGAAAAGTAAGAACATTTTATTTGCACCAGTTTATCCTTCAAAAAAAAATCTCAACAGAGATGCACAATTTTTGCTGTCGAGTACCTAATATTTCTTTAAAAGTGAATAGCATTAAAAAAAGAATACATAATATACTGTATAAAAACAGAAATCAATGCTGTGAATTTCACAATTAGTGTTACGACGTATGGCAAAACGAAGAAGATTTTTACAAAAAACCCTCCCCTGCCTCCTTCCCTTGGTCACGCGACATTCAGTACTGATTAGTATGTTTGATCGGACGATCGTCCGATCTATATGATGCGTTGATAATCGCACGACGAAAATTAGAAAATTCGGTCGCATCGCATGATCGCACGACCTTCAATAGGACATTCCGCAGATATGAGTATGTTTAAACGCACGGTCGCACTATTATTTTCATCGGACGCACGCATGATCGCGCGAGCGATGGCAATAGGACGGCGCCTTAGGGTGCGTGCGTTGAATATTGAGATTCTTAGCACCCCCCTGCTCCGCCGTTAGCATAGTTTGAAACAATGTTATCACATTTTTAGGTATCTTGAATTATTCATGTATGCTAAAAATTAAAAGACATTACCTGATATTACATGGGCATAAATGTTAACGGAAGTTATTAGGTGCATGAAAATTATGCTTTTATCGTATAACATGAACAATGTTTGCATAATTTCTTGGACTTATAATCTACAAAGGTAAAAATGGTTACTGTATATCGTGAAAATACTTTTGAGACATGGTTGTGACCAGACGATGGCTTGCACTAAATATTATTTCCTTATGTGGTATGTTCAATTTCTTCCAAATCAATTTTTAACATTTTTTGAATTTGTTAAATATTTTAAAAAATATTTAACAATTCAACTTTATTTTATATGTATACCTTTTTATTTTTAGTTGTGTATCTAATAAGGGCAACATACGAAAAGGAAACAAAGAACGGTTACGGGAAAAAATGGCTCTTGTTCGTCGACGAAAAATTTAACACGCATGTTATGAATTTTACTGCAATTCCCGATAAAGGCATGCGTTTTGGGAAACCTTATTTTAATTTATATACGAGGTATATATATTGACTAAATATACTAGAACGTAAAATTATATAAATTACGAATCTAATAAGGTATAGTATAGTAATAACTTTTGTGAATTATTATTTTTGTAATTTAGCGCACAAAGTAAGCAATAATTAACAAACAGACTATATAGGAACGTGTAAATCAGTGCGACGTAAAAATAAATAGGTATACTGAGAGGGTTTAATGTAAGAGCAGAAAGCTTATTGCCCCAATGAATGTTGAAGGACTTCACAGTCCCTCAAATACTTTTAATTTCAATATTTTCTTTCACCGCCGAGAACGTGGTAAATCAGCACTTAAGTTTACAATTAATAATTTCAGTGATTCGGGCTATGATGTAACTCGTGTTTTCGGGTTAATCGAGTACCTACTATTAAATTTAAAGCGATTGCCTAACTTCTGTTGTAATATGTGGAGACTTTAATATCAATCTCCTAGAAGCTTCCTCCACCAATATTAAATTTAGATCATTGTTTAAATCATATGGTCTTATTAATTTATTTTCAGAGCCAACGCGTATTACTGAATGTAGTGCAACGTGTATAGATAACATTTTTAGAAATGTTAAACACTTACATAAATGTATAATTCATAAATAAAGTTCTGATTACTGTGGACAGTTAAATTCGTTACCTTATGTTCACAAAAAGCAAGTAGATGAGATAGTTGTGTTTGTTCCAGTAAATGTGAGTCGCATGGAGAAGTTTAGAAGTAACATAGTGACGACACTTCCATCACGTTCATACCAAAATAATCCTAATTTTTTTGTATGGAACATTGTTTAAGCTTATTTGCAATGAATTTAACAATACTTTTACTTCTAAAACATTCTTCTTGAACAGTCGGAAGGCATTCAATGAATAGCCAACAGTAGGAGTCCATAAGAGCAGACAAAGGTTATATGAACTTTACCGTGAAAGGTCATATAATCCTAGCGTTAAATTTAGGGAACATGTAAAAATTATAAGAATATGTAACGTTAAATATCTATAGCAGAATCGTATGTCATGAAAAGATCTAAGTATATCTAGTATAAAATGTGTTTATTAATACCATTATTTAATAACGTGCTAAAATTTTACACTAACAGGAATAACCCCAATGATCCGGAATTATTAAGCATTCCCGCAAATAACTCAAAAATAAACAGTACTTATTTTAATGAACTTAATGATATAAAGATCTTAACACACGGTTGGTTAGCCGATGACAAAATCAACTGGTTGCAAAAATTCAAAGATTCACTTCTGGTATATTACGATGTCAATGTTATTACTGTCGACTGGGGTGAACTGGCGAAGAATCCAATATATCCATGGTCGGCTATAAGTACCCGATACGTGGGAAAGCAAATAGCGAAACTGCTGGATGCTTTCACGAAGAGTTACGGTGTACAAAGCAACCGAATGCATTTAATTGGCCATAGCCTGGGAGCACATGTGGTGGGAAACGCAGGAATGTTTATGAAAAGTAAAGTACGTAGGGTCACAGGTGAGACAAAACTTTGATAACATTCATGTTTAGTCTAAATGTAGCTATGTAGCTATGAAAACTGTGGAGCACATTTTAATATTTAATGTTAAATAATAAAAGTTGTATTAAATTAATTCATCTTTAAAAGTTCAGCCTATCACAAGTCCCTTGTCAAACATTGGCCTCTCTGCATCTCTCAGGTCTTAAAGTGGTGAGTTGTTGCCAGTACGCGAGGCACTAAACGAATATATGCAGTGTTTAAGAGTAGATATTTAGCCATAGAGAATATCAGTAAAATCCTTTTCCGGACTTCCGGAATTTTGGCGGGAACTTAACCCCCGGCAGATGGCTGCTCCTGGGTCATTATCATAACAAATAATGAATATGTTCCGTATTAAAAATTGTAACTTAAAGTATTTGAAAGTAAGCTTTAAATTAAAATATTTTTCATTCTCAACCTTTACTTCAACTGAGAAGCAAAGATCAAGCAATAAAAGAAAATAATTCATCATTATCATCATTACAGCCCTTCACAAGTCCACTGCTGAACATAGGCCTCCCCCAAGTAATGCCACAAAGCACAGTCCTGAGCCACCTGCATCCATCGACTTCCTGCATATCTTACCAGATTGTCACTCCATCTAGTGGGGGGACGCCCTACATTTCGTCCGCCGGTACCAGGCCGCTACTCGAGAACATTTTTTCCCCATCGGCTGTCGGTTCTTCGAGCTATATGGCCGGCCCATTGCCACTTCAGCTTACTAATCCGTTGGACTATGTCGGTCATTCTGGTTCTACTGCGGATATCCTCATTTCTAAGTTTATCACGCAAAGAAACTCCGAGCATAGCCCTCCCCATAGCTCGCTGAGCGACCTTGAGCTTCCTCATCCGGCCAGCAGTGAAGGACCACGTCTCAGTACCATAGGTCATCACTGGCAACACGCACTGGTTGTACAGTCTCGTTTTCAAGTTTTGAGGTATACCTGACGAGAATATGTGCCGTAATTTCCCGAACGCGGCCCAACCGAGTTGAATCCGTCGATTGACCTCTCGGTCGAAGTTGGACTTACCTAGTTGGACTATTTGTCCCAGGTAAACATACGCGTCAACAACTTGGAGCTTAGTGCTCCCAACAACTACCGTCATAAGTGTGACATGGACATTAAACATGATCTTTGTTTTGTCCATGTTCATCTTAAGACCGATCCGTTGGGAAACACTATTGAGGTCATTGAGCATAGTGCTTAGGTCCTCCAGCGATTCTGCCATAAGGTCTATATCGTCGGCAAATCGAAGGTGAGTGATGTACTCGCCATTGATGTTAATACCATATCCTTTCCAGTCCAGAAGCTTAAAAACGTCTTCCAATGCAGCGGTGAAGGGTTTCGGAGCTATAACGTCACCCTGTCTTACACCTCTCTGCAATTGGATAGGTTTCGTACTCTGGTTCTGTACTCGGATAGCCATCGTAGCCCTACTGTACAAGCACTTCAGCACTTCGATATACCGACAGTCAACTTAGCACCGCTGAAGGGACTGCAGCACCGCCCAAATTACGACGGAATCAAAGGCTTTCTCATAGTTCACATACGCCAGACATAGTGGCAAATTGTACTCCTCGGACTTCTGTACAATTTGCCGAAAGGTATGTATGTGGTCTATGGTGCTAAAGCCTTTTCGGAAACCGGCTTGTCCGGGTGGCTGGAAGTCGTCAAGTCTGCGCGCGAGACGATTCGTAATGACTCTCGAAAACAGCACGTAGACGCGGCTCAGAAGAGAAATCGGTCTGTAGTTTTTCAAGAGAGCATTGTCACCTTTCTTGAAGAATAAGACCACCGCACTTCTGCTCCACGCCTCCGGTGTAGTGCCACCATGGAGGACGGAATTAAAGAGCTTCTGAAGGACTTCAAATACCGGTTTTTCACCCGCTTTCAGAAGCTCCGCTGTAATTTCATCCTCGCCTGGGGCTTTGTCGTTTTTAAGGTGCTGAAGAGCCATTCTAATCTCGCTCAGACTGACGTCCGGGATATCTTCGGAATAGTGTCAGATAAGACTCGCTCTTGGATCGTTACTCACACTTACGTGTGGCTCCAACGATGATGTGTACAGCTGCCCATAGAACTTCTCAATCTCTCTCAAAATCTCAGGTGTCCCGGAAACGACGCTGCCACACTCGGTCTTCAGCTTTGACAGTTGGCTCTTTCTGGCAGACAGATCTCTAGCAAAGACTTTGGAGCCCTGGTTCCGCTCGATCGCTTCTTTAATACGAGCAGTGCTGCAGTATGCTGTCAAATCTACTGAAGACTGCAGCTTCATATCTCGTCTAACAGCCATGAGATTAAGAGTGTGATCCGAGAGTTTTTGTGTTCTTCTGCGGCGGGTCTTGCAAAACTTAGCTCCGAACGCATGGACAGTTTCCACGAGCTTGTCATTCATATCGTCCACTACATTGCAATCTTCTAGGCACTAAAAACGGTTTCGTAGCTCGAGCTGAAAGGTTTCGGGACTTTGGATTAGAGCACGAGGGGGACGGAGCGTTGACTTCATTAGACGTGACCTCTCCAACTTTACGTTTAGGTTCAGTGTGCCTCTAACCATTCGGTGATCGCTGCCGGTTTTCACCCTCGCGATCACTGAGACATCACTGAACAGTTGTCGTCTGATCGTCATAATGAAGTTAATCTCATTTTTTGTCGAACCGTCGGGACTCGACCAGGTCCACTTCCTGTGGGGCCGCTTCTGGAAGAAAAAGTTCATCATAAAGAGTCCCTCTTTCTCCATGAAGTCGGCCAGCTGCTGGCCCCTTGGGTTCCGTTGCCTTATTCCGAAATTCCCTACTTTCAACTCACCGTTCTCTCTTGTGCCTAGTTTTGCGTTTAAGTCTCCCATTAACACCGTATAGTGGATTTTGGAGGAATGCATAGCTCTAGAGATATCCACACACATTTCCTCCACCTCCTCATCGGGGTGTGCTGAGGTTGGTGCGTAAACCTGTATGACCTTCAGCGAATACCTTTGGTGATTCTGAGTATAAGGTACGCAACCCTCGTCGACACACTCCCAATCTTTACGACGTTGTTAACGAGAGACTTGTGGACGATAAATCTGACACCTCCTTGGGACAGATGGTCGCCCTCCCGGTGATAGAACATATTGCCGGATTCGAGGATTACCGTGTCGTCCCCCTCTCTTCGGACTTCAGATAATCCTATGACATTCCAACGCAACTTGTCTATCTCTTTTTCTAGCTCCAGGATCTTCTCGTCAGTCCTCAGGGTGCGTGAGTTATAAGTTGCCAGATCGAGTCGTCGTAGGTGGCAACCGAACCTCCACCGTAGATTCTTAGCACCCCCTGCCCCGCTGTTACCATGGTCGCCACCGTAGCCAGGAATAGCGGGGCCGTCGGGGACTGGGGTCCGTCTCTTCGTGACTTTCATGTGGGGTATATTGCCATAGTTGCCACGCTTGGTGAGCGGGTTGGCCTCCGCAGTTTTTTTATTGTTGTTTTGCTGTTATCAGAAAGATGCTGCTGCCCATCTTCTGTCGCCTTTTACGATACCCACGGGAAGATATGGGGTAGTGAGTATTCTTACCCGCCACTACACGGAATACAAAGAAAATAATTTTGTGAAATTAATTTAAAAGAATTAAAAAATTAGGTTTATTTATTTCTAATCTAACTAATATAAAATATAACTAATAATACAGAAAGAAACATTAAAGCTTATATTTTCCTGAGAAATTATCGTCCCCGCTATGAAATCTGTCAAATATTCTACCTCATTGTAAAGTAGCGCCGCCCTGGTGGCAGAAAAAGTCGTGGATTGGAGCATAATTAATTTTTACGAACGCAGCTAAAACTTTACACACCATCATTAATTTTCGAGCGCATCCCTGTAGTCATATTTTTATTGTGACTGGAGTGAAAGTGAAAGTGTGGTGTCCTATTTACTAATATGTAATTGTATTTTGGTCAAACCTCAACGTATCTTTTCGGTTACGCTTTTAAATTGGTAATTTTTTATAAATTTTCTCAAATAATTATTTGGCCTGTTGGGTATCAAGGACATAATTACAAATGGCTTAATTTTTTTTCTTTACCTCAAAATATTTTTCAGCACTTACGTTTTGTTCGAAAATTCATTCGGTGGTCCCCATAACCACCGTAAAGACAACTCGTCACCGAAAAGATATTTATAAAAGATTCGGTTTTACAGCATGTGTTTTATAGATGTTTAATATACTGTTTATGTTGAGTGTGAGCTTTCTTGCTTTTTGAGATAGAAAAATGGCAGGGACCCGGAAAAAAATTCTGAAGAAGAAAAGAAAAATAGAAGAAGGAAGCTGAAAAAGCTTACTATGAGAAAGTTACGACAAAAACTGAAACAAAACTCTGTAGCATTGGAGGAATAACGTAGAAAATACCAGGAATATTATTATAAAAAAAGAACAAGAGTTGATTAAAACTATTAAAGATATGAGTGCTAGAGATCAAAGATTATTGAGAAAAAAATGAAGGGAAAATGCAAGGAAACGAAGAGAACTTAAGAAAATACAGCGCCAAAAACAGAAAATTTTGAACGAGGAAACACCACCATCGTCTCCAATACCCCTCAATAGCCCATCAGCTTCCATAATTACCCCTCAACTATCAATATCAAGAGTATCCTCTGGAAAAGCTGTCGCAGCTAGAAACAGAAGAATTCTGAAATCTGAAAATATGTATCTAAGGCAAAGATTACAAGCACTTGAAAATAAATTGACTAAGTATACGTGGGGCACACTGAAATGATCGGTATTAAGAAAAACCACATGCACGGCATGCATAGCTATATTGTATTTTATTGTTTTTCGAAGTATTCTCCGTTCAACTTAATGCACTTTTCCATTCGTGCAAACCAATCATTAAAACAGTAATTCCAGTCTTAAGTTGATGTTGACAAAATGGCTGATTTGTACGCTTCCACAGCTGCTTCGGGGTCTTCAAACCGTTGACCGCGTAATAAATCTTTCATTCTAGGGAATGTAAAGAAATCGTTTGGGTTCAGGTCAGGACTATACGGAGGATGGCCCATCAGCTCAACGTTTTCCTGCTTCAAAAAATCATTTGTCTTCCGAGCCTTATAGGCGCTCTCATTATCGTGGTGTAAGATGATGCGACGTTTCGGGTTATTTTTTCGGAGTTCGGCTATTATTTTTGCCAAACAAACCATGATATACCACTCAGTAGTAACCGTTCTGCGTTCCTGTAAAGGAATTGTAGCAACATGCTCCTTTTTCGAGACAAACGTAGCGACCATTTTCTTTGACACGCTGCGGGAGCGAACCACTTTCGTTGGTTTGACCTCGTCTTCGAAGACTCAAACTGCTGACTGATGTTTTCTTTCAGGTTCGTGTGAATAAATCCATGATTTGCATCGGAGACTATCAATCTATCTAAAGGTCTTTGACCAGTGATTTTAAAGATAACATGTCCTGAGTGGGCTTAGCCCACGTAACTGGCCTTTTCCTTGTTCATATATATTTAAAATCTCAACGACTGTTTATTTAAGGGTTAGACCCAGCAAGACCGATGTTCGAAATTCCACTAGTACCTCCAGATTTCCGATTGGATAAAAGTGATGCCAACTTCGTAGACATAATACACACGTGCGGTGGTCTATTTGGGTATCGGGACAGCCATGGTCACGCCGATTTTTATCCCAACGAAGGAACTGCCGCGCAACCTGGCTGCGACGGCGAACAGGAATTAATAGGTAAGCATACTTTTTTATAAGCAACATATTTTTTTAGCTGTCTACAAAAATTAAGGTTATACAAATCGACCGTGTTGATGTTTTTTTTTTGTTGATTGTATGTTACACGATATCTTCATCAATTGTAAAGTAACTGGTTTTAATGATTATTTTTTTATAAAACTTAAGTTATATTTCAGGGTGGCCCCATACACGTTAAAAAGATATCTACCCTAAGGGTGGTTAAATAGGGGATGAAATATTTAAGATGACCATTAAGACGCCACAGAGATACTTATATATTCTTAAGTACCTAATAAAAATCCAAACTTTCTTATTTATTTTGCACTAATTGTGCACCTAATTTTTAAGTGAATAGTTACTATTTTATGATTATAATGTACAGAGTTCTCGGGGCTCGATTTAAGGCTGGGTGTTCCCGTTTTTGCCTGTTTTAGAATTTTGTTTTGATAGGCATTATTATAAGGCCTTACCATGTACCCGTTCAATACAATGCAAGATAAAAACAAAATTGATAGGAAAAAAAAATACCGAACTAAATTCGATTTGCAGTTTTATTACAAACAAAATTTGATTTTAAACAAGTACTGATACTCCCTTCTTTCTATAAATAATATCAATTCAATTGCAATTATAATGTAATTTAAATTTAAAATTTCAGAGTAGTTCATTTTAGAATCAAATCCACCTCATCATTTTTTTTTTCATTATATTTATAAATTTTTTGATTGAGCATTCAAGTGATTTTCAATCCGCCAACTTGCCATTGAAGTGTCGCGCGTGTTTCTTTTCTGCTGCGGAAAAGGGGCAGAAAACAGCACTACCAGTCATATTACCGCTTTATTTATCTGATCACAACCCTGCCTAAATGTTGAAAATACCGGTTAAATCTGTGAAACATACCCCTAGATCCTATTTAGTTCACGAAAGTTTAATGGCTATCTTGGCAGTTTTAAATTTAGTGACATTTTAGAAAAATTCCTTGACCTATTTCTCCTACTCTATAATCTATGTTTCCCGTAAATGAAAATAAAAATAAACAATACATACAACAAACCTAAATGGTCAAAAAAGGACTAAGGATTAGTTGCAAACGGAAAAGATTACTTAGATATAAATATTAAATAAACAAAGATATCTTTAGTAAACGTATCTACACAATTTTTAAAAACTCTTGAAAACGTGTATTTACGCGTCTAAAAAAATTGAAATACATATTTAATTAACACAAGCATAAATAAATGCAAAGGCATCATATGGACAATTGTAAATAATGATATAGGTAATAATTCAAAAAATATTAACATTATTAATATAAAAGATACCTAACAATACAAGTTTAACTGACCCAACTAATATAGCAAATAACTTCACAACTTTTTTATTAACATGACCCACAAAAATAACGTGAGTAATAAAATAACTAAAAATAATAAAATTAAAACTAATTCTACAAAGCTCAAGCCAATGTTTCTAAGAGAAATGTCAGAAAAATAAAACAGAAATGCAGTCATATCTATTAACAACTTAAAAACAACTGGTTGCGGTGGAGTATGTACCAATATTATTAATATTTCCATCGATATATTTATAAAAATAGTTACACATATTATAAATTCATTTTTTTAACAGGTACTTCCCAGAAAAGCTTAAAGTATCAATAATTAAACCGTTGTTTAAGAAAAGTAAAAAAGATGACGTGAATAAATACAGACCCATTGCATTAATCCACAACATTAGTCCACAACAATTTGGTTTTCAGAAAAGCGAAATCTACTTCTTTGGCCACTTATACATTAATTAAATACATCTTAGTAAGTGTAAATAATTCATATCTCATTACTGTATTGTTTTTTGACTTAAGTAAGGCTTTCGACTTCGCAGACCATAAAAGTTATCTTAAAAAACTGAAAAATATGGGCATTCGAGAGATTGCTTTGCAGTGGCTCGAGTCTTATTTGACAAACAGAAAACAAAAATTTGAAATCAAAAACCTAAATGACCAGAATGAACTGACTTCTTATTATTCAGATTTTAGAAACAACAATTTTGGTGTCCCACAAGGAATCATTCTTGGTCCTTTGCTTTATGTTTTATATATAATTGACATTCCAAATGTACCTAAATTTAAATGTACTATGATTGTAGACAATATTGCAATAATAATTAGTACTAACCTAAGCAAACATTCATTCACAAAACATGAATCTGACATAAATGGCACTATAAAATCAATAATAGAATGGTTAAATCTAAATAACTTAAAAATAAATCTTACCAAAACTCGTAATATTAAATTTGACAATTTGAAAACAAATAAGCTTGACATATATTACAACAGAACCAAAATTGAAGAAATGAGGCAAACTAAATTTCTTGGCTTAATAATTAATAGAAACCTTAATTGGGAGTTTCATATTAAATCAGTGTGTGATAGACTAAATAAAGGGGAATGCCCACCGTTCATAGACACTTCGGCCATGGATGCCCACATATAAAAGCATATGGGAATGATAATATGCAATTAAAAGAATGAAATGGTTAAGGAATTGGTTTAAAAAAAGTCCGGATTTTCAAGATATAAAGGTTTTTTATTTTCACAAGAACAGTTTTTTAACAACAAAGTTAGTACCTAGTAAGTTTTTTAACCGCAATTGACACAGCGTAAATGTCCTTTTGAATGACTTACTGAGAGCTGGAAGGAACTCTGGCTGGTGTGAAAACTCGGGTTATCGTTAACAGTGGATATCGAGTCCAAATTCGTGCAGAGGTAAGAAGTGGGAGCGAGATACATTTTCAGGCCGTGTTGAATAAGGTGAGAAGAATTATCGGAGTCCACTTAGAAAGCTTATTCGTTGCTTTCCTTAATTCTTTTTAGTCTATTTATCTTTCTTCTTAGTTCTTTTTTAATTCCGAATTCAACTTGCGACTATTTAGTTTTGATAACGATGACATGGGCCTAGCTGTCAGATTCGATGTTGCCAATTAACAGACACGAAATTGATAAATAGATAGCGGTTTTTAATCGATTTATAATTTCACAAAAAAGAATAATCTTTGATTCGATTTAAGTTCTGAACGCCTTTTAAAATATGTTTTGTTTTATTTCTTATACGTGATAGAGCCATGCTGCAGCTATATTACTAGTATAGTTGTAGCACGAATGAGTCACCTCGACCGGGGAAGGACCACGCTTTCACAGAATACCAGCGTAAAATAGCAGCTTAACACAGCTGAGTTTCGTATAGTGAGATTAGAGAACCGGAGACCCTTTTTACTGGAAAAGAGGCATTCCAGTCCTCACGGGTGACAACGCATCTGAATTTTGATTTGCAAACGAGGATAAATGTAGATGTCTATGGGCCACAGCAACCACTTATCATCAGGTTGACTATGTGCTCGTTGGTCACCCTATTCTATAAAAAATATAAATTCTCTTTAAATGTATTTTTAAGAACAGATAAGAAAAATAGTTAAATTGTGCAGCAGGGTTTTTGTTATATTCTAAAGAGTTCACGGTAAATCAACTAGCAATTCGCTTATTTAATTAACATAACATCATAATAATTATCGAAAAATAATATTACCATTATAATAATGACACCATAAAAATCGATTGAAAAAACAGAATCGACTTTTTAACGAGATTTGTGATTGGCAACACTTCATTTTATCCACAAATTAATGACTTCCGGATTTACCTAATTTCATTTTAATCTTTTCGGTACTTTTATTTTGTGCAAAAATATTGCAATCTTTTTTGGATATATAAATACCGAGATAAATCACCATAAAAAAGGAAGTATTTTTTTAACAAATGCAAATTGTTGGGCGTTTCATGGCCAGAATTGGGCATTCCCCTTTTGTAATAAAATAAACGCTAGCTGGTTCAACACTGATTTATTATATTTATGAAGGTACAGTATCCACACAAAATATAAATATACCCACAATATACTACATCCTTCCCCTTTTATAATGAACACTGAAGTAGGTAACAAAAAAACTTTATAATGAAAACAAATAAAAGATAACGCTAACTGTAGAAATGGACCGTATACCAAATACAAACTCATACAAAATTAATATAAATATCATAATAACGAAGCCACCTAGGCGTAACATGAACATATTTCTATATATTATGTTATAATATATATCACTTCTATGTTTTATGATTTATTTTGCTTCAACAAATATCGAACAGTGTTTAATTGAAATTACAAAGTAATATTAAACCTAAAAATAAACGAAATTAAGTCAATATCTACAGAATACAGAGACTTAAAAATATAATATTGTTACGGCCTACGACTGGCTGTCCCGGGGCCCAAGCAGGAATTCTACGGGCAGACGCAGGTCGGGCCTCCTAGGTGGCCACGTGGAAATATCCTATCACAATAAAGGGGAAGGCTAGTTAACTGGAATGTACTTACCTGCTTCGGGAGCAGAGACTGCTCACCAGGATTTGCCCGGCTGATGAAAGTGCAGTGAGTGTAGGTGGTATTTGTGTGTGTCTGTGTGTAGGTGGCCTGGGCCAGATGACACAATGCTGTCCTGGAGGAGGTATTCTCCTGTGGAGCCCCCGGAACAATTCCCTTCTTGAAGGCACTAGTTCAGTCTGTTCACGTAATGGTACAGTCAAAAAAAAACTTCAAACGAAATCACTATATAATTTGCACAATTATTTTAAACGAGGTTAGTAAATCCGTAAAGACCAACACGTGGTGCTGCCAACGACAGAGGTACTCGCTCAACTCCGTTCGTGACGTGACAAAAATTAAGTAAGAAACAAGCGTCCGTTCCGATCGCAAAAATTTTACACTGAAACGCCGAGACGTGTCCAGTCGACCGGCTCGAAAGGAATGTCGGCGCGGGGGGGAGGTGACCTCGAGACTGTGCGAAGCTATTAGCGTGTGATTATAACACAATTCTCAAAATATTTAATATTGGCCTAAACAAACCCCTGCCCCGGACGTAAGGAATTATGTCCGCGAGTAGATTGGCAAACGGGACAAAGTCGCGACAGCACGTTGCAAGACCGAATCTCCGACCAAAACCTCGGCCACCCTGGGCACCCCATCCGATCCATACGGCAACTTAACAATGCGCCCACGCCAGCGCCAATACAAAGGCAGAGCGTTAGGTTCTTTAACCAATACGAGGTCTCCCACCCGAGGAGGATCCGTCTTGTCAGACCGCTTAGTGCGCTGCTGCAAAAGATGTAGGTACTCCAAAGACCATCGGTGCCAAAAGCTCTGAGTCATCAGTTGCAGCAGGTCAAACCTGCTCAACCGCGAAGAGTTCGTTTCCCTGAAGGGGTACTCGGGCAGAGCGTTAAGCGGCTGGCCAATCAGGAAGTGTCCCGGGGTGAGAGCCTCCAAATCGTTCGGATCGGACGAGAGGGGACAGAGGGGCCGAGAGTTGAGTACCGCCTCAATTTTACAGAATACAGTGGCGAGCTCCTCAAATGTCAAAATAGTTTTACCAATAACGCGACGGAGATGCGTTTTTGCAACTTTAATCACCGCCTCAAAAATACCGCCCCAGTGGGGACACGCCGGAGGGTCGGGGAGGGGTTCCACTGGATGCCCCTTTTTGACATCGCATTGCCTAAATAAGTCCGGGCTGGACAGAAATACGATGACCTCTTTCAGATACCTATCTGTGCCCTTATAATTCGTTCCGCAATCAGACCGGATCAAGTCAGGCAAACCGCGCCGCGATACGAAACGGCCCAGCGTGGCCAAGGAGGCTTCCGTGCTGAGAGCACTTACAAGTTCCAAGTGAACGGCCTTAGTGGAGAGGCACACGAAGACGCAAAGATAGGCCTTATGTGAACGCGCGTTACGAAGATTAGAGGACTTGACGAAGAAGGGGCCAGCAAAGTCTGTTCCAACTCCAGCGAATGGTCGGATGGCCCTGACGCAGTCGGGTGGCAAGTCACCCATCATAGGCTGCGATATGGTGGCCTTCAGTTTATAACAAGATATGCAATCAAAGATGACGCTCCGAATGGTGCGTCGGCCAGCTAAAATCCAAAACTCCCGCTGCAGAATAGCCAAAAGAGCGTTACACCCAGCGTGGGCGTTCTTAATATGATGGTGGGTTACCAACAACGGGACAAAGGCACCGTCCTCGGGGAGCAGTAACGGGTGTCGAGACCCGTACGGCAGTTGGGAATTTCTCAAACGTCCACCAACGCGCAGCATCCCAGCGTCGTCCAGAAAGAGGTTCAGACGGGCCAGAGCGCCCTTGACAACGGAGCCACGCTTCAAGTTTTCAATCACGGGCTCAAAATGCTCCGTTTGGACCATATGGGTCCAATGCATCAAAGCTTCACGACGCTCGCTAGGGGACAAAACGCTATCAGAGAGTTGGTTGGACGGATCTCTCGAATTGCGGACAAAGCGGCGCAACCAAGCAGTCACTCCTAAGAGCTTATCGAGAGAGCTGTACCGTTCCAGAAGAGAGAGATCCCGAGTGGGCTTATCCTTGCCCGCTCCTACTCGGGCTCGTAGGCCCGGCAATTCGGTAGGTTCGTAATTACCCTGAGGCCAGAATGACTGAGACTCAGATAACCAACCGGAACACTACCACAGTGGGTGGTCAACCAGCGAGGGGGCCTCACAGCCGCGAGAAGCGCAGTCTGCAGGATTCAACTCCCCTGGGACATGTCTCCAGTTTAGAGAAGTCTCAGAACTCTGGATTTGAGACACGCGGTTCGCCACAAAGACCTCAAGATTGTGAGGTGCAGCTCTGAGCCAACAAAGTACTATCTCACTGTCTGACCATGCGTAGACGTCCGTAATGTCGATTACAGGCTTCAAGGACGAGTGAACGTGGTTGAGGAGTCGCGTGAGAAGAGCGGCTCCGGACAATTCCAATTTAGGGTAGTTAAGCGGGACCTAATGGGAGCAACCTTACTTTTAGCGAGTACGAGATGGACTGCAGTATGACCAGAAGAACTCACAGTCCGCAGATATACGACAGCCGCATAGCCTTTCTCAGAGGCGTCGCAAAACCCATGTAGGGTAGCCCTGCATTTCCCTGGAGGGAGGAAGCACCTTGGCATGGAGACCCGGTTGATATCCGGAAGGGAGGAGAACATGGAGAGCCACTCTCGCAAGAGGGCTCCGCTAATAGGCTCGTCCCAAACCAACCCGGACATCCAGAGCTTCTGAAGAAAGCACTTAGCCGAAAAGATGACCGGGGTGATCCATCCATTAGGATCGAAGGTGCGAGCTACGGTAGACAGCACGGAGCGCTTGGTCCATGCTTTGGGAGGTGGGTCAAGTTTTACTCGATACGTGAAGGTGTCCTGAACAGACTGATATTGAATGCCCAGCACAGTCAACAAATTAGGATTTTCAGGGTGCTCGAACAGATGAGGGTCTTGTTGATCCTCTCCTGGGAGATCCTTCAAAATATGAGGGGAGTTCGACAACCACTTGCGCAACTCATAACCTCCGGACTTCAGGATGGCAATTAATTCGTCTCGCAAGACAAGAGCCTCCTCGACGGTGGTGGCGCCCGTACAAATGTCGTCAATGTAGACAGAAGTCTCCAAAATAGAAGCTCACCGAGCGTATCTTAGGCGCTCTCTCTCTCTCAGCGAGTTCAAGGAGGGATCGCATGGCGATATACGGGCTGGACCGGAGTCCATAGGTGGTGGTGTTCAACTCAAACACCTGTATAGGGTCGCTGGGCTTCTCGCGCCACAATATCAGCTGATATCGACGGTCATCACGATGGACCACTGATTGTCGAAACATCATCCGAATGTTGGCTACAAAAACCACTTGGTGTCGACGGAATTGGTTCAAGATGTCGGATATGTCCTTGATCAACTTAGGACCAGAGTGAAGAAAAAAGGCTCAGTGGAGGCGGCCGTGACGGGAGCTAGGGCGGCAGCCTCCTATCTGGAACTGCCTCTGTCGGACCGGCACCCGAACCGGAGGCCCCGAGAACAGCACTCCGGCGGCATCTCGCTGACCCTCGGCTGGAATTCCCCGAACGGGCCGACCTGAGGAAATTCGGGGATCCTCGGACCCGAGGTCCGGGACCAAAACGAGGTCTCCGGAACCCGATAATACCGGCACCGACCAAAGGGGGGAGGGCGGCGTTCCAGTCGCGGCCACTCAGCCAACGGGGGTGATAACGGTCTAGCTGACCGCTTAGTGGCCGCGAACCACTCCCAACACGCTAAGGGGGGGGTGACGACCCCCCCGACCCTGGGGGAACGACTCCCCGACCAGTCGGGGGAGGGACTCCCCTCAGAACGAGGGGCGCTGTGGTCAGCCGGCGAGCGCCGAGAGTTGCCCGACAGGGGGCGTGGCTGAGCACCCCCGCCCGTGAGAGTCGGGACGCTGGCAGGGCCCCGAGAGGACGCGCCGCTCGCACCCAGGCACAAAATGATATGGTGGTTGCCCTGGCAGTGCGTGCAGGGCCGCTGGTGCGGGCAGTCTCGTTGTAAATGCCTCTCCAGGCACGAGTAGCACCAGCGGCGCTCCCTGGTGATGGTTCGCCTCGGCGGAGCCGGCTTGCGCAACAACTTAGGGCACGACGTCACCCGGTAGTCGGATGCTTGACAATAGGAGCAGGGAGGTGCCTCCCGGGCCGCTAGGCCACTATAGGAAGGTAGGGGGGCCCTCCCGCGGGGGCTCCGCTCGGCCTCAGGGGGGTGGGCGACGCCTTGGCCTTCGGATTCCGCCTCTCCCTGGGCACCGCTCGGGCGGCAGCCGGGTGGCCCTCGACGGCGCCTGCTGCGTTCTCTAACTGCCTACACTGCTCCTCCAGGAACCGCAGCAGGTCCCTAAAGGGGGGAATGTACGAGGCGCCATCCCCGCCGTACCTTTCCTCAAAATGGAGCCGAAGGTCGAGGGGTTGGCGGGACAGCACGATGTGGAGTAACAAAAAGGACCACTCGTCCACCGGTAAATCCAGCCGCCGCAACGAGTTGCAAGCCACCACGACTGGATTCACGATGTTCTCACGTAGTCTGGTCCAGTCCTTCAGCAGCGGGAGGTTCAGCAGCCTCCGAACGTAATCGTCAACAATCCGCCGGACATTGGCGTACCTTCCAGCGAGGAGGTCCCTGGCGTTTTGGTAAGCGTCGTCCGACAACTTAAGGTGGCCGACGACGCCCAGGGCCTCCCCCTCTAGTGATGCCAGGAGGTACCCCATTTTTTGGCAGGGGGTCAAGTCCCTCCGGGCGTCCACCAGGCTGTCAAACAGACAGACGAAAGTCAGCCATTCCGAGAGGACCCCGGAGAACCTTGGCAGGTCCAGCGTTGGGAGTCGTCCCAACAGCTCCGGCTGAGTGGGCGGCTTCCGAGGGGACTCGAGCAGGCCACTCAGCCGAACTTCGAGCTCCTCCTCCGCGTCCTTGGCTCCCGCTCCCGAGGAACTGCTCGTAGTCCGCGCGGCAGGAGTCCAGGACTCCCTTTTCAACTTCCGAGTCCTCGAGCTCAGCGTAAGCCTCCTCCACAGCGGCCCTTCGAGCATCGACCTGCTCGAGCCCCTTTCTCATATTATAGACCCTATCTGGTCGACCTATCAAAGCATGTGCGCTGGTAGCCTAGCGCAGCTCAGTCCGCAAGCAACGAATCAGTAGCTTGTGCGATGGCATCACTACTAAATACAATTAATACGCGGCTCAAATATAAATCAAATTAACAAATAACAAATACAGTTCCTATCAAATCAAGTTAAATAGACATTACACAAATACGATTACTATTTATTAAATTAAATACAAGTTAGCACAAAACACAAATCAAATTAACAAGTAACAAACCCTAGTACGATCAACAAATTATCCGATTACGTGACAACCTTGTCCACCTAGTCAAGGTACCTCGCCTTAACAACTACGGTAAGTACTTAGCCTTAACAAACTCCCGCTTGTTCATCCTACGGGCGTTTCCCAGATTCGGATTCGATTCTACCCGCGAGCAAACAAAAAAAAAACAAGCAACAAAGGAAAGAATTTTATTATTACGTACTACTATGTTATATTAATAATTACGGCCGTGGCGTGATTGAAAATCAATCAACCACGCTCTGCTACAAAATTGTTACGGCCTACGACTGCTCCTGCAAAAGTAGGCTATACTGGGGCCCAAGCAGGAATTCTACGGGCAAACGCAGGTCGGGCCTCCAAGGTGGCCACGTGGAAATATCCTATCACAATAAAGGGGAAGGCTAGTTAACTGGAAGGTACTTACCTGCTTCGGGAGCAGAGACTGCTCACCAGGATCTGCTCGTCTGATGAAAGTGCAGTGAGTGTAGGTGGTATTTGTGTGTGTCTGTGTGTAGGTGGCCTGGGCCAGATGACACGATGCTGTCCTGGAGGAGGTATTCTCCTGTGGAGCCCCCGGAACAATTCCTTTTTTGAAGGCACTAGTTCAGTCTGTTCACGTAATGGTACAGTCAAAAAAAAACTTCAAACGAAATCACTATATAATTTGCACAATTACTTTAAACGAAGTTAGTAAATCCGTAAAGACGTGGTGCTGCCGACGACAGAGGTACTTGCTCAACTCCGTTCGTGACGTGACAAAAATTAAGTAAGAGACAAACGTCCGTTCCGATCGCAAAAATTTTACACTGAAACACCGAGACGTGTCCAGTCGACCGGCTTGAAAGGAATGTCGGCGCGGGGAGGGATGTGACTTCGAGACTGTGCGAAGCTATTAGCGTGTGATTATAACACAATTCTCAAAATATTTAATATTGGCCTAAACACTTAATATGAATATGTAAATTAGTTTGTGAATAACTTCTATACAAAGCAACTGTTATATTTTTTCTTTCATCGGATTTTTCATCTTAGCCATGAGTCGTGCTTTTGACCTAGTTATTGGAGGATTAATGCATGGGCTATGACCTTCCGTATCCGTTTTACTATCTGTCGAATACAAAAAGCCAAACTGTTCTAGGTTTGAAGCTACATCCTTGGCCGTTAACTCAGCTGACTTAGCGTTACTTGCACTCGCAGCGCAGGCGGCGGGACGCGTTTCATCGCTGTCTGCATAATATCGTACTATCAAGTGACGGCGATTGCGCCTCCATCGCCGTCCGCGCGAATCCTGTACTATGAACGAACGTGGTTCCTCCGACAGTGTAATAATAGAAACAGGTTTCCTATTTCCGTTATCAATTAAAATTGCTTTATTTCCTGGTAATAAGTCCGCAATGGCTTCGCCGACTTATCATTCTGTAATTTATTATATTTTCTCTGTTGCATTAACGTTTTATAATTTCTATTTCTATATAATAGAAAATAACTAATCGGTAGCTTCGTACACAAACGTCTACCCATCAGAATTTGTGCCGGAGAATCCATTCCATACCTAGGCGTACTTCTATAGTTCAATAAACTTATAAAGAAATCATCCCCAGAATCGACGCATTTTTTGAGTAGATTTTTTATAGTTTGCACTGTGCGCTCACTTTTCCCATTTGACTGGGGGTAATGAGGTGTTGAATTCATATGCTTAACCTCCCATACCCTAAGAAATTTTTTAAATTCTTGCGAACTATACGCCGGCCCATTATTAGTAACAAGCTCGCTAGGGATGCCATGCCTCGAAAATTGTTCCTTCATAAAGTGAATAATTGTTCTGCTATTTATACTATTTACTTCTTGAACTTCAACATAATTAGAAAAATATTCTACTAATATGACATAGTATTTCTTTTTATACTCAAAAATATCTGAGGCAAGTTTTTGCCAAGGTGCATTGGGTACGATATGTTGAAGTAGTGGTTCCCGCGCGGGAGCCGGTGCATGCAGAGCACACGACTCGCAGCGGCGCACGGCGCGCTCCACGTCCGCTGACAGCTCTGGCCAGAACATTACATCATGCGCGCGCCTCTTACACCTCTCTATGCCTAGGTGAACTTCGTGTACTTTTACAATCATTTCGGCTCGTAAACTTTGCGGAATAAATATACAATATTTTTTTAATATTAACCCATTCACATATTGGAGTTGTTAACATAAAAACGTTAGAAAGTTTTGTTCACAATGTGACCAAAACTTTCTAACGTTTTTATGAACATCATGCTCATTTTTTGGCCAGCCGTTTAATATGTACTTAATTAATAACTGACATTCCTCATCAACCTCTGTCGCCTTTCGAACTCTATCTATTTTTTCTCTACTAAACGGCATACATTCAATCATAAAACATGTTTGCGTCTCAACATCCTCAGACACTCCATCGTGCATAAACTCCGGCAGAGGAGCCCTCGATAACGTATCGGCAATATACATATACTTACCCGTAGTATACACCACCTTGAAATCGTATCCCTGTATCCTCATCTTCATGCGTTGTAGTCGTATCGGTACAGATGACAACGCTTTATTGAACAATGCCTCCAAGGGCTTGTGATCAGTTTGTACGGTAACATCGGACCTGCCATAAATGTACTGTTTAAACCTTTCTGCCGCAAACACTATTGCCAGCATCTCTTTTTCAATTTGTGCGTACGAGGTCTGAGTGTCAGTAAGCGTTAACGACGCAAACTCCACTGGACGGTCGGCTTGCAACAGCACTGCACCCAGCGCTCTAGCACTCGCGTCTACCGAAACCACCACCGGTAGCTCCGTCGAGTAAAGTGCTAACACTGGTGCAGATGAAATTTTATTTTTAAGATTGTCTATAGCATCTGAATGATGTGGCTCCCACAGCCATTCAGAATTCTTTTTTAATAAACTTCGAAGCACAGACACACTATCCGAATAGTTTTGAATAAATTTGGAAAGATAATTCACCATACCCATAAATCTCTCCAATGCTTTACGATCTGTAGGATACGGCATACCCGTAATAGCTTTAACTTTAGACTCGTCTGGTTTCATCCCATTCTTATCGAATTTATGACCCAAATAAACAATTTCTCAAACTCCAAACTTACTTACTTACTTACTTATCGTCACGCACAATCCCTGACGGGGTAGCCAGAGAGAACAGATCGCCAAGTGTCACGATCCTTACATACCTCTTTCGCTTCTTTCAGATTCATTATCTTCTTCATACATGCACGTCTAGGTATCCGAGTAACTCTTAGAGTTACTCGGATACCTCGGAGTAAGTAAAACTTACATTTCTCCTTATTAAATTTTATACCAATTTCTCTAGCCCTATTCAGTAAACATTTTAGCCTGAAGTCATGTTGTTCTTCAGTATTCCCCCATACTATTACATCATCAATAAAAGAGTCAACACCCTCCAAATCTTCCAGATATTGTCTTTACTTTGCATGAAATACTTCTGGAGCACAATTTACTCCATACGGTAGCCTTAGAAACTGGTATCGACCAAACGGTGTTTCAAATGTACAAAGATCTGCGCTGGCTGGATCAATTTGAACCATCCAAAAACCAGAGCGCGCATCCAGCACGCTGAAGTACGTAGCACCGCGCAGCCGCGCTGCCAGCTCGCTCACCGTGGGCAGCGAGCAATGCGCGCGCCGCACTGCTCGATTAAGCGGTCTCGGGTCCAAGCACACACGAATATCACCATTCTTTTTTGCTACTAGCACAATGGCGTTAGTGACTTTCTTGATAACGCCTAATTTTTCCATCCTACGTAACTCTGCTAAGAGTTTGTCTTTCATCCCCAGTGGTATTTTCCTAGTAGGGCAAATCACTGGCTGTACATTTTTATCTACGACAATAGAATACTGTCCAGGTAACTTACCCAGTCCTTCGAAGAGATCAGAATATTTATGTATATTTATACCGTCAACACGGGATACGAGTCCTAACATGACACAGCCTTCCAATCCCAGAACATTTTGACAGTTTAAATCTGCTACCACAAATGGTAAAATGTAATGTTTACTTTTATAAATAAATGGTAATTCGTACATGCCCAGAATAGGTAAATTATTACCAGTAAAAGATTTTACACATTTGTTAAAATATTTTAGGTTATGAATCGACATGCCTAAGTTTAAATAATCATTTTTCGAAATTACATTCAACATAGAACCTGTATCTAGTTTAAATTGCACTTGTCTACAATTACATTGAAAAATAACATTCCATTCTTTAGGTAACTTACATTTTTTATCCTGGCTTAATATCATGTCCACATAGAACATTTCGGCATCGGACATGTTTTCGGGCTCACACACAATTTCAGATTTTAAACCTTATCGCGTAATGTATATTTATGCACACACACTTTAGTGAAATGCCCTTTTTTAACACACACATAACACAATGCAATTTTAGTGCAGTAACATATTGATCTATATTTTCGCCTTCCTCTTGGCCTCGCGTAAAAAACTTAAACCGGGATAACGTGACATTAGGTTTTGTCCCAAAATACTTATCAAACTTTTTCAACAAACACTTAATATCATCTTTACTTTCGTCCTTGAGGTACGTGAAGGTCGGATAGATTTCGTAACCCGGCAATCCAATGAGGTTGACCAGTAAACTAGCCTGCACTGAACTTTCCTCATTAGCCACTCCCGAGGCTTTAAGAAACACCTCAAATTGTTTCCGCCACTTGCGCCATGAGTCTGTTCGAGCAGCGGGGCCGCCTTCGAGCACTAATTCTACGGGAGGTCGCGCGTGTTCCATCACTTACTTTTACACAAAGTAAACAATTTACGTCAATAATAAGTTCCCTTATCAACAATGTTACTTTTACATTGACTATGTAATTTATTTTCAACACCGCTGTAACCATGTAATAAAATAAACGCTAGCTGGTTCAACACTGATTTATTATATTTATTAAGGTACAGTATCCACACAAAATATCAATATACCCACAATATACTACAAATTTGTATATGTTTTAAGGTATATTAGAAAAGTTACGAATATAAATACAGCCCTGTAGGTTTATCATGCTTATGTAGATTCAATTCTGCGTTACCTTACATGTTTACGACCACTAACACTCAAAGCGCCATTTCATTTATGTAGACCTTTATTACACAAAGCTTTATGACAAAAAGCTTAAGTTATTGACATTGCCCTCGCTTTACATGTATGAAATATGCTTGTTAATCATACTACACAACCATCTGTTTACTAAAGCAAAATATGTATCTTCTCCACAAACTATATATACCTATATAGAAACTCTTCTCGAAGCAACAAGCAACAGATACCCTGAAAAATTTGTAATCGACACACTTCTTAGACTATGTAAATATAATAAAAGAAGTATATATATGTGCGTGTGAAAATATATAATAAAATTCTTCAGCACAATCTTTCTCAAGATTTAAAAAAAGCCTCTATGATCTTCTTGCATAAAGTATTTTACAAATGAATTTAACAAATGAACCACTCTAATTTCACTAATCATGGATATTTTTATTCTATTCAATATTAATTAATGAGTAATTACAAATTCTAATTTCAATGTATCTTTCAAAATTTTGTAATTAATATATTAATAATGAGAAACTGAATCAGACTAAATTTGATATTTGTACTTTAAACGGTGAAACATTTTTGGCCTAAAATGTATGTAATTAACACATGTATTTACCATGTTTGATGCAAATAAAAGTTTTTGGACCTTTTGAATATTTGCGTAAATAATATTAATAGGAAATAAAATAAATTTTAAATGAAAAATACTTAAATTTTTAATATTTTTTTTAAATATTATAACAATTTTTTTTTACGGAACTTATATATAGAATATAGTTAAGCTTTTGTTCGTGTGTTTATTTCTCATTGTGTAAATATTTCTTTATAACTTAACAACATTTTTGTGATTACTTTGTGCAAATCACGATCACATGCGCGGCCCGAGTTGACCTGGTAACTGATTAGAATAGAATAGAATAGAATATATTTTTTATTCAATGTTGATTATTACCATAGAATTATTACGAATTCTATGGTTTATACAATTTTTAAATGATATTTTCATAGAACCAGCATGGTGGCGATCACCCTATTCCCAATGGTTATTTTCATTCATGTATTCTTTGATATTATATAATAACCCTTTTTGTACAGTTTTTCTTTAATAAAACTTTTAAACTTGTTTATTGACAGACTTTGAATATGTTCTGGGATTTTGTTGTAAAAGCGTATACATTGCCCCATAAATGAATTACTGATTCTGTGGAGTCTAGTAACTGGCATTACAAGCTTATGTTTGTTCCTAGTATTTAAAGTATGCACATCCTTATTCTTATTAAAGCTATTTATGTTTTTATGCAAATACATTACATTCTCATAAATATATTGCGATGCAAAAGTTAATATGTTTATTTCTTTAAATTTTTCTCTGAAGGACTCTTTACAATTTAGGTTATAAATCGCCTGTACGGCTCTCTTTTGCAAAAATTTGATGTGATCACCAGTTCACTCTTGCTTTAAAGTAATAGAAGAATCAGATCCTAAGTTGAACAAATGTTTCAGTTACTTGCAGTCACGGTCGATCTACAGTTTATTTTGAGGAGTCCATCGAATATGTGTTTGGCAAAGGATTTATGGCGTACCCGTGCGAAAACTGGGCAAGATTTACAAAAGGTCTTTGTAAAGAGAATAAGACATCTATGGGATATTCTGCTGCAACAAATATCACAGGAGATTACTTTTTGTACACTAATAATGCTTCGAAATACGCAATTGAAGACAACTGCTGAAAATAAATAATTATTCATATTCGTACATACCTACATTTTTATTATAATAAGAATATCTTCCAGACTATGGAGTGTAGAGTACATGGAGAACCATCTTATAAGGGGCGAAAGTTGAAAAAGTGTCGTACTATTTACTGATAATAGAGGTTCCAAAACCTACCACAATAGCGCTGGCGTCTGAAAAAACTACGATATGAACATAGCTGTTGTAGACGGAGTGAAGTCAGCTGAAGTCAAATACTTATTTGGAAAATTTCATGACTAGAGTAGTTAGTAAAATGCCAGTATACAAAACCTCAACTATTTACGTAGTACAAAACCAAGCGGATTGGTCGGTCCTTGTTTATTTCTCCATCTTATTATAATTAATTTTGGCCCTTTTTTTAATTTATCCTATGCTACTGCAGCGCCACCCTTATTGGACGCGTTTTTAGGGACACTTTTCATATAACGGGATGGTCCTCCTTGTACTCTACACTCCATACTCCAGACCGAATTTTGGTCACAGCGAGCAGTTTCAACGAGAACCAGACACCTGCGTAGGCATAGATAATACTAATAAAATACATGTCCAGCAGGCCAAAGTACCGCAAACTACCGCATTGCCTTCCATGCTTAACTTCGGTAATAACGAAAATACCCCCCTAACTTTGTTATCTTTTACATCTGCAAAACGAAAACAGTAATTTTAGAGATTACAAAACTGGCAGCCCAAAACTGAAGCTGCCATTTTTTAAAACGTCATAGAGCAGCAACATGTTACATCTATGGAGTTCTACTCTACACTCCATAGTTCCATCGAAAAGCATCGGATGTACTCCTATATTTTTAGGCGCCACAAACTTTTGATAGAAGTTGAATATTAAGGTGGAAGCTCCAGGGTGGTCCGCGAAATTCCAATTTTTTTAAGTTTTTTGCAATTTGCAGGTCAGTGTCAGGTTGTATGTTTAACAAAATATGATTCGCGAGCGTAACGAGCACGTATTTACAGAATTATAATCATTATAATCATCAATAGAACCGTCTATGTTCGTATAATTCCAATGTATCGCTATTTCAAGAAAAACTCATTCATCATATATACACGTGTCCCAAAATTCAACGATAAACGGGCACCAGAGGGTGGACCTGCTCATGACTACTCGAGAAAAAATAAAAAGAAAAAAATCTAAGTCGTTTTAGAAATTACAAAAAAAAATTAACTCTTCGAAAATCGATACCCCGATATAGTATTTTTAACTACCATGAGCACATTTTTAATTTTTTTTTGTATTTTTATCGTATCGGCAACCTTAGTAGCACTGCTATCTAGTACAACCCTTATAAATCCCAGAATACAAGTAGTTTTTACACAAATATCAATCAAAATTATTTTTTCCCCTAAAATTTTTAAAGATTTTTACTTTCAGTCCACTTTTACTCATCGTGGTGTAAAAAAAAGTACTGACACTACTATGGTAAGTTTTTTAAAAATTGACGCAACTAATCAAGATTCTAAAATGGTATAATACTTTTAGAAAACTAGCCACAAAAAAACCCTACCATTTCTAAACAAGAACCGAAATTTTGAAGATAAATTTTTGTTGCTAGTTAATCACTTTCACTACACTACACTATGTGCTAAACAAGGTTTTTGTTGCAAGTTCTTAGAACTTGAATTGCAGATGTGCGTAGTCAGTAAAATTTAGAAGTTAGAGAGCGATAGATAGAGGGAGACTATACGTTAGAGAGAGATGGATGATGTTCGTTGTTTAATAACAATAGGGCAGGTAGACAAGTTGTTTTAGTCACAGTAAATATATAGTAGGAAGTGTTTTAGTGTTCTCAACAAGTCAGTCAGTACACTCTGCTCCTTTGTTTACTGTGCACCGTTCCGTATTCAATTGATGTGGCTCTCGTACTAACGACTTTTGGCTTCGCTTTTTGGACTGGTGATCTGCAAACTGAACTGACCTGGCATTATTTTGGACTGTGATTGTGTGTTTTGTGAATTGGACTATTGGCGTATTTTGCACTGTTTAGCGTTTATCATGCCGCTACCGTACACACCGTTGGAATACGCTAATATGAATCTCATTTATGGAGAATGCCGATGCAATGCTAACGCTGCTAGCAGATTGTATCGAGAAAGGTACCCAAATGCTCAAAGATACCCTGATTATCGAGTATTTATTAATGTGCATCAAGCGTTTGTGGAGGGTTGTTTACCATCTGCCAGGAGAAACGCTGGAAGAATGTCTATCTTCACGACTTACATAGTTGGAGCAATGAAAATCCGCACCTGATGAGACAAGACAAATCCCAATATCAATTCAAGATTAACTTATGGACGGGCATATTAAATGGAAAAGTAATTGGGCCCTTTGAGTTACAAGGAAACTTACATGGAAATAGTTATTTCACTTTTTACAAAACGACTTGCCAGAATTATTAGAAGACGTGCCTTTGCCTGACTTACACAACATGTGGTTTCAAAATGATGGTTGCCCAGCTCACTATGCCCGTCTTGTGCGAGAATATTTAAACCAGGAGTACCCAGGACGTTGGATCGGGCGACTTGGTCCTATCTTATGGCCACCCCGTTCACTCGACCTAAACCCCCTGGACTTCTTCTACTGGGGTTGTCTCAAAGACAGGGTTTACTCAAAACCCATTTCAAGATTGGATGAGCTTCGCCTAAACATCACTCAGGCTACGGATCATATCAATGGTAGAAGATATGCACGACGAATAAAAAGATCTTTTTTAAGGCGATGCCATGCCTGTATTAATGCCGGTGGTCAACAATTCGAACATTTACTGTAATATTAATAATGCAAAAAAATAAAATAAATGTAAAAATTTCCACCCTTTGTTTTGATTCATGCAACATTTTTCAGCAAAAATCCTGTGCTACACAGAAGTTTTTCTAGAGTATTATACCATTTTAGAATCTTGCTTAGTTGCGTCAATTTAAAAAAAAAACTTGCCATAGTAGTATAAGTACTTTTTTTTACACCACGATGAGTGAAAGTGGACTGAAAGTAAAAATCTTTCAAAACTTTAGGGGAAAAAATAATTTTGATTGATTTTTGTGTAAAAACTACATGTATTCTGGAATTTATAAAGGTTGTGGTAGATAGCAGTACTATTAAGGTTGCCGATACAAAAAAAAATTAAAAATGTGCTCATGGTAGTTAAAAATACCATATCGGGGTATCGATTTTCGAAGAATTTCATTTTTTTTTTTGTAATTTCAAAAACGATTTAGATTTTTTTTTTCTCGAGTAGTCATGAGCAGGTCCACCCTCTGGTGCCCATTTATCGTTGAATTTTGGGACACGTTTATATACCATCTTTTAAATTATTTTTGGTAATTTTCCCTTAGGTAATAATAATTATGGCGAAACGCAGAAAGCTAGGTGTTCGGCGTTATAAAGATTACGACACAAGTTTTTGTTAGTTTGGTATACCAGTATACCACGCGGAACTATTGTTAGCAAAATTAAAAACGACACACCTACAGCCTACACGGTTAACAGAAGAAGACAAAATCAAGATAGTTTCAACATTAATTCTTTGTGGCGAATATACAGTCCTTTTACTCTCTAAGAACTATGTATTATAGTCTAAGACTATCTAGTTAAAGTACAGTTGTTTAGTTATAAAATTCCAGGTGAAGATGCGGTTCGAAGGTTTATTATGTCCCTTGCTGACGACATATTCGACGTTATGCGACTTGACATTGTAAATGTTTTATAAAAACCACAGGTTGGGCTCAGCGGCAAATTGAAATTTCTTCTTATTCACTTAAATCTGCCATTGATAACATATTATATTAGCTGCCTTTTTCATTTGATGATCAAGAGCATATTTTTAATTTGAGACTGAAATGCATAATGTGAATTTTTCAAGTAGGCACGATACTACGAGGAAAAGTGAGAAAATGTCACAGTTTCGGACCCGATGTGATAAACACTAAAACTAGCAGGTTTTTTTTTCAATGATGCATTTTTAATTTTCATAAAATTCGGGCTCGAGACTTCTTTAAGCATTTTTATTTATTCCTCGCAATTTCAGATTTGAATATGTACACCCACTAGAAAATCTCAATCTTTTTATTTTATATTTTTGTGAATGTAATTTATTTTACTAATTGATCTCACTTTAATTAGTACCGCCTTACAAATAAATATAAAAAGCTACCGAGTATCTGCTCAATGCAAAAGTACATTACTAATGCCGTCAAGTCATTTTATTTGGTGTGTGGTCGTGCAGTTTATTTGATTATAATTACTTCCGGTCTGATATTCAAAGAAAAACGGCACATATTATGTAAGAACAGATTTCTTTTCTTCTTTAAGATTTTAGCACTTTAATGACAAGTCAAACTAAGTCTCAAGGAAGGGAATAATTTAAAACTTCAGTAGGTTAAGACTTAGTTTAACGAGAGCTGCGAATAAATAGTGACGATAATTTAAATACTTAAATGTTGATTCTTACAGTATAAACTATAAACAAAACTATGAGTTGTTTTGAATGACAGCCCTATGCATTACTGATTGACTGTATAAAAACTTAACAAAATTCTGTCCTAACTTTTCCTCAAAAGTAATATAAACAAGATCCTAGCTTTATTTCGCATACGATAGATTTCCATATTTTATGGTAAATTTGATATACCGAGTGTTTGTGAAACGCTCCCGAAAACGAAGACAGACGATAGTACTAACTATACTTTTGATGATGGGTGAGAAATAAAACCGATCCTCAGGAAAAAGAATCATCTTTTCGCAACTTTTTGTTAGCTTTATTCACGCCCCATCATGTTGGTACAGCTATAAATATGATGATAATATGATGATAATATATTATAAATGAAATGATAACTTCATTAAAAAAAAAACATGAAAATACTTAACCATTAAACCAGCAGTGAAATTTAAAATAAATTAGTGGAACATACCCACGCGCTTTGCGCTCGGCATGCAATAAATCATAAAATCTGCTCACTAGGCTCAATATCCGCGCGTAAGCCAAAATCTTTTATCTAGCTCTGTACGAAACAATGCATTATATAGGTACCTATTTTATCATTCACTCTATTCTTCCCTTTCACACAGGCGCTGACGCCATAGACTTAGGATATACTGGCGTATAGACGACCTGACAGCCCGAAAACGTGTGACCAATTTTGATTTGTTATTGTGTGAGTTGGCTAGTGATGTACATTTTACTTAAAAGGGCTATCGAAAAATTATTGTTCAGAAACCAGTATAAAGACTAAAAAAATAGTTTAGTGCACAGAACGGAATAACTTTTGTGCACTAAACTATTTTATTAAAAATTAACTGAATTTTTACCATGATAGTTTTAATATAACTAAAAATATTCAAATAACATGTTACCGGGAATAAGTTGCACCCACCTGCCTTTTCCATCATCCATAATCCATTACAGCCTTTAAAAATCCACTGCTCAACATGGGCTTCCCTATAGATTGCCTCTTAGTGGGGATATTTGCCATCGCTTGGCCAGCGGGTTGTCAACCACAGTTCTTTTATTATTTCGAGTTGTTATCAGGAAGATGCTGCTGCCCATCACCTCTTTCAGTTTCCCTTTGTCGCCTTTTATGATACACATGGGACGATATTGGTGGTGGAAATTCTTTCACCTTTTCTTTTCACCATCAAATGTACAAAATTGCAATAATATCTGAAGAGGCGAGGTATGTCTACCGATAAAATGAAACCATTTTCTCCAAGAATCAGATCGGAAAGTTATATTTTTGACTTTGGAGAAAAATATTTAATGCCATGTAATTTGTATTTTCCCGGAATTTATTTCTTTTTCAACATAATGTTAATCAAATATAAAAGTAGATACTTAGTTAAGTATCTACCTATTTATATTTTATTAAATGTTTTGCTGGTAAACTAAAAAAACGAGAACGATATAATGGCTGCTTTATTTTTTATATAATTATTACCTTTAATATTTATAAAACAGAATCGGAAACAGAAACAAAAAAAACAAAATCATTTAATCTATACTAATATAATAAAGCGGAAGAGTTATTTTGTTTTTTTTTTTTTGTTTGTTTAAAAGCGCTAATCTCTGGAACTCTACTAGAGTATTAAACTAACAGGAGATGACATTGGAGAGCATTCCCCGCTGTCAAAAGTACGAGAGCGCGGATCATTCCCGTTATATAAAACTAGTTGCGCCGCGTACGGCGTCAGTTAACAAGTAGTCGTAAGCGTGAGTTGACCTCCAGAAAAATGCCGAGTTGCAGTGTGTTTTCTTGTAAAAAAAGATCACAGACTTCAAATTTACAAAAAGACGACGTTACCTTTCATCTTTAAGTATTTATTTTGATTTCAATAATTAATATAAGCATTAAATCACGAAAATTCTGATTAATATAGCTGAGCAGGGTGTGTTGCCAACTTAAAGTATTAATACTATAGTAAGGACTTTTGCACCACTAGGACATAATTAAATTTTGCTTAATTGTAAACAAATGTCGTTTCTCTTTGTTCTTATTACACAAGACAAAATCGTGTTATTGAATAGTCTTAAATTCATTAATATGATTGTGATCTATTTGCAAAACTATATTATTTCAAACAACATTAATAATCTTTAATTGTTTTTAATGAAATGAAAACATCAATTTCAATTGTTTTATTGTATATAAAACATTTTAAATAGATATTTTCATTTTATTATGTTACGTTATGAAACGAAAAGAAGGGTAATTTCGAGTATATAAAATGGTATCATCAAGGCAATAATAGTGATATTCACTGTAATCTTTAGTGCCGATGTTTTCATTTGACTATAATTAATACCTTGATATATAATAAAAAGGTGTTATTTAAAATTCTTTTTTGTACAATGTTTAAAAAAGATCTTTGGTTTTACAGTTTTCCAAAAGATCTTTACAGGCGCCAAGTTTGGATAAAAGCATGTGGCAATCATATAACCTGGGTACCTAAACGAACAAGCACTATTTGTTCCTAGCATTTTGACCAATCGGTTTTCGTAATCCAATCAAATAATAAAAGGAAACTAAATGAAACTGCTGTACCGACATTGAAATTATTGGAAGTAAGTTTATTATTTTGCTACAGGTTTATTTTACATTATGACGGATAAAATTTAAAACATGTAACAAATCGAAATGGAAGGTTTAGGGAATGATATTTATTCATTTTGAAATGTTATTTACAAGTATATCGTCTTAGAGGGTGTCAACCAAATTGTTGTTTTCAGATGAGATACGAATTATTAGCGCTTAAATAAATAAATAAGGACAAACATATAATCTCAGTGTCATATTTATAATCTATTATTATTAAATAAATACAGAGTACTACACTTTTGTACTGTAGAATACAAAATATTACCGCTTTTTATGACGACATTAATTATTTTCAATCCTAAGTAAAATTACGAAAAAAAGTATGTTTGCTTAAGCGTAAACTTCGGCCAAGAGATAGCAAATGTTTAATTTTTTTTAATTACTCCATTCCGTTGCTGTGTAAAGGAAGGACAAAAACAAATAAACAAAAAATCACACTTTCACATTTATAATATTATATTAGTATGGATTGTCAAGAATGAAAGATAAACTTTTGAAACCGGTATACAATCGGCTTTTTGAGGGTGAAACTATACACTCCCGCTCTCTTTCTTGCTCTAGTAAATAACGTTTCTGAGTGACCAAAAAGGATAGAAGCACAGGAAAGTGCTATTCCGTGCTGCCAGATGTAGTAGAATAGAATAGAATATTTTTTTATTCAATATAGATCACATTTGTAATACTTATTGAAAGTCATTTTTTACTTTACCACTGGTTCGAAAAAAAAACCTCTGTCCTGGGAAGAACCAGCAAGAAACCCAGCGGGACTTTTTTTTAACGCAAATTTTACAATAATGGTTGTACTAACTATATAAGTACAAAATTTATTTTAGAAACAGCTTGGAAGCGATCACCTCATTCCCAGGGGTTATTATCAACCATGTATTCATTTATACTATAATAACCCTTTTTATACAGTTTCAACTTAACAAAACATTTAAACTTGCTAATGGAGAGAGCCTGTACACTTTCCGGGACCTTGTTGTAATAGCGTATACATTGCCCCAAGAATGAATTACTGACTCTGTGGAGTCGAGAAACTGGTATCACTAGCTTGTGTTTGTTCCTAGTGTTTACAGAATGCACATCACTTTTTTTACTAAAACTACCTTTGTTTTTGTGAACATACATTAAATTTTCGTAAATATACTGAGAGGCCAAAGTTAATATATTTATTTCTTTAAATTTATCTCTAAGAGACTCTCTCAGTTTTAGGTTGTAAATAGCTCTAATGGCCCTCTTCTGTAAAACAAAAATAGTTTCTGAATCAGCCGCATGTCCCCATAGCAAAATCCCATAAGACATTATGCTATGGAAATAACTGAAATAAACTAATCTAGCTGTCTCGACACTAGTGAGACCTCTAATCTTTTTTACAGCATAGGCTGCAGAACTTAGTCTGCTTGCTAGTTTGGATATATGGGGGCCCCACTGAAGCTTTGCATCGAGAGTGATGCCAAGAAAAACAGTGGATTCAACAGGGCTCAGTTCTTCCCCATTTAAAAACACATTGGTACTCAGATTTCTAACATTCGTTGTTGTAAATTTAATACATTTAGTTTTATTTCCGTTTAAATGTAAATTATTAACGTTAAACCAATGCACTAATTTTGATATAGCATTATTCACTTCGTCACATTTAAATGATTTACGTTTAAGTTTAAAAATCAAAGAAGTATCATCAGCAAATAATACTATATCATGATTATCCTCTACAATAGAAGGTAAGTCATTAATATACACTAGAAACAGGAATGGGCCGAGAATTGAGCCCTGAGGGACACCCATTAGTACAGGTGAGCCGGAAGAACTTCTACCATTAATAATAACTTTCTGCATTCTATTACTTAAATATGAAATTATAAGTTTAAGCGCTGTGTTCTTGACACCATAGTACTGTAGCTTCCTGATTAATGTCTCATGGTGAACGCAGTCGAAGGCCTTGGAAAGGTCACAAAATATACCCAAAGCATCCAAGCAAGCAAGTGTAATATTATATTCAAAGTAAATTTAAAAAAATATTTGTTCATTTTTATTTTATTTAATTTGCTAATGTAACTTGCATAAAATTTCATCGACATATCCATATCGACAAGGCCCTCGCACTAGTTATTTATGGCTTATGCACTGTAACGATGAGACATTTATGAGAGATTTTCAAGGTTGTGTGCGTTTTGCTTAATCGTGTGCTCATATTATGCTGTGTGCGTGCGTAACGACGTGGCCCAATGTTTACGATTTGCTTAGTGTGCGTTACCTCGCCTCCTGCTAGAAGTGACAGACTTTTTTGATTGGAACTTTATGCGCATGGCGTCTCCTGTTAGTTGAATATTCTAAGCTGGAACTACCAGTTCAAATTTAAATTTTTTGTATATAATAGCCAGATTCATGATGAAAGGTATAGGCTCTCTAGGATATAACTATCAGCTAACCTTATATATTGATTTTTGTAAAGCAAGTCGGAAGAAAAGGCTTTCTCTAACTGCTTTATCCACGTGCGCTAGCGTAACATTTAGTATTATATAAATACAATATTCTACAAACATATTGGTCTTTGCTACATCTATAAAAGGTCTGCGATACCATATGCCTATTTCTTATACACAAGCCACAATAAGTTATTTTGTGAAAAAAATTATTGAAAATGAAAAAGTGATTTATGAGCGTTATTACTAGGCATGGCATATTAATCGTTACGAACGGAAGTTACTTCATCATCAAAGGTTCACAGTCTAGTCTGGCATAGCAGGTACGCAATGTGTTAACGTGTGGAAGACACAAATCAAATTTTTCATGTAAATAATTATATGCTCTTGGACTATAGAAATGTACTGTGACAGCAAGTTTTCGTAAATATTCGTTATATTTGGATGCAGACACTATTTTACCACATTTTTTTATCACTAACCCTGTTAATTAAATTCTGTATCAATTTATTGCTGCATACCATGGTGATATCGCTATAGTGATCTTTCAATCCTGGTCTTGAATGAATTTCTTCAAACACGTTTTGCAATGTAACAATTTTTTTAACCTGCCTTTTAGTTTTGCTGCTAAGCTACGTATTTTCTTTTGTTTTCCTTTCAGATTTTGTTTTAATGTCTCCATTTTTGATAAAAGTTATTTTTCTTGTTGTAAATTGATCACTTCTTTCTTGTGATTTCAAAAGTGGAGGGGTTATGTCACGAGTGACATATGATGGCCTCATCATACTGTTTCTTTCATCTGTATAATGTGATAATAAATTTATTATCATTTTAGCTGCATGTATTTAAAAAATATTATGATCTTAACATAGTCAAGTCAAATACGCTAGAGACATTAAAGTGCACCATGTGTCCGAGGATACAGATGCACTCTTCTATTCTCTCAGAAAACTGTCAGCCACACATTGACCGACCGCAGCAAGTGTACCTTTATCTTGCAGATCTATTGATCTACGCAACTGTTACTTAGCTACGAGTTCCTCTTCACTACGACTAACGCAGTAGGTAATGAACCACACTATCAAGCCCTCGGCACACTATCATCGAGCAACAAGCATGAATCGGACATCAAGCGTTGCGTGTATCAAATACTATGGAATTTATACTCTCCTGGTACACTAAATCGCGCGCTCCATGGCATCTAGCGGCTCTTCAGGAGTATTGCTCAATAACCATACCTAACTACGCTAAAAGTTTTATCATTGTGACTTAGGAATATATTCCAAAGCTCCGCACAACCCCTTGGGAAAAATATATAATAATGGAGATAGGGTTTTATAATGTATAAAAATCTATCTCTATTTTTACCTAAAGTATTTGAAGTTAAATTTTTATACCAGCGTAAAATAGCAGTTTAACACTGCTGTGTTTCGTATGGTAAGTGTAGAGAACCGGAGACCCATTTTACTGAAAAAGAGGCATTCCACGTCTTAGTCCTCACGGCTGATAACGCATCTGCATTTTGATTCGCAAACGAGGATAGATGTAGATGTCTATGGGCTACAGCAACCACTTACCATCGAGCGGACTGTGTGCTTGTTTGTCATCCCATCCTTTAAAAAAAAGAAGTCTTATTGTAACTATAATATACTTACTGGTACAAATAATGTAGAAATGGCTCCTTTTAATAAAGTTGTATTCACTCAGCTTTTTCTTATATACAACGTGTCCCAAAATTCAACGATAAGCCAACACCGGAGGATAGACCTGCCCCGGACTAATCGGGAAAAAAAAGAAAAAAAAATATATCCCAATTATATTTGAAGTTATATAAAAAAAATGAAATTCTTCAGAAATTGAGACCGTTTATGATATTTTTCACTACCATGACCACAATTTTTTAAATATTTTTTTCTTTTTTTTATAGGCAACCTGAATAGTACTGCTACTATCTACCACAATTCTTAAAAACTCCAGAATAACTCTTGTTTTATCACGAAAATTAATGAAACTTATTTTATTCCCTAAATTTTTTGAAGACTTTTACTTTTAACCAAATTTAACTTATCGTGGTGTAAAAAAAAGTATGAACACTAGTATGGCAAGTTTTTTTAAAAATTGACGCAACTAACCAACATTCCAAAATGGTATAATACTCTAGGAAAACAAGTTATTAAAAAATATGGGCCTATTATTTCTTAACAGGGGCCAAATGACGGTCGGGTGTAATAAAAGTATTAGTTCTTGAAAAATGTTTAATATTTCAAAACAAATGGTACAAACAGTTTCACGTGTAATTTATTAAGTTATTAACATTATAGCAAATGTTCGAACTGTTTGCCACCAGCATTAATACATGCACGACATCGCCTTAAAAATGATCGTTTTGTTTGTCTTGCATATCTTCTGCTATTAATGTAATCAGCAGCCTGAGTGATATTTTGACGAAGCTCGTCCAATGTCACAATGGGTTTTGAGTAGACCCTGTTTTTAAGACAACCCCAATAGAAGAAGTCCAGGGGGTTCAAATCGGGTGAACGGGGTGGCCATAAGATAGGACCAAGTCGCCCGATCCAACGCCCTGGATACTCTTGATTTAAATATTCTCGCACAGGACGGGCATAATGTGCTGGGCAACCATCATTTTGGAATCACATGTTTTGAAGATCACTTAAGGGCACGTCGTTTAACAATTCTTGCAAGTCATTTTGTAAAAAGTTTAAATAACTATTGCCATCTAAGTTTCCTTGTAACTCAAAGGGCCCAATTACTTTTAATTATTTACAATTTAATATGCCGGTCCATAGGTTAACCTTGAATTGATATTGGGATTTGTCTTGTCTCATCAAGTGTGGATTTTCATTACTCCAACTATGTAGGTTGTGAAGATTTAAATACCCATCTTTCTTGCACGTTGTTTCATCCGACCATAGAATTTTGTCTAGGAAGTGGGGATCTTCACTGTGCCTTTGCAGCATTACACGGCAAAATGTGACCCGTAGCGGATAGTCCCGCGGTAATAACGTCTGCACACGCCTGTAGTGATATGGGTGAAGCTTGTGACGTTTTAATATTCGATGTGCAGAACTTTTCGGGATTTCTGTAGCTTCTTCTATGGCACGTACCGAAGTAGTCGAGTAATTTTCTGTCTCATTGAGAACTTCTTCATCACGATCCAATCTAGGTCTTCCAGCGCTTCTCCTATTGGATGGCATACGACCCTCCGAAAACGCTTGATGCACATTAATAAACACTCGATAATCAGGATATTTTTGAGCATTTGGGTATCTTTCTCGATACAGTCTGCTAGCAGCGTTAGCATTACATCGGCATTCTCCATAGATTAAATGCATATTAGCGTATTCCTGTGGTGTGTATGGTTGCGGCATGTTAAACGCCAAACAGTCCAAAATGCGCCAGAACTCTAAATCACAAAACACACAATCGTAGTTCAAGATAATGCCAGGTCAGTTCAGTTTGCAGATCAATTCCAGTCCCAATAATGCCAGGTCAGTTAAGTTTGCAGGTCGATTCCAGTCCAAAAAGCCAAGCCAAAAGTCGATAGTATGTACGAGGGCCACGTAAGTTGAATTGGGACCGGTGCGCAGTAAACAAAGGAGCAGAGCGTACTGAACCGACTTGCTGAGAATAATAACAGCTTCTCTACCTGCCCTGTTGTTGTCTCTTTTTAACGTAAATATCTCTATCTATCTCTCTCTCTCTCTAACATCTAAGGTATTAATGCCCCATTCGAGTTCCTAGAAATTGTAACAGGAACCCATTTTGGGCATGTAGTAAAAGTGATTACTGACAATTACAATTTAAGGAATTTGGCCCCTGTTTAGAAATAATAGGCCCATATTTTTTTATAACTTGTTTTCCTAGAGTGTTATACCATTTTGGAATGTTGGTTAGTTGCGTCAATTTTTAAAAAAACATGCCATACTAGTGTTCATATTTTTTTTTACACCACGATAAGTTAAATTTGGTTAAAAGTAAAAGTCTTCAAAAAATTTAGGGAATAAAATAAGTTTCATTAATTTTCGTGATAAAACAAGAGTTATTCTGGAGTTTTTAAGAATTGTGGTAGATAGTAGCAGTACTATTCAGGTTGCCTATAAAAAAAAAAAGAAAAAAATATTTAAAAAATTGTGGTCATGGTAGTGAAAAATATCATAAACGGTCTCAATTTCTGAAGAATTTCATTTTTTTTTTATATAACTTAAAATGTACTTGGGATATATTTTTTTCTTTTTTTCCCCGATTAGTTCGGGGCAGGTCTATCCTCCGGTGTTGGCTTATGGTTGAATTTTGGGACACGTTGTATATCTCAATAAAATATTTACTACAAATTGTAGAGTTCTTCTTAGGATTCCAACCAACGCGCCCAATTAATGCCAACCATTTTTTTCTAACTAAAGGATCCAGAGGGCATCTGTTTGAAAAACGGCAAAATAAAATTTTGTTTTTAGTACGCAAATCGAGCATTTAATTTCATTCTTCTTTTTGTTGTATATAAGTCTATCGATTCTTTATACACATTAAAGATAAATATAGACATTAGTTTTGATATAGTTGAGTCAATCCGTAGCATAAATGTAAAATATTTTGTTTAAAAATGAATTCACCAAAATCATACAAATTATCAACAATGTTTTTTCTTTGCAAAATATCAAAATTAATAAAATAATTGAAAATATTATATATTTTAAACAGTATATAACATAAATTTTAAGCAAAAATAGACGTGTCTTATTATTAGCTCCGCGTTGTTAGCACCTCATGTGCGGAATTTCGATTGACCAATTATACCATCTGAAAGGTCAGGAATTGGTCATAAAAGGTCAGTCGGTCTTATTAATTGTTCAGCGTTAGATTTTTTTTTATTAAGGTTTAAAGTTTTTCAAGGTCATTCAGAAATCTTAGCACCTCATTCGCGAAAAAAATAAAAAATAAAAAATATGCGCGATCGAGAAGCATTCGCTGATAATTGGTCAGCTTATATAAATATTTGGTCAGTTTAATTTAATATTAAAAAAAATTAAATAAGTTGGCATTGTCGTAACGCGCATGCTTTGGGACGGTTAATTGTATCAGGACAGTGAGCACTTACGCACAGCTCTTTACTATGAGCGAGACGGAGGGGGGGGGGGGGTATTTTTTTATATTTTTGAGAAAAAAACTTAGACATTTTCTACTATCAAATATATAATACTGAAGAAAGAAATAAGATATTTTTTTAAACTACGTGAAGGTGAAAGTGCATGCATGGGATTTGGGGCATGATAGTTAACTAGCTTATTTTATAATAATTTTATATAAACATGATTTTTAGGGTTCCGTACCTCAAAAAGAAAAAAGGGAACCCTTATAGGATCACTTTGTTGTACCCCTGTATGTCTGTCAAGACCCTTTTTCACAGGACCGCGTGGAGGTATTAAGCTGAAATTCATTTCAAATACTCAAATCTACTGCCCCTTCGAGCTGTGAAAAACTCAAACTTTTAAGCCAATTCAATCAAAAGATACAGCCGTTTATGCCGCAAATTTTCGACATTCGCAAGGGAATCAAAACCTACAGGGTACTTTACCATGAAAATTAATTTCTAAAATATATTTATTATAATTTATATATATATATATATATATATATATATATATATATATATATATATATATATATATATATATATTGTTATTAAGATATTTGAGATGAAAGTTTTAAAAATAGATTGAGTTACAATTAACCGTCCCAAAGCATGCGCGTTACGACAATGTCAACTTATTTAATTTTTTTTATATAAATTAAACTGAGCAAATATTTATATAAGCTGACCAATTATCAGCGAATGCTTCTCGATCGCGCATATTTTTTATTTTTTTCGCGAATGAGGTGCTAAAATTTCTCAATGACCTTGAAAAACTTTAACCCTTAATAAAAATGTTTCTAACGCTGACCAATTAATAAGATCAACTGACCTTTTATGACCAATTTCAGACCTTTCAGATGGTGTAATTGGTAAATTGAAATTCCGCACATGAGGTGCTAACATCGTGGAGCTCAACTTATTTAATTTTTTTTAATATTAAATTAAACTGACCAAATATTTATATAACCTTACCAATTATCAGCGAATGCTTCTCGATCGCGCATATTTTTTATTTTTTATTTTTTTCGCGAATGAGGTGCTAAAATTTCTCAATAACCTTGAAAAACTTTAAACCTTAATAAAAAAATCTAACGCTGACCAATTAATAAAACCGACCGACCTTTTATGATCAATTTCTGACTTTTCAGATAGTATAATTGGTCAATCGAAAATCCGCACATGGGGTGCTAACATCGCGGAGCTCTTATTATTGACGACGTCTTGCGAATTTACCTGTGAAATGTGCAACCATCAGGATTACTTCTATTGTTGATAGCGCAGTCATTAACGGAACATGAAACCATTTTGGAAAACTATAAATTATACAAATTAACACTATTATAATCTAAAAACACACAAAATATCTACAAGCTCATTTCTTGCGCGCCGACTTGCCATAGATAAATATATACGACTTGCGCCGACCTGTCACTGTCATTCAAAATCGGTTACAGAGTCATGAGATTTGGTATCCTTTTCTATCTTGCATTTTTGCCATAAGGAATTTTCTTCTCCATTGCACACTATGTTGGTCTATATGCCAGTATATCCTAAGTCTATGGCTGACGCCACCTGGCCGACTCGTTTCACCTCGCGTCAGCGTTGCCAACATATGGGGAATTCCCGAAATTGCGGGGAATTTATTGGAGATTTTATGGGGATTGGTATTATGCGGGGATTTTGAAAATCGATATACTTATATTATCATTTTTGTTAGGTTGCTTATGAATATCGAATGACTCCCTTTTTTTTAATATCTTCATTGCACCATATTTAATTTTCGGATTTATTTCGGCAACTTTTGTGTATCATTTAATGTTTTTGATTTCTTATTTTTTTAAATTTTATAGCAGAGAACCGCATGCATATAAATGTAGATACTGTAGTACTTTTTAATGGCAACAAGGGAAGAAATTAAAAATATTCCAATGAGTAAAAGTCTACAAATTTTACCCCTCTCTGCCACCCATCATTTTTCCAACTGTACTCCGTCTTTACTTGACCTTATCATAGTTTCATCTTTAAATAACATCGCGAATCATGGACAAATAATAGCTTCTTTTTTGTACCATGAGCCATGACCTCATTTTCATATCGTAGCCCCATCTATCATACCCCCCAATGACGAGAGTAACAAAGAGACGGCCCCCAGTCCCCGGCGGCCCCGCTATTCCTGGCTACGGTGGCGACCATGGTAACGGCGTGGCAGGGGGTGCTAAGAATCTCCGGTGGAGGTTCGGTTGCCACCTACGACGATTGGACCTGGCAACGTACAACGCACGCACCCTGAGGACTGACGAGAAGACCGTGGAGCTGGAAGAAGAGATAGACAAGTTGCGCTGGCATATTATAGGATTATCCGAAGTCCGAATAGAGGGGGAGGACACGGTAATCCTTGAATCCGGCAACTTGCTCTATCACCGGGAGGGCGAACATCTGTCCCAAGGAGGTGTCGGATTTATCGTCCACAAGTCTCTCGTTAACAACGTTGTAAAGATCGGGAGTGTGTCGACGAGGGTTGAGTACCTTATACTCAGAATCACCAAACGGCACACCCCGATGAGAAGGTGGAGGAAATGTATGTAGGTTATCTCTAGAGCCATGCATTCCTCCAAAACCCAATATACGGTGTTAATGGGAGACTTCAATGCAAAACTAGGCACAAGAGAGAACGGTGAGCTAAAAGTAGGGAAATTTGGAATAGGGTAACGGAACCCAAGGGGCCAGCAGCTGGCCGACTTCATGGAGAAAGAGGGACTTTTTATGATGAACTCTTTCTTCAAGAAGCGGCCCCACAGAAGCCCCGACGGTTCGACAAAAAATGAGATTGACTTCATTATGACGACCAGACGACAACTGTTCAGTGATGTCTCAGTGATCGCGAGGGTGAAAACCGTATATATATATATATACAGGGTATTTTTGGAACGCTTCCGAAAACTAAGACAGGCGACAGCACCAAGTATACCTTTGATCATGGTTCACAAATAAATTCGATTTATTTGTGAATAAATAATAAATATAATATATAATATAATATATATATAAATAATAATAAATAATTTATCTTTTTAGAACGTTTTATTAGCTTTATTCACGCGCCGGAGAAAGAGGGACTCTTTATGATGAACTCTTTCTTCAAGAAGCGGCCCCACAGAAAGTGGACCTGGTCGAGCCCCGACGGTTCGACAAAAAATGAGATTGACTTCATTATGACGACCAGACGACAACTGTTCAGTGATGTCTCAGTGATCGCGAGGGTGAAAACCGTATATATATATATACAGGGTATTTTTGGAACGCTTCCGAAAACTAAGACAGGCGACAGCACCAAGTATACCTTTGATCATGGTTCACAAATAAATTCGATTTATTTGTGAATAAATAAACAATATAATATATAATATAATATATATATAAATAATAATAAATAATTTATCTTTTTAGAACGTTTTATTAGCTTTATTCACGCGCCATCATGTTAGTACAGCTAAATGAAACGATAATTTCATAAAAAAAATCATGAAAATACTGAAACCTAAAACCAGCAGTGGAATAACTGAATTCATATCAGCTGATTAAAGGTCAATGTACGCGCGAACGCAAATTCGCGCGGTCCGCAACTAGCGAGCCATACCACAATACCTAATAATTTACAACACTTGTCTAAATACCTAACTTATCTACTTAACCTACTATTTTGCCACTGTACTTGTCTCCACGTAGCCATTTTAATCCGAATTTACAGGTTAAATGACCCAAATAACTGGTTCGATTTCCCGCTAATGAAAAAATACATAAATGAAATGTAACCAAGGTTAGAGTCATGCGTTTTTATTCATCGTGTAGGTATGTTTATTATTCTCATGTATTCAGTTATGTATGTATTCAGATTAGTTCAGTACTAAGTTATTTAAAAAAAATAGTTATGAAACAGCTTACCGCTTTAAATCCTCCGTGGTCTTATGAGATGCGGCTCAAATTGTGTTCCATTCAGTTCAAGGCAGATTTGGGCTCGGTGTTGCGTCTCCTCATGGAGGCGGGGCATCATCGTGTGGTCTTCGACACAGTCCGTACGTAGTTTGTCGAAAACATCCACGATCCTTTTGTAGTTTCGTCAGCACTACCACACTCACGATTAAAAACCCTTTCTTTCACATACCCCACAGAAAGGAGTCTAACGGGGTTAGATCTGGTGCGCGAGGTGGCCAAGCGTGTGGTCATAGTCCGCCAAATATAGCGATCATCAAATAGCTCATTGAGGCGCTCACGGACGAACCTCACGACATGTGGAGGGGCACTATCATACTGGAACCATGTGCGGCGATATTCAGCCAACGATAGGTCGTCTAAAATGTCTGTCAACTGTTCATTTATAAAGTTTAGGTATCGCTGTCCGTTCAGTCGCTGTGGCAGAAACACTGGTCCCAGTATGCGATCCTTAAATAAACCTGCCCATACGTTAACCGACCATCGGGTTTGGTGCCCGGTTTGTCGAACAGCGTGCGGGTTAAACTCTGAATACACGTGTGTATTTCTTCGGTTCCACAGGCCGTTTCTGGTAAATGTCGACTCATCCATCCAGATAATGTGCTCAATAGAACCAGCCAAACGTTGTTGCTGGTATAATAACCAACGGCAGAAAACTCGTCGGCGGTAGTGATCGCTGGGAACTTAAGCTTGCACTTTGTGCAATTTGTATGGGCGCATTCGATTACGCTTCAACACTTTGTGCACTGCACAGTATGACACACTTGTTCCATCCCGACGTCTTGACAATTTATTTAGCGATACTTCGTATACCTAGGTTCGGATACATAACATGTTGTCGTATTCACAATCACTATAAACGTACGCGTTAAGCATTATTAAAACAAAAAACGAACAAGAATACCAACACGTAATCACAATTTAATAAACAAATCGACAAAACTGAAACCTACTGCGTCACAGCGTGATGCGACACGAGTTTCGCACCGAGCTAGATACAGGTCGAGTGGAGGGAGGTTACAGTCGCGTTCTAAAGTACTACATGGTATTGGGATATTGTTTTATAATATTATAGTAAGTAATTAATTGTTTTATTGTAGAATCATAATAGAAGCCTTACTTGGAATTAAAAATGGATAATGTTTACTTGAGCATTATTTGTTATTTCTATCGTAAAAAATAAAGTGGTTTGTAACAAGAAAACTTAGGGTAAGGGTGGCACGCCGTCCATTATGTCGTCTTGGGTCACATGGAAGCCAGATGTTGAAGGTGTGTTGGTGTTACTGGATGCTACTTCATCATCACTTTCATCTTCGCTTGAGCTTCCGTCATCAGGTCGATCACATGGTAATTTTTTTGGTATTCTTCCTCAACACTTTTAAATTTACTGCACAATTTTCCCCATTCACCTTCTCCTATCATATTTACCTTTTCGTTCACTAGTTTAGTCATAAAACAATAGATATAAATAATTTTTCTTTCCTTCCTTTTTAAAACATCGTCGCGAGTCGCAAAGTAAGCTGTGTATGCGACTGTATTTTTGGAGCGAACAAAGCGCGGGAACCAATAGCATGCAGGCACAGTAATACTGGCGGATTGTTCCCCCGTCGCGCCCCTTCGTACCAATATGTGTTAAATCACTCAGTGCCCAAGTTCAAGGCCAGCGTTCTTTTTTCATCGTTCGCGCGTACATTAACCTCCATTAGTCAGGTGATATCAATTCAGTTTTCACTGCTGGTTTTATGTTTCAGTATTTTCATGATTTTTTTATGAAATTATCGTTTCATTTAGCTGTACTAACATGAGGGCGCGTGAATAAAGCTAATAAAACGTTGTAAAAATATGATTTTTTTTTCATCAGGATCAAATTTAGATGTGACCTATGATCAAAGGTATACTTGGTGCTGTCGCCTGTCTTAGTTTTCGGGAGCGTTCCAAAAATACCCTGTATATATATATATATCACCTTTTAAATTATTTTTGGTAATTTTTCCTTAGGTAATAATAATTATGGCGAAACGCAGAAAGCTAGGTGTTCGGCGCTATAAAGATTACGACACATACCACGCTGAACTATTGTTAGCAAAATTAAAAAAGATGCACCTACAGCCTACACGGTTAACCGAAGAACACAAAATCAAGATACTTTCAACATTAATTCTTTGTGGCGAATATACAGTCCTTTTACTCTCCAAGAACTATGTATTATAGTCTAAGACTATCTAGTTAAAGTACAGTTGTTTAGTTATAAAATTCCAGGTGAAGATGCGGTTCGAAGGTTTATTATGTCCCTTGCTGACGACATATTCGACGTTATGCGACTTGACATTGTAAATGTTTCATAAAAACCACAGGTTGGGCTCAGCAGCGAATTGAAATTTCTTCTTATTCACTTAAATCTGCCATTGATAACATATTATATTAGCTGCCTTTTTCATTTGATGATCAAGAGCATATTTTTAATTTGAGACTGAGATGCATAATGTAAATTTTTCAAGTAGGCACGGCATGGATAGCCAAAACCGATACTACAAGGAAAAGTGAGAAAATCTCACAGTTTCGGATCCGATGTGATAAACACTAAAACTTACAGGTTTTTTTTCAATGATGCATTTTTAGTTTTCATATTCGGGCTCGAGATTTCTTTAAGCATTTTTATTTATTCCTCGCAATTTCATTTTCATATTTGAATATGTATATCCACTAGAAAAAATGCAATCTTTTTATATTATATTTTTGTGAATGTAATTTATTTTACTAATTGATCTCACTTTAATTAGTACCGCCTTACAAATAAATATAAAAAGCTACCGAGTATCTGCTCAATGCAAAAGTACATTACTAATGCTGTGAAGTCATTTTATTTAGTGTGTGGTCATGCAGTTTATATGATTATAATTACTTCCGGTCTGATATTCAAAGAAAAACGGCACATAATATGTAAGAACAGATTTCTTTTCTTCTTTAAGTTTTTAGCACTTTAATGACAAGTTAAACTAAGTCTTACGGAAGGGAATAATTTAAAACTTCAGTAGGTTGAGACTTAGTTTAACGAGAGCTGCGAATAAATAATGATGATAATTTAAATACTTAAATGTTGATTCTTACAGTATAAACTATAAACAAAACTATGAGTTGTTTTGAATGACAGCCCTATGCATTACTGATTGACTGTATAAAAACTTAACAAAATTCTGTCCTAAACTTTTCCTCAAAAGCACTATAAACAAGATTCTAGCTTTATTTCGCATGCAATAGATTTCCATATTTTATGGTAAATTTAACATACCGGGTGTTTGTGAAACGCTCCCGTAAACGAAGACAGACGATAGTACTAACAATACCTTTGATGATTGGTGAGAAATAAAACCGATCCTCAGGAAAAATAATCATCTTTTCGAAACGTTTTATTAGCTTTATTCACGCCCCATCATGTTGGTACAGCTAAATGAAATGATAATTTCATTAAAAAATAACTTGAAAATTTTTAAACATTAAACCAGCAGTGAAATTTAAAATAAATGAATCATAAAATCAGCTGACTAGGGTCAATATCCGCGCGTAAGCCAAAATCTTTTATCTAGCTCTGTACGAAACAATGCATTAGGTATAGTTCGGCCGTTCAGAGAATGCGTTCCTGACACGTCACGATTGAACTGACGACGTAACTTTGTAATGGCGTTGCAGTTACGATAAAAATATTTTTGCTTGTTGTTTTCGGTTTTTTTTTTTTTATAGGATAAGGGTGACAAACGAGCACACAGTCCACCTGATGGTAAGTGGTTACTGCGGCCCATAGACATCTACATCTATCCTCTATTACAAATCAAAATGTAGATGCGTTGTCACCCGTGAGGACTAAGATGGAATGCCTCATTCCCAGTAAAAAGGGCCTCCGGCCACCTGCACTCACCAAGCTTAACGCAGAGTTAAACCTTCTACTTCACGCTGGTTTTCTGTGAGGTCGTGGTACCACCCCGGTTCGAGCCGGCCCATCCGTGCGACAGCAAAAGCCGCGTGGCTCTACCACTGTTAAAGTTTAACAATTGATGAGCATTAAAACAACATTATTATATCAATAACCAATGAATGTTATAGTTTTGTGCCAAACTGAGTGTCAAATAACTTGGCAAACAATATTTTTCTAAATCTATACTGCGCTATTACAAGGTTATGTCAGCGCTTTATATTTGTAGTGCTGTGCTAACAATAACAGGCAATAACGGTATCGTAATCTGTTCTTATACAGTTATACTTTATAAAATAATACGTTTTGTTTTTCTTTTTAAGAATTTGAAAATAATGGACTATAAGATAACTTTTATTAAATATAAAAATAAAACTACGACCAAACCGAACGCGCGAAAGAAAGTAGCATTTTTATAGTTAGGTGGAAAATGGCAACCCCAAATGGCGTTATGGGCCGCCATTTTGTGACGCTAAAACAGTCGTCTGTTGTCGTTTCGTGCGCATAGACCACGTTCTTCAAGTGTTTTCAATCTGTTTTTATTTGATTACCCGGCTTTCGTTTAATGGACTGTTTCTGCTTTTCAAACTGATATCGGCGCTAAATCGGACTCAGATTGTATTTTGTATTGCGTTCTTTTTACTTTTGGTGCATAATAATCCCTAAACGTGGACAAACATTGAAAAGTGGAGCCCGTGAGTTAATCATCAAGCTGCAAGATTACTTTGAGCGGGAGCGGCAAAATGACGGACCCCTGTTACCTGTCAAACAAGTACAAGAACTCTCAGGCGCTTAGCAAACGAACGATAACAAATATTAATAAAGAAAAATACGGCTCTACTGGCACGGAAGATAATATTTTACGTACTCCGAAGAAGAAACGTAGAACTAAACCCGTGACAGATATTGACACCTTTGACGCCGATGCAATCAGAAATCATATATATGGTTACTATTCCAGAAATGAATATCTCAACAGGAAGAAGCTTTTGGCATCGTTAAGAGAAGCTGGACTGTTTAGCGGGAGTAAAACTGCTTTAACCAAAATCTTAAAAGATATTGGTTTTTCGTATAAAAAACAGACAAAAGAAAAATTTTATTAGAACGATACGACATAATTTTAAAACGGATAAGTTTTTTGAGAGAAGCAAAAAATATTGATAACTGGGATCGCCTCTACGATACCGGTTGTGACGTCCCGTCGTGTCGAGGACACGCAAGGACAAGCCAGTCCAAATTCATCGCTGCGATAGATAGCACGCGGTCCATTTTGTCGGGAACTCGTAATGGTAGGCGCGTAAAGTAAATATACTGATTGGGAATTGTAGCGCGTATTCCTCGCTGAGAGCTTCACCCGGGACTTTTAGGTTTAACGCTGAGTCCGTATAAGTGGATGCGACTGTATTAGTTACTAGTGCGGTATTTGATATTCTAGAAATAACTGTGGCCACGCAAAACGGTAGTGACCGTTGATCCGGTTTCGCGTGTTAAGCTTTATAACAAACGAGAGTTAGTGGCTTCTGTAAGGTAGTTAATCGAACGACAGAGTGAAGGGACTGTCATCGTAGAAACGAAGAAAGTGACTGTGGACGGAGAGCAGTGGGAGCGGTGCGGAGGTCCGAACTGCTGCAGATGGTAACTGTCTAATAAGGTCAATAACACTACCAGCCACACCCAGATACACATCACTGACCCTTACTTTCCTAGCACTATACAACCACATGCGACCTGACTGAATCCTGAGGGACCAGTCGCCTTGGATAGAGGTAAGTAAGCTCCGTTTATTAGAATAGAACGCTCCCCCCAGATTGTTTATTGTAATTAGAAACTTTTCACCCTTGGCGTTAGGACGCCCGACCTGCACCTGCTGGTAGGTTCTTCGTCTATGGGCCGCGGAGGACCCTACTCCTGGGATAGGTAGTTGCAGGCCGTAGCAGTCGTGTTCATTGACGAGACATGGCTAAACGCCAATCACACGGTTTCCCGTTCTTGGACGGATGATACACAAGCGTCGACGTCGAAAGTACCAATGGGTAAGGGGGCCCGTCTAAAAATATGCCACGCAGGTTCTGCAAAATACGGCTTTGTGGAGAACGCGTTTTTTTTTTAATAGGAGGGGCAAACGAGCGTGCAGCTCACCTGATGGTAAGTGACTACCGCCGCCCATGAACAACTGCAACACCAGGGGAATCGCAGATGCGTTGCCGGCCTTTTATAAAGGAGTAGGCTCTTTTCTTGAAGGTCCCTAAGTCGTATCGGTCCGGAAAAATCGCTGGTGGTAATCGATTCCACAAGGAAGTTGTGCGAGGGAGAAAACTTCTTCTGAATCGCACAGTGGTGGACCGCCAATCATCTAGATGATATGGATGGTATTGGAAGTTCTGTCGCGATGTGCGATGGTGAAATTGAGCGGCTGGAATTAGTCCGAACAATTCCTCAGAGCACTCCCCGTGGTAGATGCGATAAAATACGCAAAGAGATGCAACCTCTCTACGCAGTGCCAGTGAGTCAAGCCGATCGGAAAGAACTCGGTCGTCGGTCGTCGGTTACTGGCATTTCAATCAAAAACCACAAATGACTACCACGAGGAAATGAATGCCACTACATTTAAAGAGTGTTTCCAGAACGTGCTTTTGCCCAGCCTACCAGAGCCTTCTGTAATATTCATGGATAATGCCTCCTATCACTCGGTTCAAATACAGAAACCACCTACCCAAGCTAATATAAAAGAAGAAATAGTGCCTTGGGTACAAGCAAAAGGCATTGACGCAAATATGCAGATGCTAAAACCAGGGCTAATTATATTTGTTAAAGAAAATAAAGCAGCAAATAAGCGATACGAAATCGATGAACTGGCTCTGGAGTATGGTCCTCGCGTTCTAAGAATTCCACCGTATCATTGCCAATATAACGCGATTGAGCTAATCTGGGCTCAAATAAAATGTTACGCCGCCCGCCACAATACTTCCCCGCCATTCAGCACGAAAATGACCCTATTAAAAGAAGCCTGCGGGGAAGTCACAAGAGATGACTGGGCAAAGGTTGTTGAGAAGACTAAAAACCTGATTGTGGAACATTTTGACTGAGATATCAGGATTGATTCTGTTATTGATAATAATATAATTATAAGTGTAGGCGAAGATGATGATAAAGATACCACCTCCTCAAACGAATCGGAGTCTGATTAATATTCTGTACGCACATTCAATTCAATGTACTTTATTGCATAGAAATACAGATTGTAACTTTGTAACAAAGAATAAATAAAACAATTTTATTATATTAATATTACCTTTTTTTGGTTTCCACTTAAATTACTAAAATATAAATTTTAAATGATTCCGCCAATTTAAAACGAAAATAATCTTAAAAATAACGCGGTGGTTCATTTTGGAGGAACGGTAACGAACTCAGTGTTATGTTGTGCCCATCACTAGTCGTGACTAACTGAAAGGTGTCAGGAACGCAATCTCTGAACGGCCGAACTGTACCAATTTTATTATTCACTCTATAGATTATAAATAATACTTATTGAAAGTCACTCTTTTGTTTGATTACCACTGGTTCCAAAAAAAAACCTCTGTCCTGGGAAGAACCAACAAGAAACCCAGGGGGACTTTTTTTTAAATAACAGCTTACAATCATGTATGTGACACAAATTGACAACACAATAAATTAGAAATAGCTTGGTAGCGATCACCTCATTTCCAGGGGTTATTATCATCCATAAATTATTTAAATAATCCTTTTTATACAAACTTAGTTTAATAAAGTTTTTGAATTTTGAGCAGGTCTAATTTTGTATATTTTATGGAATTTTGTTGTAAAAACGTATACATCGCCCCAAGAATTGACTAGGGTCAATATCCGCGCGTAAGCCAAAATCTTTTATCTAGCTCTGTACGAAACAATGCATTAGGTATAGTTCGGCCGTTCAGAGAATGCGTTCCTGACACGTCACGATTGAACTGACGACGTAACATTGTAATGGCGTTGCAGTTACGATAAAAATATTTTTGCTGGTTGTTTACCGTTTTAACAATTGATGAGCATTAAAACAACATTATTATATCAATAACCAATGAATGTTATAGTTTTGTGCCAAACTGAGTGTCAAATAACTTGGCGAACAATATTTTTCTAAATCTATACTGCGCTGTTACAAGGTTATGTCAGCGCTTTATAATTGTAGTGCTGTGCTAACAATAACAGGCAATAACAGTATCGTAATCTGTTCTTATACAGATATACTTTATAAAATAATACGTTTTGTTTTTCTTTTTAAGAATTTGAAAATAATGGACTATAAGATAACTTTTATTAAATATAAAAATAAAACTACGACCAAACCGAACGCGCGAAAGAAAGTAGCATTTTTATATTTAGGTTGAAAATGGCAACCCCAAATGGCGTTATGGGCCGCCATTTAGTGACGCTAAAACAGTCGTCTGTTGTCGTTTCGTGCGCATAGACCACGTTCTTCAAGTGTTTTCAATCTGTTTTTATTTGATTACCCGGCTTTCGTTTAATGGACTGTTTCTGCTTTTAAAACTGATATCGGCGCTAAATCGGACTCAGATTGTATTTTGTATTGCGTTCTTTTTACTTTTGGTGCATAATAATGCCTAAACATGGACAAACATTGAAAAGTGGAGCCCGTGAGTTAATCATCAAGCTGCAAGATTACTTTGAGCGGGAGCGGCAAAATGGCAGACCCCTGTTACCTGTCGAACAAGTACAAGAACGCGTCTCTCACGCGCTTGGAGTTAGCAAACGAACGATAACAAATATTAATAAAGAAAAGTTCGGCTCTACTGGCACGGAAGATAATATTTTACGTACTCCGAAGAAGAAACGTAGAACTAAACCCGTGACAGATATTGACACCTTTGACGCCGATGCAATCAGAAATCATATATATGGTTACTATTCCAGAAATGAATATCTCAACACTCTATCCTTCCCTTTCACACAGGCGCTGACGCTCTTGGGACTAGTTATTGAAACAGAAACAGAAACTTTTTTATTCAATATAGATTATAAATAATACTTATTGAAAGTCACTCTTTTGTTTGATTACCACTGGTTCCAAAAAAAACCTCTGTCCTGGGAAGAACCAGCAAGAAACCCAGGGGGACTTTTTTTTAAATAACAGCTTACAATCATGTATGTGACACAAATTGACAACACAATAAATTAGAAATAGCTTGGTAGCGATCACCTCATTTCCAGGGGTTATTATCATCCATAAATTATTTAAATAATCCTTTTTATACAAACTTAGTTTAATAAAGTTTTTGAATTTTGAGCAGGTCTAATTTTGTATATTTTATGGAATTTTGTTGTAAAAACGTATACATCGCCCCAAGAATTGACTAGGGTCAATATCCGCGCGTAAGCCAAAATCTTTTATCTAGCTCTGTACGAAACAATGCATTAGGTATAGTTCGGCCGTTCAGAGAATGCGTTCCTGACACGTCACGATTGAACTGACGACGTAACTTTGTAATGGCGTTGCAGTTACGATAAAAATATTTTTGCTGGTTGTTTACCGTTTTAACAATTGATGAGCATTAAAATAACATTATTATATCAATAATCAATGAATGTTATAATTTTGTGCCAAACTGAGTGTCAAAAATAACTTGGCAAACAATATTTTTCTAAATCTATACTGCGCTATTACAAAGTTATGTCAGCGCTTTATATTTGTAGTGCTGTGCTAACAATAACAGGCAATAACAGTATCGTAATCTGTTCTTATACAGTTATACTTTATAAAATAATACGTTTTGTTTTTCTTTTTAAGAATTTGAAAATAATGGACTATAAGATAACTTTTATTAAATATAAAAATAAAACTACGACCAAACAGAACGCGCGAAAGAAAGTAGCATTTTTATATTTAGGTGGAAAATGGCAACCCCAAATGGCGTTATGGGCCGCCATTTTGTGACGCTAAAACAGTCGTCTGTTGTCGTTTCGTGCGCATAGACCACGTTCTTCAAGTGTTATCGATCTCTTTTTATTTGATTACCCGGCTTTCGTTTAATGGACTGTTTCTGCTTTTCAAACTGATATCGGCGCTAAATCGGACTCCGATTGTATTTTGTATTGCGTTCTTTTTACTTTTGGTGCATAATAATGCCTAAACGTGGACAAACATTGAAAAGTGGAGCCCGTGAGTTAATCATCAAGCTGCAAGATTACTTTGAGCGGGAGCGGCAAAATGGCAGACCCCTGTTACCTGTCGAACAAGTACAAGAACGCGTCTCTCACGCGCTTGAAGTTAGCAAATGAACGATAACAAATATTAATAAAGAAAAGTTCGGCTCTACTGGCACGGAAGATAATATTTTACGTACTCCGAAGAAGAAACGTAGAACTAAACCCGTGACAGATATTGACACCTTTGACGCCGATGCAATCAGAAATCATATATATGGTTACTATTCCAGAAATGAATATCTCAACAGGAAGAAGCTTTTGGCATCTTTAAGAGAAGCTGGACTGTTTAGCGGGGGTAAAACTGCTTTAACTAAAATCTTAAAAGATATTGGTTTTTCGTATAAAAAAACAGACAAAAGAAAAATTTTATAAGAACGATACGACATAATTTTAAAACGGATATGTTTTTTGAGAGAAGCAAAAAATATTGATAACTGGGATAATGTCGTGTTCGCGCAAAGCGCTAATGTCAATAATTAACGTCAGAGGGCGCGCGCGCCTCTACGATACCGGTTTTGACGTCCCGTCGTGTCGAGGACACGCAAGGACAAGCCAGTCCAAATTCATCGCTGCGATAGATAGCACGCGGTCCATTTTGTCGGGAACTCGTAATGGTAGGCGCGTAAAGTAAATATACTGATTGGGAATTGTAGCGCGTATTCCTCGCTGAGAGCTTCACCCTGGACTTTTAGGTTTAACGCTGAATCCGTATAAGTGGATTCGACTGTATTAGTTACTAGTGCGGTATTTGATATTCTAGAAATAACTGTGGCCACGCAAAACGGTAGTGACCGTTGATCCGGTTTCGCGTGTTAAGCTTTATAACAAACGAGAGTTAGTGGCTTCTGTAAGGTAGTTAATCGAACGACAGAGTGAAGGGACTGTCATCGTAGAAACGAAGAAAGTGACTGTGGACGGAGAGCAGTGGGAGCGGTGCGGAGGTCCGAACTGCTGCAGATGGTAACTGTCTAATAAGGTCAATAACACTACCAGCCACACCCAGATACACATCACTTACCCTTACTTTCCTAGCACTATACAACCACATGCGACCTGACCGAATCCTGAGGGACCAGTCGCCTTGGATAGAGGTAAGTAAGCTCCGTTTATTAGAATAGAACGCTCCCCCCAGATTGTTTATTGTAATTAGAAACTTTTCACCCTTGGCGTTAGGACGCCCGACCTGCACCTGCTGGTAGGTTCTTCGTCTATGGGCCGCGGAGGACCCTACTCCTGGGATAGGTAGTTGCAGGCCGTAACAGTCGTGTTCATTGACGAGACATGGCTAAACGCCAATCACACGGTTTCCCGTTCTTGGACGGATGATACACAAGCGTCGACGTCGAAAGTACCAATGCGTAAGGGGGCCCGTCTGATAATATGCCACGCAAGTTCTGCAAAATACGGCTTTGTGGAGAACGCGTTTTTTTTATATGAGAGAGGGCAAACGAGCATGCAGCTCACCTGATGGTAAGTGACTACCGCCGCCCATGAACAACTGCAACACCAGGGGAATCGCAGATGCGTTGCCGGCCTTTTAAAAAGGAGTAGGCTCTTTTCTTGAAGGTCCCTAAGTCGTATCGGTCCGGAAAAATCGCTGGTGGTAATCGATTCCACAAGGAAGTTGTGCGAGGGAGAAAACTTCTTCTGAATCGCACAGTGGTGGACCGCCAATCATCTAGATGATATGGATGGTAACGCAAGTTCTGTCGCGATGTGCGATGGTGAAATTGAGCAGCTGGAATCAGTCCGAACAATTTCTCAGAGCACTCCCCGTGGTAGATGCGATAAAATACGCAAAGAGATGCAACCTCTCTACGCAGTTCCAGTGAGTCAAGCCGATCGAAAAGAACTCGGTCGTCGGTTACTGGCATTTCAATCAAAAACCACAAATTACTACCACGAGGAAATGAATGCCACTACATTTAAAGAGTGGTTCCAGAACGTGCTTTTGCCCAGCCTACCAGAGCCTTCTGTAATATTCATGGATAATGCCTCCTATCACTCGGTTCAAATACAGAGACCACCTACCCAAGCTAATATAAAAGAAGAAATGGTGGCTTGGTTACAAGCAAAAGGCATTGACGCAAATTTGCAGATGCTAAAATCAGAGCTAACTAAATTAGTTAAAGAAAATAAAGCGGCAAATGTGCGATACGAAATCGATGAACTGGCTCTGGAGTACGGTCCTCGCGTTCTAAGAATTCCACCGTATCATTGCCAATATAACGCGATTGAGCTAATCTGGGCTCAAATAAAAGGTTACGCCGCCCGCCACAATACTTCCCCGCCATTCAGCACGAAAAAGATGTTGACCCTATTAAAAGAAGCCTGCGGGGAAGTCACAAGAGATGACTGGGCAAAGGTTGTTGAGAAGACTAAAAACCTGATTGTGGAACATTTTGACCGAGATATCAGGATTGATTATGTTATTGATAATAATATAATTATAAATGTAGGCGAAGATGATGATGAAGACACCACCTCCTCAAACGAATCGGAGTCTGATTAATATTCTGTACGCGCATTCAATTCAATGTACTTTATTGCATAGAAATACAGATTGTAACTTTGTAACAAAGAATAAATAAAACAATTTTATTATATTAATATTACCTTTTTTTGGTTTCCACTTAAATTACTAAAATATAAATTTTAAATGATTCCGCCAATTTAAAACGAAAATAATCTTAAAAATAACGCGGCGGTTCATTTTGGAGGAACGGTAACGAACTCAGTGTTATGTTTTGCCCATCACTAGTCGTGACTAACTGAAAGGTGTCAGGAACGCAATCTCTGAACGGCCGAACTGTACCAATTTTATTATTCACTCTATCCTTCCCTTTCACACAGGCGCTGACGCTCTTGGGACTAGTTATTGAAACAGAAACAGAAACTTTTTTATTCAATATAGATTATAAATAATACTTATTGAAAGTCACTCTTTTGTTTGATTACCACTGGTTCCAAAAAAAAACCTCTGTCCTGGGAAGAACCAGCAAGAAACCCAGGGGGACTTTTTTTAAATAACAGCTTACAATCATGTATGTGACACAAATTGACAACACAATAAATTAGAAATAGCTTGGTAGCGATCACCTCATTTCCAGGGGTTATTATCATCCATAAATTATTTAAATAATCCTTTTTATACAAACTTAGTTTAATAAAGTTTTTGAATTTTGAGCAGGTCTAATTTTGTATATTTTATGGAATTTTGTTGTAAAAACTTATACATCGCCCCAAGAATTGACTAGGGTCAATATCCGCGCGTAAGCCAAAATCTTTTATCTAGCTCTGTACGAAACAATGCATTAGGTATAGTTCGGCCGTTCAGAGAATGCGTTCCTGACACGTCACGATTGAACTGACGACGTAACTTTGTAATGGCGTTGCAGTTACGATAAAAATATTTTTGCTGGTTGTTTACCGTTTTAACAATTGATGAGCATTAAAACAACATTATTATATCAATAACCAATGAATGTTATAGTTTTGTGCCAAACTGAGTGTCAAATAACTTGGCAAACAATATTTTTCTAAATCTATACTGCGCTGTTACAAGGTTATGTCAGCGCTTTATATTTGTAGTGCTGTGCTAACAATAACAGGCAATAACAGTATCGTAATCTGTTCTTATACAGATTTACTTTATAAAATAATACGTTTTGTTTTTCTTTTTAAGAATTTGAAAATAATGGACTATAAGATAACTTTTATTAAATATAAAAATAAAATTACGACCAAACCGAACGCGCGAAAGAAAGTAGCATTTTTATATTTAGGTGGAAAATGGCAACCCCAAATGGCGTTATGGGCCGCCATTTTGTGACGCTAAAACAGTCGTCTGTTGTCGTTTCGTGCGCATAGACCACGTTCTTCAAGTGTTTTCGATCTCTTTTTATTTGATTACCCGGCTTTCGTTTAATGGACTGTTTCTGCTTTTCAAACTGATATCGGCGCTAAATCGGACTCAGATTGTATTTTGTATTGCGTTCTTTTTACTTTTGGTGCATAATAATGCCTAAACGTGGACAAACATTGAAAAGTGGAGCCCGTGAGTTAATCATCAAGCTGCAAGATTACTTTGAGCGGGAGCGGCAAAATGGCAGACCCCTGTTACCTGTCGAACAAGTACAAGAACGCGTCTCTCACGCGCTTGGAGTTAGCAAACGAACGATAACAAATATTAATAAAGAAAAGTTCGGCTCTACTGGCACGGAAGATAATATTTTACGTACTCCGAAGAAGAAACGTAGAACTAAACCCGTGACAGATATTGACACCTTTGACGCCGATGCAATCAGAAATCATATATATGGTTACTATTCCAGAAATGAATATCTCAACACTCTATCCTTCCCTTTCACACAGGCGCTGACGCTCTTGGGACTAGTTATTGAAACAGAAACAGAAACTTTTTTATTCAATATAGATTATAAATAATACTTATTGAAAGTCACTCTTTTGTTTGATTACCACTGGTTCCAAAAAAAAACCTCTGTCCTGGGAAGAACCAGCAAGAAACCCAGGGGGACTTTTTTTTAAATAACAGCTTACAATCATGTATGTGACACAAATTGACAACACAATAAATTAGAAATAGCTTGGTAGCGATCACCTCATTTCCAGGGGTTATTATCATCCATAAATTATTTAAATAATCCTTTTTATACAAACTTAGTTTAATAAAGTTTTTGAATTTTGAGCAGGTCTAATTTTGTATATTTTATGGAATTTTGTTGTAAAAACGTATACATCGCCCCAAGAATTGACTAGGGTCAATATCCGCGCGTAAGCCAAAATCTTTTATCTAGCTCTGTACGAAACAATGCATTAGGTATAGTTCGGCCGTTCAGAGAATGCGTTCCTGACACGTCACGATTGAACTGACGACGTAACTTTGTAATGGCGTTGCAGTTACGATAAAAATATTTTTGCTGGTTGTTTACCGTTTTAACAATTGATGAGCATTAAAACAACATTATTATATCAATAATCAATGAATGTTATAATTTTGTGCCAAACTGAGTGTCAAATAATTTGGCAAACAATATTTTTCTAAATCTATACTGCGCTATTACAAAGTTATGTCAGCGCTTTATATTTGTAGTGCTGTGCTAACAATAACAGGCAATAACAGTATCGTAATCTGTTCTTATACAGTTATACTTTATAAAATAATACGTTTTGTTTTTCTTTTTAAGAATTTGAAAATAATGGACTATAAGATAATTTTTATTAAATATAAAAATAAAACTACGACCAAACCGAACGCGCGAAAGAAAGTAGCATTTTTATATTTAGGTGGAAAATGGCAACCCCAAATGGCGTTATGGGCCGCCATTTTGTGACGCTAAAACAGTCGTCTGTTGTCGTTTCGTGCGCATAGACCACGTTCTTCAAGTGTTTTCGATCTCTTTTTATTTGATTACCCGGCTTTCGTTTAATGGACTGTTTCTGCTTTTCAAACTGATATCGGCGCTAAATCGGACTCCGATTGTATTTTGTATTGCGTTCTTTTTACTTTTGGTGCATAATAATGCCTAAACGTGGACAAACATTGAAAAGTGGAGCCCGTGAGTTAATCATCAAGCTGCAAGATTACTTTGAGCGGGAGCGGCAAAATGGCAGACCCCTGTTACCTGTCGAACAAGTACAAGAACGCGTCTCTCACGCGCTTGAAGTTAGCAAATGAACGATAACAAATATTAATAAAGAAAAGTTCGGCTCTACTGGCACGGAAGATAATATTTTACGTACTCCGAAGAAGAAACGTAGAACTAAACCCGTGACAGATATTGACACCTTTGACGCCGATGCAATCAGAAATCACATATATGGTTACTATTCCAGAAATGAATATCTCAACAGGAAGAAGCTTTTGGCATCTTTAAGAGAAGCTGGACTGTTTAGCGGGGGTAAAACTGCTTTAACTAAAATCTTAAAAGATATTGGTTTTTCGTATAAAAAAACAGACAAAAGAAAAATTTTATAAGAACGATACGACATAATTTTAAAACGGATAAGTTTTTTGAGAGAAGCAAAAAATATTGATAACTGGGATAATGTCGTGTTCGCGCCAAGCGCTAATGTCAATAATTAACGTCAGAGGGCGCGCGCGCCTCTACGATACGGGTTTTGACGTCCCGTCGTGTCGAGGACACGCAAGGACAAGCCAGTCCAAATTCATCGCTGCGATAGATAGCACGCGGTCCATTTTGTCGGGAACTCGTAATGGTAGGCGCGTATAGTAAATATACTGACTGGGAATTGTAGCGCGTATTCCTTGCTGAGAGCTTCACCCGGGACTTTTAGGTTTAACGCTGAGTCCGTATAAGTGTATTCGACTGTATTAGTTACTAGTGCGGTATTTGATATTCTAAAAATAACTGTGGCCACGCAAAACGGTAGTGACCGTTGATCCGGTCTCGCGTGTTAAGCTTTATAACAAACGAGAGTTAGTGGCTTCTGTAAGGTAGTTAATCGTACGACAGAGTGAAGGGGCTGTCATCGTAGAAACGAAGAAAGTGACTGTGGACGGAGAGCAGTGGGAGCGGTGCGGAGGTCCGAACTGCTGCAGATGGTAACTGTCTTATAAGGTCAATAACACTACCAGCCACACCCAGATACACATCACTTACCCTTACTTTCCTAGCACTATACAACCACATGCGACCTGACCGAATCCTGAGGGACCAGTCGCCTTGGATAGAGGTAAGTAAGCTCCGTTTATTAGAATAGAACGCTCCCCCCAGATTGTTTATTGTAATTAGAAACTTTTCACCCTTGGCGTTAGGTTATGTTAGGTTAGGTTAGGTTCCCCCCCGAACGGGTTCCCGCCTTGTCGTGGCGGGGGGGCTTAGTAGCCGTGGCTTGGTCAGCCGCGGTGAACGAAGAGGAACCCCTTGGCTGGCCCGTGGTGTAGGGCCGGCCCGAGGTGGCCACTCCGAGTGGGCTTGGGAAGCCCACTTCGGATGTGTGTCGGGGGGCTGCGGTGAGAGGGGAGTCCGCACCCTCTACCGCTGCAGCCGAGGTGGAGTCGCGGAGGAAGAGGAGTGCTGGTATGGCGATGCGCCACTCGCCCTATCCTCCGCGACTCAGACGGGGCCGCACCGTTGATTGATGCGGTGGTGGTGGGGCTGCGGGGGGAGAGGAGTGCCGGTATTGCGAGGCGCCGCTCTCCCTACCCTCTGCAGCCAAATCTTGGTTAGCGGCGGAGCCATAGACCAGATCCGCCGCTGGGGTCAGGAAGGCTGGTGCTTCTGAGTGCTAGTTTTTCCTGGCCCCATGGCCTCCGCGTATCGGACTCGGGGAGGTCCGATACGCAGGTGGAGTTGGAGGCCGTGGAGGGGGGTAGCTGACCACCTCGCTACCCCGTGCAGGAGACGAGGCCCGGACAGACCAGGCCAGCACTAGTGTGGGGCTGCGGAAGAATTTGGATTCCCGCGGCCCCGCGCGCACGTGCGAGGAGGCACCGTGGGGTTTTAGCCGGTAGGAGTCCGGCATAACCTTCCGGTTGTCCCCGCAGCCGGAGGTATCCATGAGGATTTCCCCACGAAAAAAAAAAAAAAGGTTAGGTTAGGTTAGGTTAGGTTTGGTTTCCACTTAAATTACTAAAATATAAATTTTAAATGATTCCGCCAATTTAAAACGAAAATAATCTTAAAAATAACGCGGCGGTTCATTTTGGAGGAACGGTAACGAACTCAGTGTTATGTTGTGCCCATCACTAGTCGTGACTAACTGAAAGGTGTCAGGAACGCAATCTCTGAACGGCCGAACTGTACCAATTTTATTATTCACTCTATCCTTCCCTTTCACACAGGCGCTGACGCTCTTGGGACTAGTTATTGAAACAGAAACAGAAACTTTTTTATTCAATATAGATTATAAATAATACTTATTGAAAGTCACTCTTTTGTTTGATTACCACTGGTTCCAAAAAAAACCTCTGTCCTGGGAAGAACCAACAAGAAACCCAGGGGGACTTTTTTTTAAATAACAGCTTACAATCATGTATGTGACACAAATTGACAACACAATAAAATAGAAATAGCTTGGTAGCGATCACCTCATTTCCAGGGGTTATTATCATCCATAAATTATTTAAATAATCCTTTTTATACAAACTTAGTTTAATAAAGTTTTTGAATTTTGAGCAGGTCTAATTTTGTATATTTTATGGAATTTTGTTGTAAAAACGTATACATCGCCCCAAGAATTGACTAGGGTCAATATCCGCGCGTAAGCCAAAATCTTTTATCTAGCTCTGTACGAAACAATGCATTAGGTATAGTTCGGCCGTTCAGAGAATGCGTTCCTGACACGTCACGATTGAACTGACGACGTAACTTTGTAATGGCGTTGCAGTTACGATAAAAATATTTTTGCTGGTTGTTTACCGTTTTAACAATTGATGAGCATTAAAACAACATTATTATATCAATAACCAATGAATGTTATAGTTTTGTGCCAAACTGAGTGTCAAATAACTTGGCAAACAATATTTTTCTAAATCTATACTGCGCTGTTACAAGGTTATGTCAGCGCTTTATATTTGTAGTGCTGTGCTAACAATAACAGGCAATAACAGTATCGTAATCTGTTCTTATACAGATATACTTTATAAAATAATACGTTTTGTTTTTCTTTTTAAGAATTTGAAAATAATGGACTATAAGATAACTTTTATTAAATATAAAAATAAAACTACGACCAAACCGAACGCGCGAAAGAAAGTAGCATTTTTATATTTAGGTTGAAAATGGCAACCCCAAATGGCGTTATGGGCCGCCATTTTGTGACGCTAAAACAGTCGTCTGTTGTCGTTTCGTGCGCATAGACCACGTTCTTCAAGTGTTTTCAATCTGTTTTTATTTGATTACCCGGCTTTCGTTTAATGGACTGTTTCTGCTTTTCAAACTGATATCGGCGCTAAATCGGACTCAGATTGTATTTTGTATTGCGTTCTTTTTACTTTTGGTGCATAATAATCCCTAAACGTGGACAAACATTGAAAAGTGGAGCCCGTGAGTTAATCATCAAGCTGCAAGATTACTTTGAGCGGGAGCGGCAAAATGACGGACCCCTGTTACCTGTCAAACAAGTACAAGAACTCTCAGGCGCTTAGCAAACGAACGATAACAAATATTAATAAAGAAAAGTTCGGCTCTACTGGCACGGAAGATAATATTTTACGTACTCCGAAGAAGAAACGTAGAACTAAACCCGTGACAGATATTGACACCTTTGACGCCGATGCAATCAGAAATCATATATATGGTTACTATTCCAGAAATGAATATCTCAACACTCTATCCTTCCCTTTCACACAGGCGCTGACGCTCTTGGGACTAGTTATTGAAACAGAAACAGAAACTTTTTTATTCAATATAGATTATAAATAATACTTATTGAAAGTCACTCTTTTGTTTGATTACCACTGGTTCCAAAAAAAAACCTCTGTCCTGGGAAGAACCAGCAAGAAACCCAGGGGGACTTTTTTTTAAATAACAGCTTACAATCATGTATGTGACACAAATTGACAACACAATAAATTAGAAATAGCTTGGTAGCGATCACCTCATTTCCAGGGGTTATTATCATCCATAAATTATTTAAATAATCCTTTTTATACAAACTTAGTTTAATAAAGTTTTTGAATTTTGAGCAGGTCTAATTTTGTATATTTTATGGAATTTTGTTGTAAAAACGTATACATCGCCCCAAGAATTGACTAGGGTCAAAATCCGCGCGTAAGCCAAAATCTTTTATCTAGCTCTGTACGAAACAATGCATTAGGTATAGTTCGGCCGTTCAGAGAATGCGTTCCTGACACGTCACGATTGAACTGACGACGTAACTTTGTAATGGCGTTGCAGTTACGATAAAAATATTTTTGCTGGTTGTTTACCGTTTTAACAATTGATGAGCATTAAAATAACATTATTATATCAATAATCAATGAATGTTATAATTTTGTGCCAAACTGAGTGTCAAAAATAACTTGGCAAACAATATTTTTCTAAATCTATACTGCGCTATTACAAAGTTATGTCAGCGCTTTATATTTGTAGTGCTGTGCTAACAATAACAGGCAATAACAGTATCGTAATCTGTTCTTATACAGTTATACTTTATAAAATAATACGTTTTGTTTTTCTTTTTAAGAATTTGAAAATAATGGACTATAAGATAACTTTTATTAAATATAAAAATAAAACTACGACCAAACAGAACGCGCGAAAGAAAGTAGCATTTTTATATTTAGGTGGAAAATGGCAACCCCAAATGGCGTTATGGGCCGCCATTTTGTGACGCTAAAACAGTCGTCTGTTGTCGTTTCGTGCGCATAGACCACGTTCTTCAAGTGTTTTCGATCTCTTTTTATTTGATTACCCGGCTTTCGTTTAATGGGCTGTTTCTGCTTTTCAAACTGATATCGGCGCTAAATCGGACTCCGATTGTATTTTGTATTGCGTTCTTTTTACTTTTGGTGCATAATAATGCCTAAACGTGGACAAACATTGAAAAGTGGAGCCCGTGAGTTAATCATCAAGCTGCAAGATTACTTTGAGCGGGAGCGGCAAAATGGCAGACCCCTGTTACCTGTCGAACAAGTACAAGAACGCGTCTCTCACGCGCTTGAAGTTAGCAAATGAACGATAACAAATATTAATAAAGAAAAGTTCGGCTCTACTGGCACGGAAGATAATATTTTACGTACTCCGAAGAAGAAACGTAGAACTAAACCCGTGACAGATATTGACACCTTTGACGCCGATGCAATCAGAAATCATATATATGGTTACTATTCCAGAAATGAATATCTCAACAGGAAGAAGCTTTTGGCATCTTTAAGAGAAGCTGGACTGTTTAGCGGGGGTAAAACTGCTTTAACTAAAATCTTAAAAGATATTGGTTTTTCGTATAAAAAAACAGACAAAAGAAAAATTTTATAAGAACGATACGACATAATTTTAAAACGGATATGTTTTTTGAGAGAAGCAAAAAATATTGATAACTGGGATAATGTCGTGTTCGCGCCAAGCGCTAATGTCAATAATTAACGTCAGAGGGCGCGCGCGCCTCTACGATACCGGTTTTGACGTCCCGTCGTGTCGAGGACACGCAAGGACAAGCCAGTCCAAATTCATCGCTGCGATAGATAGCACGCGGTCCATTTTTTCGGGAACTCGTAATGGTAGGCGCGTATAGTAAATATACTGACTGGGAATTGTAGCGCGTATTCCTTGCTGAGAGCTTCACCTGGGACTTTTAGGTTTAACGCTGAGTCCGTATAAGTGGATTCGACTGTATTAGTTACTAGTGCGGTATTTGATATTCTAAAAATAACTGTGGCCACGCAAAACGGTAGTGACCGTTGATCCGGTCTCGCGTGTTAAGCTTTATAACAAACGAGAGTTAGTGGCTTCTGTAAGGTAGTTAATCGTACGACAGAGTGAAGGGACTGTCATCGTAGAAACGAAGAAAGTGACTGTGGACGGAGAACAGTGGGAGCGGTGCGGATGCCCGAACTGCTGCACATGGTAACTGTCTAATAAGGTCAATAACACTACCAGCCACACCCAGATACACATCACTTACCCTTACTTTCCTAGCACTATACAACCACATGCGACCTGACCGAATCCTGAGGGACCAGTCGCCTTGGATAGAGGTAAGTAAGCTCCGTTTATTAGAATAGAACGCTCCCCCCAGATTGTTTATTGTAATTAGAAACTTTTCACCCTTGGCGTTAGGACGCCCGACCTGCGCCTGCTGGTAGGTTCTTCGTCTATGGGCCGCGGAGGACCCTACTCCTGGGATAGGTAGTTGCAGGCCGTAACAGTCGTGTTCATTGACGAGACATGGCTAAACGCCAATCACACGGTTTCCCGTTCTTGGACGGATGATACACAAGCGTCGACGTCAAAAGTACCAATGCGTAAGGGGGCCCGTCTGATAATATGCCACGCAAGTTCTGCAAAATACGGCTTTGTGGAGAACGCGTTTTTTTTTATATGAGAGAGGGCAAACGAGCATGCAGCTTACCTGATGGTAAGTGACTACCGCCGCCCATGAACAACTGCAACACCAGGGGAATCGCAGATGCGTTGCCGGCCTTTTAAAAAGGAGTAGACTCTTTTCTTGAAGGTCCCTAAGTCGTATCGGTCCGGAAAAATCGCTGGTGGTAATCGATTCCACAAGGAAGTTGTGCGAGGGAGAAAACTTCTTCTGAATCGCACAGTGGTGGACCGCCAATCATCTAGATGATATGGATGGTATCGCAAGTTCTGTCGCGATGTGCGATGGTGAAATTGAGCGGCTGGAATCAGTCCGAACAATTCCTCAGAGCACTCCCCGTGGTAGATGCGATAAAATACGCAAAGAGATGCAACCTCTCTACGCAGTTCCAGTGAGTCAAGCCGATCGAAAAGAACTTGGTCGTCGGTCGTCGGTTACTGGCATTTCAATCAAAAACCACAAATTACTACCACGAGGAAATGAATGCCACTACATTTAAAGAGTGGTTCCAGAACGTGCTTTTGCCCACCCTACCAGAGCCTTCTGTAATATTCATGGATAATGCCTCCTGTCACTCGGTTCAAATACAGAAACCACCTACCCAAGCTAATATAAAAGAAGAAATGGTGGCTTGGTTACAAGCAAAAGGCATTGACGCAAATATGCAGATGCCAAAATCAGAGCTTACTAAATTAGTTAAAGAAAATAAAGCGGCAAATGTGCGATACGAAATCGATGAACTGGCTCTGGAGTACGGTCCTCGCGTTCTAAGAATTCCACCGTATCATTGCCAATATAACGTGATTGAGCTAATCTGGGCTCAAATAAAAGGTTACGCCGCCCGCCACAATACTTCCCCGCCATTCAGCACGAAAAAGATGTTGACCCTATTAAAAGAAGCCTGCGGGGAAGTCACAAGAGATGACTGGGCAAAGGTTGTTGAGAAGACTAAAAACCTGATTGTGGAACATTTTGACCGAGATATCAGGATTGATTATGTTATTGATAATAATATAATTGTAAATGTAGGCGAAGATGATGATGAAGACACCACCTCCTCAAACGAATCGGAGTCTGATTAATATTCTGTACGCGCATTCAATTCAATGTACTTTATTGCATAGAAATACAGATTGTAACTTTGTAACAAAGAATAAATAAAACAATTTTATTATATTAATATTACCTTTTTTTGGTTTCCACTTAAATTACTAAAATATAAATTTTAAATGATTCCGCCAATTTAAAACGAAAATAATCTTAAAAATAACGCGGCGGTTCATTTTGGAGGAACGGTAACGAACTCAGTGTTGTTGTGCCCATCACTAGTCGTGACTAACTGAAAGGTGTCAGGAACGCAATCTGAACGGCCGAACTGTACCAATTTTATTATTCACTCTATCCTTCCCTTTCACACAGGCGCTGACGCTCTTGGGACTAGTTATTGAAACAGAAACAGAAACTTTTTTATTCAATATAGATTATAAATAATACTTATTGAAAGTCACTCTTTTGTTTGATTACCACTGGTTCCAAAAAAAAAACCTCTGTCCTGGGAAGAACCAGCAAGAAACCCAGGGGGACTTTTTTTAAATAACAGCTTACAATCATGTATGTGACACAAATTGACAACACAATAAATTAGAAATAGCTTGGTAGCGATCACCTCATTTCCAGGGGTTATTATCATCCATAAATTATTTAAATAATCCTTTTTATACAAACTTAGTTTAATAAAGTTTTTGAATTTTGAGCAGGTCTAATTTTGTATATTTAATGGAATTTTGTTGTAAAAACGTATACATCGCCCCAAGAATTAATTACTGACTCGATGGAGTCGAGTAACTGGTACTACTAGCTTCTCTGTTCCTAGTATTTACAGAATGAATATCACTTATTTTTGTAAAACTACTTTTATTTTTGTGTTCGTACATTACATTTTCATAATGTATTGAGGCCAAAGTTAATATATTAATTTTCTTAAATTTTTGTTGCAGCGACTCTTTAGGCTTTAAATCATAAATCGCTCTTATGGCCCTCTTCCGGAAAACAAATATAATTTCAGTGTCAGCTGCGTGTCCCCATAGCAAAATACCATTCGATATTATGCTATGGAAATAGCTAAAGTAAACTAGTCTAGCTGTTTCAACACTGGTTAGACTTCTAATCTTTTTTACAGCATATGCTGCAGAACTAAGTCTGCTTGCTAGTTTTGATATATGGGGGCTCCATTGAAGCTTCGCGTCTAGTGTGATTCCAAGAAAAATGGTGGTATCTACAAGACTCAGTTTCTACCTATTTACGAGTAAAATTACATTAGTATTTAATTGTTTGACATTTGGAGTCATGAATTTCATACATTTCGTTTTAATGCCATTTAAATGCAAATTCTCAAGAAAATGTTTGCTGTAAATTGTAGTTCTTTGGATTCCAACCAACCCGCCCAATTAACCTTATAAAATTACTTTTTTAGAACGCAAATTGAGCATTTATTTTCATTCCTCTCCTTTATGGAGTGTAGAGTACATGGAGAACCATCTTATAAGGGGCGAAAGTTGAAAAAGTTTCCTACTATTTACTGATAATAGAGGTTCCAAAACCTACCACAATAGCGCTGGCGTCTGAAAAACTACGATATGAACATAGCTGTTGTAGACGGAGTTAAGTCAGCTGAAGTCAAACACTTATTTGAAAAATTTCATGACTATATAGAGTAGTTGTAAAATGCTGGTATACAAAACCTCAACTATTTACGTAGTACAAAACCAAGCAGATTGGTCGGTCCTTGTCTATTTCTCCATCTTATTCTAATTAATTTTGGAGCTTTTTTTTAAACTGGACCCATTTACGCAAACAGGAACCACCCCACAACAGATTGATTTCGAGAAAGTGGGACTTTTGTAAAAAGAGTGTGCATAATGTATATGAAGCATATTAAAAAATAAATATTTACTAAACTTATGTAAACACTTTTTATTGCTGTGAAATATCTATCTTAGATTTTTTTACATCTAACATATAAAAACCATAAAACAAGTACAAAGAATTTAGCTAAAAATCTTCATTGTCATCTACCTCAAAATCAATAGCACCAGTATAACCATCAATATCATTAATATCATTATCATCAATATCATTCTATATCGTTGCTGCTTTTTATTTTTTTTATATAAAAATCTGTGGATCGTTCGGTATAAGGTGCACAATACTTTTTAAATATTTTAATTTTGCCTCGGAAATGGGTTTCCCAGTGGGCCAAAACAAGTTTATATCAATCTGATGATGTCACACTTCTCCGTTCCGTCGAAACCACTCACTTGCTGACCGCGCTTATCTTTAAGGCAATTATTCCTCATTTTTTATAGGATATGAATGATAAGGGAGCACATACTCCACTTGATGGTAAGTGGTTGCCGTGGCCCATAGACTTCTGTATCTATGCTTGCCTGCGAATCAAAATGCAGATGCGTTGTCAGCGGTGAAGACTAAGATGGAATGCATCTTTTCCAGAAAAAAGGTTTCCGGTTCTCTTTCTCACTATACGGAACACAGCAGCATTAAGCTGCTATTTTTTTTGCATTTTACAATGAGCTATATTTACCCTTTTGAATGATGGAACATTTGTTTGCAAAGAAGTATGTATGTCATTCAAATAATATATCCGAGAATATGTTTTGTTTTTATTTTAATTTTTCGTAGTAGTCGTGACGTACATATGCGCGTTTCTTTTGTTTTTATTTAACGCATGCTATTCAATACATATTTTTGGAAACAGATGAGCCTAACGAATAGAATCCTTCAAATTTTTAAATTCAACAAGTTTTTCTTCAGTAGATATCTCTCTTGACATTTTTTTACTCAATTGTGGCTATAATCGATTTAAACCTTGGAATCGATGAATTGCTTCTTAGATTATCTTCTTCTTAGATATAGATTTGGTTATTGGTACTGTCCCTACTTTCTGTCTTCTCTTAGTGCTCTATCGTATAATATTTTTCTACCTCTGGTTGGTCTTGTTTGGTATGAAGATTCAGTGTGTTTCCTTTTCTTGCAATATTTAACTGGTACTAACTTTCAAGTACCAAGTAGTGTTGTTGTTCAATGAGATAGATGTTTCAGAGCTTTTATCACCAAACATACTACTTTCATCATGAAATACGAAATTTGTATCCTGTACAGAATCATCGCTATTTATGTCGGACGAAACCGGTGAATTTTGTGCCGCGATTTTATCGTTATTATTTTATCATTATCAAAAGATTCAGGTAGAATATTAAATAAATCAGTTGTCTCTGGCGACATCGGTCGCATTGGGAAGATGGACAGTCAGTGTTTGGGATACTTTTTTTATTGAATCATGCGATTTTAGCGATTGAAGTACAAGACACCCTAGTGATTCGATGGTTCTTTTTGAACTTTCGTAAGTCAGCGCGCCGATTTTAGTTAGCTCGTTGTCATTGGATAAAGAAATTTTCATGCATTGTTTACCATCACTTCTATTAGGTAACGTGCTAGCAAGCGATTGCGAAACTTTAGGTGTAAGTAGAGAATAGTTGGGCGGCTCTATTATTCTATTCATTCCTGTGTATGTAACACAGGAGATATAGGCGTTATAAGTGGGAACATGATCAAGGGTTAATGCTTTTTCCACCTGATTCTTTTTCATTGTTAATTGTCGAAGCTACCTATAAGCACCCTTTTCCAGACAAAAACGGTTCGTCATCAGCAACATGCAAAGCTGCAGAGGAAACCAAAATGATGTCTTCTGACATATTATATAATAAAATATTTACGTTGCAACCTACCTGTTAACCTGTAGTTTACACCTTCGTAATTTAATATGTAGGGATTTTTTAAATTACAAGGATGTGTCTCAATTTATCGTCAAAATATTAATTTCGACTCTGACTTGACTACTATTTTCGGACACAAAACAAATTATTAGTGTTTAGCTATCAAGTTACCTAAATTAAGAAGTAGTTAAGAAATCTCTTATATAGACTTGTAGCTTTCCGACGACTAAGAACAGAGATAAAACACTGTCACTCGTGGAACCAATCCACTTCGGCCAACTTTAAAAAAGATAGAAAAAACTATGCTGTATGGTTCACTATACAGTGCAGAATTGGTGCCTTCAGGACCCAAGCATTTCAATTATACAAACAAGAACCAAAGTTAGTAGGCTACATCTGGTACAAAAAGTTACAATATTTTAGTAACTAAATAGGACCAACCAACTTTGGTTCTTGTTTGAATTATGAAAATACTTAGGTACTAAAGGTATAGTGGCATGGGTCTTTATAGCGTTTAAATTCGATACTGAATAATGAACCATGCAGCATAGTTCTTATCTGCTTTTTGTAAAGTTGGCCAATGTGGGTTGGTTCCATATGTGACAGCGTTGTATCTCTGTTCTTAGTCGTCAGAAAGCTACGATTTTTTTTTGGGAAGATAGAAAGCGTCGTTTGAGCGCCATCTATGCACCAAACTCAATTTCACTCAAACTGTGGGTTGGTTCCTGTTTGCGTAAATGGGTCCAATTTATCCTATGCTACTGCAGCGCCACCCTTATTGGACGCGTTTTTAGGGACACTTTTCATATAAGGACATGGTCCTCCTAGTACTCTACACACCATACTCTCCTTGTTGTGTGGGCAATTCTATTGATTCAATATAAAAATTCAAGATAAATATTGACATTAATTTTGATATAGTTGAGTCCATCCTTTGCGTACATGTAAAATATCGTTTTTAAAAATTAATTCAGAAAAATCATAGAAATTATCAACGTGACCTTTTTCTTTGCAAAATATCAAAATTAATTGCAATTCTATATTTAAAACACTAAAGAACAAATTTTAACTCAAAATAGATGCGCCATAGCAGTAATGTCTTGCGAATTTACCTGTGAAATGTGCAACCATCAGGATTATTCCTATTATTGACACCAGTCACTCTCAGACTTGTAACCATTTTGGAAAACTATTAATTATAAACATTCATCATCATTACAGCCCTTCACAAGTCCACTGCTGAACATAGGCCTCCCCCAAGGAATGCCACAAAGCACGGTCCGGAGCCACCTGCAACCATCGACTTCCTGCATGTCTCATCAGGTCGTCACTCGCATCTAGTAGGGGGTCGCCATACACTTCGCCTACCGGTATGAGGCTGCCACTCGAGAACCTTTCTTCCCTATCGGTTGTCGGTTCTTCGAGTTATATGGCCGACCCACTGCCACTTCAGCTTACTAATCCGAATATCCTCATTTCTAAGTTTATCACGCAGAGACACCCCGAGCACAGCCCTCTCCATAGCTCGCTAAGCGACTTTGAGCTTCCTCATACGGCCAGCAGTGAAGGACCACGTCTCAGTTCCATAGGTCCATATCACTGGCAACACGCACTGGTTGTATAGTCTAGTTTTCAAGTTTTGAGGTATACCTGACGAGATGTGTCGTAGTTTCCCGAACGCTGCCCAGCTGAGTTAAATCCGTCGATTGACCTCTCGGTCGAAGTTAGACTTACCTAGTCGGACTATTTGTCCCGGGTAAACATACTCCGTCAACAACTTCGAGCTTAGTGTTCCCAACAACTACCGGCATAGGTGTGACATGGACGTTAAACATAATTTTTGTTTTGTCCATGTTCATCTTAAGACCTATACGTTGGAAGACACTATTGAGCTCATTGAGCATAGTACGTAGGTCCTCCAGCGATTCTGCTAAGATGATAAGGACTATATCATCGGCAAATCGAAGGTTAGTGATGTACTCGTCATTGATGTTAATACCGCATCCTTTCCAGTCCAGTAGCTTGACAACGTCTTCCAATGCAACGGTGAAGAGTTTCGGGGATATAACGTCACCCTGTCTTACACCTCTCTGCAGTTGGATAGGTTTCGTACTCTGATTCTTTACACGGATAGCTATCGTAGCTCTACTGTACAAACACTTCAGCACTTCGATATGCCGACAGTCAACTTGGCACCGCTGAAAAGACTGCAGCACCGCCCAAATTTCGACGAAATCAAAGGCTTTCTCATAGTCCACATACGCAAGGCAAAGTGGCAGATTATACTCCTCTGTCTTCTGTACAATCTGTCGCAGGGTATGCATGTGGTCTATGGTACTAAAGCCTTTTCGGGAACCGGCTTGTTCGGGATGCTGGAAGTCGTCAAATCTGCGTGAGAGACGTACAGTATTATAAACATTAATACTATTATAATGTAAAAAATTACAAGATATCTAGCTTATTTCTTGCGTGCCGACTTGTCATTCAAAATCGGTTACTATCGTTAGATTTGGTATCCTTTTCTATCTTGCATTTTAGCCATAAGGAATTTTCTTCTCCCTTGCCTTGGTGGTTAATGTAGACGCCGTAGTGGTTAAAATAAATCTATGGATTATAGAATATAACATGGAACAACGTTTACAGAACTATTGACGTAATCCTCACGTTTGGCAAGTAGAAAGGCTATCGATCCCGCAATATCCCGGGTTTAGCATATGCCTGCTTTGCAAGAGATCATGCCTTTGTCTAGGGCAAAATGTTCACAAGTTGACAAAAGGTCAACTAGGAGACGTTTCTCCTAGTTGAACTTAAAAACTAAAATGGCAACGATATCATGCCTGTGACTAGTATCTATAAAGCTTTGCTACTATTTTACTCATTGTTTACTTTGGTCAAAAACAAAAATGTAATAGGTTACAAGATGATAAAACAATGAGAAAAAATGCACACCTTTATCTAATATTGTTTTATTGTCATTTCTTAGATTACAATTTGAGCTTAAATTAACATATAAAACATAAATCGTACTAAATGAGTTATTGAAGCTACTTAAGCAAGCATATTTACATGAAAATTAAAAGTAGGTATGTATTACTATAATAGATACAAAATAAATTTGCTTCTCCGCAATGTACTCTGAAACAAAAAATAAAAATATATAGGTAAGCATAAGGCAATAATAATTTTAATCACGTAAGCTTAAGGTGTGGTTTCAGATAAAAAGTTGAACATCATTATCCATCAGTCGGGAAAAGAAGACAAAATAAAATAATTCATCATGATGTATTTTAAGAAATATAAATAAATACTAAAAACCTGTACGTCATTAAGGTTTTAAATTAATCATTGTCAAAAAAGTACAATCATATATGTAATAAATACTAATAGAGAGGCAATTCGGCAATTCGGCAACTCGTCAGAAGAGCGGAGCCCCCCGCCCGCGACGTCGGTGATAGTACCGGTCGGCTTCGCTTGCGTACCGGTACGCCCGTTTAGGAGTGTCACGTTCACGGAATAAGTTGCACTCGTTTGGTGTTCATCGAAGAATACGATATTAGTCTTGATATATTAGGAAAAGATTGTATGACGCACCTTAAGTAAAATTTAATTCTAATAACCATGTGATTGTTTTTCATCACGATTTAATCGAATTATATGTAAGGTTGAGACATTATCATTAAATGCAACAAAAGACAATTCATGTCAGCGATGATGATGATGAAAATAGTGATATAAGTATTAATGATGATTAAAGATCTTAATAAAAATATGTTATCTTTACTTGTGTTTTTTACTGTTTGTGATGAAAAGTGACGTAATTATCAGTCGCCGTAAAACCACTTTTAATGTGGAGCACCACACTTATTAAAATGGATACATTCACTAACAAATAAAATGTATGTATAGACTCAGAAAAAGGTTTGTAATATCCGACATGTCAAAATATGAAAGCTGTCAGAATTCTACGGAATGAAAAATCAGACTATAGTATTTATTACACATATGGTACAAGCTTATATTTTGCGTAAAATACTCACCAATAGAAAAGTATAGAAGACTGCATATAATAACAGTTCTTGTAGTAACTGAAGGGGCCATGATTATTATCTGATTTAGAAGGATCTTACGTTTTAAAAGTCAGATATAAACTGAGGGTATAAAGCAAAGTGAATTTAAGAGGTGACCCGAAGGGAAGTTAAATAATAGAAGTTAATCATAAGTAACAAGGATATATACAAAATAACTTTGTCATAGTATTGAGATCTATTGTGTTGTTAAAAAACGTTACCTCCACACTAGGATTTTCTCCTGTATCGTGGGGGCAGTTTACATACTTAAATTTCACAAGGACAAGCATCTAGACTCGTAACAATTATTTGTAGGTTATACAAATACTTGTTCCGTGCGGGATTCAAAACCGCGGCCCTACGCGCAGGAACTCATTGCTAAGCCACTACGCCACGGAGCCGTCAGAATGAAGATGAAACAGGTATACGATTTTTATCCTCATTGAACGTCTATTGAAATGGACACTTTACTATTTAAATATTTATAGCTATGGAATCTAATATTATTTATTACGAAATTTAAGAAAATATACGGTAAGTTACTTTATCCCTACGTGAGAATTGATTGATACATGATGAACAATTTAGATCAACGGAATTAGAAAGGAGGTGTCAACGAAGATATCTAGTATAGGCTCTTAGTTCTCTCGGTAGGCGCTGGCACCGGCAGCCTCTGAAATTAAACAACCCTAATTACTAACTTACTAAATGTATTTATTATCTTTCACTTTTATTAAATGGGACAATGTGAACTTCACAAAGGCGTTGTTTACTGCTGATTGCAAATACAAAAAAAAAACACCAACTAGCACAATAATTACGAAAATCATATTTTTAACACTTATAACCTTTCAGTGAAATTCACAATTGCAAAAGTCAGAATGTTACGAGTTGTGCATCATTATGCATCAGTCGGGAAAAGAAGACAAAATATGAAATAATCATCATTTAAATAGACAAGTTATAAAATAAAATATCAGAAAACCTTTTTTATTCTTACCTGACATAAGAAAAACAGAAACAAGAGCATTCCCCTTGGTCAGTGCTTCTTTTTAAGTCATCTGAAACAAGTAAAATATAAAGTGGATATTGGACTTTTAAAGATGAATATGTCCTATTATAACTTTGCATAAGTAATCTTTGTAATAACATTTAAGCTCACGCGATCATTTCCGGGGTGTCAAGATGCAATTGCCAAATACCCGAAAGGTATTATGAAACAATAAAAGAAATTCTGAGTATTTTAGAGCAGGAGATGTACTGTATTAAATCTAAAAATCCACAATTCAAATCATCATCACGCTGCTGGAAATAGTCGTTTATCAATCCGAGGGCTTTGGCGTGATGTCGAATATTAGTGGACCGAAGTCTGGTGGCCGATTGATAATAAACATTCATCCAAAGAAGAAACACAAATTTCACATAAAGGTGGGAAGCAGCATTTACAAGTGCAAGGGTGCTACCCTTGTACGCCGCGCACCAAACTTGCCTATACAGTGCAGTGAATGTAAGGACAAATGTTCCAAGTAACGCGTGTCCAGTTGGAAGTCTTGAAAATATTTATGGCTGGCAGTGGACTTAAAAATACAGTGGATGAAGACGATCAATGACCGTGAAAGCTGTAAAAAATTAATTAAGCTTTACGACACCCACTATGTTATATAGGGCGATCTTGACGGATTGATAATATTCTACTATAACCAACCAAGTTATTTCGATCAAACTATACGAAATAACTTAAGTTCAAGAAAGAGCAGGTGCTGTTCGTAAATTTCCAGTTCGATTCTACCAAGGAATTGTTAATAGCAGTTTAAGTATTTATCATCACGTTCTCGGCGATGAAGAAAAAGTTACTAAGGATGTCGATCATATCTGAGAAATAAAGTATTTCGAGGACACGTAGTCTGAAGCACGCACTGGAGCAGCGCGGCGATCTAAAGGCATCGTAACCCTTTTCGAAATATCGAGGTATGTGCCTAGCAGTGGGACGTATATAAGCTAGAAATTAACTACTTTATTATAAAAAGAAATAATTACCTTCAGCGAAGCAGGCGGGTACATCTTAGCTATATACGGATACCTGTAAACATATAAGAGTATTATAAAATAATTCAAAAAAGATCACCCACAAAGTTAGGTATATAAAAAATCAATTCGAGGCAATATTTGGAAATATTGATTAATAAAATCATTAAATAATAAGACCAAATTTTCTTCTTAAAGCATTAATAGATATGTGTGTAACTGATTTAAAAATTCAAAAAGTATGTATTATTTTATTATAAGTACCAGCTTTTTTTTATATTCTTACATTGTCTTCCTATTCTCAGCTATGTTCAAAATTTAAAGTCTAAGCTCATCGGGAAGTAAGTTTCAATTAAATACTAAATACGACCTGAACAGACACACGAGAGTTCATAAAATGTAAAATTTTTAATTCGTTATATAGAGTCAAATATTATAATATTATGGAATCCATGACTTAAAAACAGTGTTAAATTTTGTTTTAGGCATTATAAATAACCTACTATCTATTTATATACCTACATGCATGACAAACGAGATTTTCATATTTGAAATAGCAGAATCGAAGTTGTCAAAGATGATTTAAAAATAGTGATAACATTTTGTGGTTATATAATTATTTTAACCTATACAATTCTAGGCCAACAATAAAATTGTATTATAAAGACCTTCGAAACTTTTATTTGTATTACATATTTAAATACAGGCAAATCCTCAGTTAATGTTATCAAATAAATATACATAGCTAGAAATTTGTAATGTCAAAAACTATAAATTGCGTAGTTTTAACATCTCAGTTCACATAATTTATAAAGTGTAAGTATTTCAGTTTGGTTGGCTTAATAGAACTTAAAATTAATACTGTTATCCTACACAGTAAATGTTTAATAATCCACCACCGTGATGAATTTACGCCTAAACGAACGCATTAAATCTATACAAACGATACGGGTAGAGATGAGTCGTACTAGGTAAATTATGTACTAGGTGCACTTAGTCCGATTCCGTACAAATACTCGATCCAAATACCTGTTCCACCTAGTCCATGAAGTACGCATAGTTTGGTATTGTTGGAATAGTATACATTTTAAAGTACGTTTAGTCTTTACGTCCAGCCGATCCCGATACGTAAAGGTAATAAATAGTAATCAATAGTCCATTCATACTTCCATTTACACAGGTTTATCAGACTGGTCAACGTTAACCTTCATCTACATTCTAGATTGTTGGCGTATTTAAAAGATTTCAATTCATTTTTTATTTAAGTCATCCAATTTTTGTCTTTTTCTCGGTTTTTTTATTATTTTTTTTTGTTTGTTTTTTTTTACTTACCTATCTTATTCTCTCTCTAATATATCGGGTGTCCGGTAATGAATGGATAACCTTGAAATGTCTTATAGTACAACTTATGGCCGTTCTGAAAAAAATACGAAACATATCACAAGTAGTATCTTTGATATATTTTTTTTAAAGAAAAGTCGATTTTTTTCTATCTTATTTTACTGCCTTGAACACTATGACCAAAAACGAATGATTTCTATTGTTTTTTTGTTGTTTTATTATTATACACTAACTGTGCTGATAGATAAAAAGTAAACAGTATGAATAGCTTTTGCAGTTTTTATTTAAAAAATTCGCAAATTAATTTATTTCTGAAAAACATGCAAAAAATATTATTTAAGCGAAGTTCAAACCTCTTGGGTATGAAAAAAATGTATGAATGTATGGGTGACCAATAATTTTACAATAATGTCGGTTTCATGTAGATTTTATAATGGTATAATTCATAAATGTATCTTTCATAAATAGTGACTTATTGCCATTAATGTAGAATAGGAGAAAATTTGACTAAGTAACAAAATTTGTAATATGGGAACATTTTTTAAATTGAATTGTGTCTGATCATTGGGGATTAATAAAAACAACGTTTAAAATTAAAATATTTTATTTTTCATTAATTTACAAAAAATGTTCAAATTGTTTGCCTCCCACTCTTATGCATGCCCTACATCTTCGGATAAATGATCTTCTGAGCAGTCTTGTGTACCGTCGCTCGCATATTTTTGATGCGGCTGCTCTGACACGACTGCGTAGTTCGTCCAAAGACCGCACAGCCTTACAGTATACTTCCTCTTTCAGACAGCCCCAGTAAAAAAAATCCAATGGATTTAGATCCGGTGAACGTGGAGGCCACAAAATTGGCCCTAGACGTCCGATCCATCTATTTGGGTATCTGCTATTTAAATATGCACGAACCGGAACAGCATAATGCGCAGGACAACCGTCATTTTGCAACCAATACGATTCCCTCAGCTCCTCGGGAACCTCTTGTAGTAAATTGGGGAGATCATTTTGAAGAAACTCCAAATAACTTTGCCCCGTTAAATTCCCCGGTAATTCAAATGGGCCAATTATCATGCCATTTAATATTCCGGTCCAATAATTTATTTTAAATTGGTATTGCGACCTGTCTTCACGCATAAGATGGGGATTTTCTAGTTGCCAACTATGTAAATTGTGTAAATTTAAGTAACCGTCTCTTTTAAGCGTTGACTCATCGCTCCACAAAATTTTATTAAAAAAATGCGGGTCTCCTTCCATCTTTGCCAGCATTTGCCGGCAAAAACGCACTCTTGAGAGATAATCTCTTGGTTGGAGAGTTTGCACGCGTGTCACGTGGTAAGGGTGGAATTCGTTTTTCTTTAAAATATCGTGTACGGTCGATTTTCCAATGCCTGTGCGTCGAGCTATTGCTCGCGTAGAGGTTGAAGGATCGGTTTCAATCTCCTCAAGCACCACGTCTTCTACATCAGGACGAGCGATTCTTCCAGCGCTAGCACCACCGACACCACTACCCGGCATTCTTCCTTCGGAGTGACAACCGTGGACTCTTATAAATACGCGGTAGTCTGGGTGGCGCGCATTAGGGTACCTCTCCCTATAAAGAACTGCGGCTGCATTTGCGTTGCCTCTGCATTCTCCATAAATAAAATGCATGTTTGCATATTCTTGTGCCGTGTACTGATGACGTGGCATTTTGATAGGTACACAAAAGTCCAGTTTAGTCCAGAAACAAGCCAAATTGTCGCAAATGTCACCAAACGCAAAAGAAGTCCAAATCAGTAAGCAAAACGAATAGTCCGGTAAAATAGCCAAGTGGTTGTTTTAACACTGATTTAAATAATTGCAAACGGAGACAAAATAAGTACATGCGAAGTCAAGCAAGTCGAGTGACGCACTAAGTTCTCTTTTACATTTAGCTCTTCTCTCTCCCACTTACCAAATTCCCTCTTTGTCTAATATAACACAAAAGACAGCAGGTAGTAAATATGAAGGTCACACGACCCATTTCACGCTAATAAAGTAACCATTTTAACATTTAAATTGGTTATTTTATTACATTTAAATAAGTTAATTTCTAATACTTAATTTGGTTTCAATTTGTTTAAAAATAGCTGTTTTCATTTATGATCAACTCCTGATGTGTTTTTATTAATTCCCAATGATCAGAGACAATTCAATTTAAAAAATGTTCCCATATTACAAATTTTGTTACTTAGTCAAATTTTCTCCTTTTCTCCATTAATGGCAATAAGTCACTATTTATGGAAGATACATTTATGAATTATACCATTATAAAATCTACACGAAACCGGCATTATTGCAAAATTATTGGTCACCTATACATTCATACATTTTTTTCATACCCAAGAGGTTTGAACTTCGCTTAAATAATATTTTTTGCATGTTTTTCAAAAATAAATTGATTTGCGAATTTTTTTAAATAAAAACTGCAAAAGCTATTTATACTATTTACCTTTTATCTATCCGTGTATAATAATAAAACAACAAAAAACCAATAGAAATCATTCGTTTTTGGTCATAGTGGTCAAGACAGTAAAATAAGATAGAAAAAAATCGACTTTTCTTAAAAAAAATATATCAAAGGTACTACTAGTAATATATTATGTTTCGTATTTTTTTCAGAACGGCCATAAGTTATACTATAAGACATTTTAAGGTTATCCATTCATTACCGGACAGCCTGTATAATCTACAATTATTGTTTTTACACACGCGCAAAAAATCAGTCTTAACAGATTTTAAAACTAAATTATATTTTACAAATGTTACACTCCGACATTTGTTAGCATTTGTCCGTAAAAATGATCCCAAGCGACACTGCTGCAATTTTTTTTAAACAATAAACACTTTAATGTCTGATAAAAAAAGTGAATGTTCTTTAACCACATAACAAAACTTCGTTACGAAAACCTATTACTAAATAAGTCTAGTAGGTATCATTTATAACGGTGCATAGATCACATTCGCATTAGTCCGTACTAGACACTAGACTGCATCATATGGTCTCCATTCGCATCGAGTATTTACTAGTACCTAGTCTATAATATCTGCCTAGTATTTAATTATTTTAGCGGCAAAGCAGGCTAGTAACTATGGCAACAAAATGCTATCTCGCTTTGCCGCGCCGGTACTTCTACTTCTTTGATTCGAGCGGGCCACCGTGTTGTGCCGTGCGACGCGTAGGCACAGTGAGACTAGGTGGATCAAGTATTTTAAAAGCTGGAACAGGTGCAACCTAGTCTCATTTAATACCTAGTGCCTAGATCTGTTTTAGTATATACCCTTCATCTCTAGATACGGGTCTATATCCGTGGATCACGATTGTGAAAATAATTGTAACTTAAAACTAATTCGAGAAATATCTAATTTACGCTTTTACAAGATAACCTACTGTAACAATCTTTATTTAACACAATTTTCTCTCACTATATTGAAAAAAGGATTCCAGACGTGTTTCAGGTTTCTTCGTACGTCATTTTTAATTCTCTCTGTTGAACGCAAGACTTTCCGGTAGCCTAGCCTTCCCCTAGTCGAATATATGAAATACACTACCTGATATCTTAATGTGGTAGTCGCATTTTCCGCCATCATCACGGGGCTTGATAGTAATGTCGATAATATTATCAACATACTAATTTAAACAGTAGGTAGGAGGCTGTTAGGGTAAAATATCTTCAAGAAAAAACTATTTAAAGGAATAGAAAAATTAGTAGTTTGAAATGATATATTTATTTTAATGTGATAATATACACATAGTATTATGGTTGTACGGCTTCACGTAGTACAGCAGTGTTCATTTTTAATTGACAGACATACAATCAAACTTTTCTTATTAGTCATAAGAATGAACAACTTAGTTATAGTTCATTTCAAATAGGATGGCAGGATTCCACTTGAGACTTAGCAATTACAGCTGTAATGTTAATCTATTGTTGTGTGATTATTTTATTGCTTTAACACTTGAAGTTAAGCATCTGTTGATAATACTGAACCAGTATAGCTGGAATGACGAATTTTGGTACTTGAACATTAAAACAAATTAAATAGAAGATAAAAAACCTTTATTACTTTTAACTTAACTATTTTAAATACTTATAACAACTTGTTAATATTTTGTTTAATCAATCGCTCTGAAGAACATTCATCGGTATCTGTGTCCTCACACGTATTTATTATAGTTCATTTCAAATAGCATGGCAGGATTGTACTTGAAGCGGTCATTAGGCGATAACAAAAGAAGTGGTATTTACAAACGGTACCTGGGAAGACCTTATCCTGACGTGGTATTTTGTGGCAGCAAACAAGTTTTGATGCTTTTGTTAAATACACGATGACATTGTTGTCAAAAATTCAGTCGTCTTGTAACTTCGTTATTACACAGACGTACAAATAAACATGTTTCGACCATGGGAAATATCAAATAGTGCATCTACAAGTGATTAAAATAGTGTTCAGCGTAGAAAAAGACATTTAAGTTCAGACGCTCAAGACATAGTTTTGAGTGTTTACAATAAGCTTTTGAAACGCATGTGTTATCACACATGCGTTTCAAGCACTCCCTTATCAGGGAGTGCTTAAAGAGACATCGGAATTAACAAACGTGCCTATAAGAACTGTTTGTAGAACAGTATCAGCAGGATCTAATCATCTTCCTCGTAAACGGACCAAGATAAGTTTTAAAAGAATTGATAATTTTACAGAGGAACATGTAAGGAGGACTATTTACAATTTTTACCTCAACAATGAGATTCCAACGTTACGTGAGATTTATCAATCATTGATGAGAAGTGAAGCTGGTTTTGAATATTCAGAAACTACACTCTGGAGACTATTAAAAAAACTTGGATTCAAGTATGGAAAATTAGATGAAAAAAGAACTGTAATGGAAAGTCCCAGACTTTTATTACTAAGGGAAAAATTTATTAATGAAATACGTTTACGAAGGTCGGCAGGAAAAAATATAATATATTTAGACGAAACATGGTTTGACACTCACGATACTCTAAAAAAAGGGTACACAGACAATTCACCAAGTCGTACAACTAAAGCTCCATGTTCTAGGGGTAAACGTTTAATAATATTACACGCAGGCGGTGAACAGGGCTGGATACCAGGGGCTTTACTGATCTCTAGCAAACATTTGAAAAGCTCTAGTGCAGACTACCATGAAGATATGGATTCTGGATTATTCGAGAAATGGTTCACTGATCAGCTTTTGCCTAATATTCCCAGTAACAGTGTGATTGTTATGGATAACGCATCATACCACAGCCGACAAATAGAAAAAATGTCCAGCACAAACACTAGGAAAAGTGATATAATAAGTTTTTTAAGAAGTCATAACATTTCTGTGCCAGAGAAATCAACAATTAAAAGTTTGTTGGAAGTAGTCAAAAACAATTATTTTGAAAAAAATATGTGGTCGATGAATTAGCACAAGAGGCTGGTCATGAGATAATGAGACTCCCACCTTATTATTGTATATTGAACCTAATTGAGTTAATGTGGAGTCAAATAAAAAAAACTGTCCGTTAGTCAAACGTTACGCCTACAATAGGGGAAAATGTAATCCAAAGTGTACGAAACGTAATAAATTCTACAAATCCCATTTTTTGGAAGAATGTTTGTGACCATGTCATAAGAGTGGAAAACGAATTTTCGAGGGATCGGATACAACCATTTATAATAAATACGTGTGAGGACACAGATACCGATGAATGTTCTTCAGAGTGATTGATTAAACAAAATATTAACAAGTTGTTATAAGTATTTAAAATAGTTAAGTTAAAAGTAATAAAGGTTTTTTATCTTCTATTTAATTTGTTTTAATGTTCAAGTACCAAAATTCGTCATTCCAGCTATACTGGTTCAGTATTATCAACAGATGCTTAACTTCAAGTGTTAAAGCAATAAAATAATCACACAACAATAGATTAACATTACAGCTGTAATTGCTAAGTCTCAAGTGGAATCCTGCCATCCTATTTGAAATGAACTATACCAACCAATGTATTAAGTAGTTTTTAATTAAATTTATTACTTTGCCTCTGCTTCTTTTTCAGCCCACGAGATCCGTCTATGTAACCACCCTATTACTTTAACCGATTCGTTGCGGCACCAATTTTCGACAACTTTCGACAAATATTTCATGACACGCCGGGCGTGTCAAGCGCCACAAACAAAAAAAAAAGACAAGCCTATTGTGCCATCCACCATGTGTAAAAGTAATGTTCTTTTTTATGCTTTTTTTACTTGTTTAGACCTAATTAAGTTTATTTGACATCAAACATAAGTTACAAATTGAAGGATACTGGTTTTTAGTGGGTAACTACGTGTTTTTACGCGTTTTCTTTGAAATTGAGAGAAAGTGACTTTTTTATGAAGAGATTACAAACCTTTTGTACTATTTTTTGTTGTTCTAAAAAATTTTTATATAAGTAGGTACTAGAGATGGGACGAGTACTCGACCTTAATTATATACCAGAGAAAAATAAAGACAAAAAGCCAGTTTTTATCATTATTATTATATTAGACGCATTAAAACATCAGGAACATCAGAAGCAGCAGAAATATTTAGAACGTACATATGAATCTATAATAGAAATTATTATTACTAATATTTAAAATTTAAGAGAGGTATATCAATAATTTTTCTAGATGTTTTCCGATAAAACGATTTCTAGAAGCAGTCATTTTCGCGCCAGATAACGAAAACTATCTCTCGAAAATTTTTTTTTAAAGGATAAGGGTTACAAACGAGCACACAGTCCACCTGATGGTAAGTGGTTGCTGCGGCCCATAGACATCTACATCTATCCTCTATTACAAATCAAAATGTAGATGCGTTGTCACACCCGTGAGGACTAAGATGGAATGCCTCATTTCCAGTAATAAGGGCCTCCGGCCACCTGCACTCACCAAGCGAAACGCAGAGGTAAACCTCTACTTCACGCTGGTTTTCTGTGAGGTCGTGGTACCACCCCGGTTCGAGCCGGCCCATCCGTGCAACAACAAAACCTGCCGCGTGGCTCTACCACTGTTTAACTTATCAAATACTACAAAATTACCACTGATTACTTGTCAAATGAGACAACTCATGTTGTCTCATTTGACAAGTAATCAGTAATTACTCATCAACAGTAACCACCAACAAACAAGTACTTTTGTTTCGATACTACATGGTACTAAGTTTTAAAGTATCGATACCCAAAGTCCTTGGTATAGAAAGAAAAGTATCGAGTAATTACTTGTATTTACTCGTATCGTTCCATCTCTAACTTTGTGTAAGGGAAATAACCACACGCCGACCGCTACCGCGTTTTTTTAAAGCCAAGTACTCGGCGAATCACTACTCGTTCCATGTCTAGTAGGTACAGTTAAATCACCCTGGAAACCTTGGTTTTTATTAAATTAAATTTTCACCTAATAATAACATTTGTAAATATCAAACAATGAAGAACCTTAATTCATTGATATTTACAAATGTTAAATATTATTTAATGTTATACAAATGTAAAAGTAAAGTCGATCTGAAAACATCTAATTAGTAAGAATAGCAAAAAGTGTTTTCAAAAGGAAAAAAAACGCCGGCGCTATACGGCGGCGGATTGACAAAAGACAATTTATTAGCGAACTTTTTTTTATGCATGAACGGTTTCGAACTGTTTCAAGCAAAAATAAACGTTATACCATATCACAAGAGCACATGGTACTTCGTAGGTCCATTCAGACAAATTATAGTAATAAGTCGGCACTTCAACCATTTCAAGCAAAAGAGATAAAGGCATTGTTTATTTTTTTTTTAACAGGAGAGTTGTTTTCTAGAATTTGTTTACAACTTGAGTTTGTGAGCGATCGCAATGTGTGCTATTATTTGTTCATTTGTTTCTTTTAGAGTATTTTTCCACAACATATTTTAAAAACCTACTCCTAAAAATTTCAATTTTTCAAAATATCCAGAAACGAAACTTGCAAAATAATGAATATTTTGTTCTGGATAAATATTCCAAAAAAGAAATTTGTGCAAGTTATAACGATTTTTAAAAAAAAGACACGCCTCGCGTGTCATACGCCACACAAAAGTATTCAATGGCACGCCTGGCGTGTCACCCGCACTGAACCGGTTAAAGAAGTGATGGTGAAGTACAAGGGAGTATATCTAGTAGGTGGGTACTAAGGGCGTTCTTTCACTCAATTCATGTGTCAATCGTTATATAATATTCAATACATTGGCTAGGAAATATAGATGCGCAAACTTATCAACAACACTGTCACTTGGTGTTTGCAAACCGCACATCGCTTTAATTATATCTATTTCTGCAGCCAATCAGAAGTGCAACCAGTGTTCTAGTATCAAGACGTTGAGACATTTAATTTTAAACTTCAAGAGATGACTACGCATTTTCATTGGTGGTTGCAGTTGTTGGGCGCTTACACATTGGCTGATAAGGACACTGGACCGATACGCATATTTTGTCGGCTATTTTACCGACACCGATTCGATACTGAAATATCGGCCCGATATCGATGGCTGAAACACCGTGTACACCGAACGCAAGAGCTTTGATCACGGCGTTAGAACGTCTTAAAAGAGAAAAGTAGCAGCAATTTTATTTGATACGTGGTAAAGCCATACTGCAGCTAATTAATTGTATCGACGTGGCACGAACGGGTCACCTTGACCGGGGAAGGACCATGCTCTTACAAAATACCATCGCAAAATAGCAGCTTAATGCTGCTGTTTCGCATAGTGAGTGAAGAGAACCGGAGACCCTTTTTGCTGAAAAAGAGGCATTTTATCTTAGTCCTCACGGGTGGCAACGCATTTGCGTTTTGATTCGCAAATGAGGATAGATGTAGATGTCTTTGGGCCACACCAACCACATACCATCAGGTGGACTGTGTGCTCGCTTATCCTATATAAAAATCTCTTATATTAATAGGCGTTAAAGATTAAAAGAGAAGATATTCTTTCCAATATTTGTCCCGGATCTTTTTTTAATTCAGCGTGAGTTTTGCCGGACAAATAAGGCTTGTATTCAAACAAGTTCTACCAAAGATACGACATCATATCAAAACTTTTTCAGAAATTGTATAGTCTGTTCGCTTAGATACGACTTTGTGTCGCACCGCCTTGGCACATGCCGCATTTTGTCAAAGATCACCATCAAAGGTCGACGCCGTGCAGTGTACACCCGAAAAAATAATAACAAAATAAGTGCGCCTCCGGGTGTTGCTGGTAATTGCCCGCCTACTCTCTCGCTACTCTCAAACTGTACTATATCGTTTCCGTTAATCGTTAATGTGCAGTTTAATGATGTGCGATTATTACTAAAACTAATCGAATTAGTCGATTGTTACAGACGGTGTGTGGCGGGCGACAATCACTGACACGGTTACCGTGTCAACTTTAACTGCTAATTTGTAGCGCAGCACACCCATTATGCGTACTACTAAATAAGTAATGATTTCTTATATTTACGCGAACACTACAATTAAATAAAACTACTTTTAAGGATTTTATCGCGTTTAATTAACTTATTTTTAATTAATTCCCGACGTTTCGGGTGCTTTAGGGGGACTGACGTGATTGACGTCCCGATGTTAGACAGAGTACCTTCAGCTTTCATAATTATTAATTTTGGTCCGATCTACGCATAATGAACTTACTGTCTTGAAGTCTTGCAGTGGTATTGATTGGGTTTAGTTTTAAGTTTAGTAACCCTTTGAACGCCAAACGCAGCGCATGGGAAATATGCTCTCTACGCCAAGCCTTTTATTCACTATTAAATACCTACAAAATGTAGTGATGAGATATTAACAAATATCGATAAACCTTTACTACTGCAATAGATATTCCATATATAGGTGTTAAATTTATTAAATAAATGTTATAATAATAGCATTAATTAACCTACATGAATGAAATAATCAAATTAACAAACTAATTTCACAATTAAAACTTCACTAAAACAAGTTTTTATCAAAGAAAGAGCATCCGTTAAATGAGATTGACGTCAATACTTGTCGCTTGAAAGCGTCAATGGCGTATGGCTTTAAATAAAATATGGTTATTTCAGGGATGTAATAATAATATATAAAATATAATAAACACGTTTGTAGCAAACTGTTGTACTACGGATTTATACGGAAAGTCACGGAAATTCATTTTCGCCACGGTAACTCCTGACCGTATTTATGATCTGCCCGTAGACATATGATCTTTCTTCAGGCCTTATTTTTTCCAATTCAAATGCAACCAAACTAGCAAAATATTCGTTTCTAATATCCGAAGGCCGTTCACAGATAAATCTCGGAGGTTAGATTGCATCAACATTCACTTCTATTTCGAACTCGGATGTTCGTTTGTAATTGACGAAACATTATTCACACGGAGTTGCCTTTTCAGCAATTTTCTTTCTTTTTTTCGGCAAGTTGGAAAGTAAACTTGGAGACAATGGTTGAGAATCTTCTATAATCTCCTCTTCGAAACTTGGACTTTTCAAATTATCATCTTTGTTGGCTATAGTTAACCAACATGAGTCGAACCTTTGAGTACAAAATGTTTTAGTATCGTCAGACGAAGACATTTGGCACAATTTATATTCTATTAACTTAACGAAACGAAATACTAACACGAAGTAATCTAATCCTCCATAAACCATAGACATAAAAATACTCTAGTGTAGTAGAATATTGGAAGTTACAATCCATCGATTTGTTTCATCCTGAAACAAAACCGATCGATTTTATTCAAAGTCGTCATTATCACTGTCTAATATGCGTAGCAGTTCATCTCTTGATTAATATTCACTCATAATTAGATAGTTTTCCGGAAAATAAATTCATCCAATCACTATCGACACCCAAAAGCGACGACGGCCTGGGCGCGAATGAAGGATGATTCCAAATTAGTGACGTAACTACTTGATGACCATAGATAAATCGATGTTTTAAATGTATGTAGGTTTTAACATTATTAATTTGATTTTTATATTCGTACGATGTATATTAATCGTATTAATAATTAAGTATCACTAATTCCTCAATGGACGCATTTTTTGTAGTTTTAATCAATGTTTTATTTCAATTAGCATAATCTTCATAGTTCAATTTAATTAAGTGACATACGGAGAAGACGACAAAATTAAAAAAAAATATAGTCTTTTTACCTAATTTCTTTAATATCATATTATAAAGTAGCACATTTTTTTGTCGCCTAAACTCGACGTTGGCGTTCTAGCGGCCGATTACGTTTGTCGCTTGTAAGCGTCGTTGGCGTTCAAAGGGTTAATTACAGGATTCCAAGCAAGTGGTAGTAACATGAAGCTAATACAAAGGGGAGACGGCTTAAGCAACTGTGCACTGTGATTCTAAGTAGGTCCTGACGTCATCATAGTGGGCGTGGCTTTAGTTAGTATACTGTCAGCATTCGTACTGTGCGCTTATGTGTTGAAAAAATCGCAAATCGATGTATTTTCGTAGTATTAAGAAGAAAAGGATGAAGTGTTGTGTTTTATTGTGTAAAAACTACTCAGATAGACGCTCTGATGTTATGGATGGCATCACATTTCATTTGTAAATAATTATACACATAATTTATTAAAATAGTTCTAGAAAAATCTCTGCGTCGGCTTTCAAATATAATTAAATATATTCCACACTAGATGGCGACACTTTGTGTCCAGTGAACTAAAAATATAAAGGTACGTAGAGCTCAGTAATGATAAAATAATCATACGAATGTGCTGAAATTTGTTTTTCATTCAGACAAACAAATTTTAATCGCCAAAATATTATTTTTCAGTTTATAACATTTTGTGTACATGCCGCCATCTACCGTCAAGGTAACTAAGCTATATTGCAACATCGATATGCAGATTCCAGTAGTTTTACAATTTATCGGTAGATGTAGATAGTGTAAAGTGGGCGGGGCTTTGCATCCCCTCACCCCGCAAATTGTCACGCGTTGTTTCATAGTGAAATTTAATTACAACGTCTCCTCTTTGTATTTGCTTCATGGGTAGTACCCAGCCTCCCTCTCTATCTCTATTGAAATTAGGATATTTTTTTAATTTCTTAAAACTTTAACCATATTACTGTATATTAACTACGATATACTTACTGCAAATTTTAAAGTGAAGAATTATTTTGTGTAAAATTTAGTTGCTAGGTAAGTAATTAAAACGTAAAACATTCACTTAATAACTTACTTTAGACAGAAGATAAAGCAGTTCTCTGGTGATGGTGATTACTAGTGTTAAGTCCATCGAAGCAAAGCACCGTAGTTCATAACAAATTCTCACAACTGTCACCCAGAGGGGTAGGCAGAGACTGCGGACTTCCCCTAGCCGCGATCCTGACACGTTTCTCTCGTTTCTTTCACAGCCATATTATATCTAAGCATACATTAGGTCGTAAGTTAAGGGTACTCTTTTAACTTGGTGAATCTGCAATATATCGCCAAGTCGGTCCAATTCGGTCGATAATCTTCCGACTAGTGGGTCTGCAGCCTACCACTCAATTTTTCAGCATGAATTTGTGTGGGCATTATTTCCTCATTCATTCTTTCTACTTGTTAAAGTCAACAAAGCATTCCTTTCTTGAATCTGGTTATAACATCTTGGAAACCACACTTCTCTTACCGCTCAATTTTTTACACTATCACTGTTTGTCCTAACATATTTTTTATGACCATATTTCTACAACATTAATTTTACTCTTGATTCTTCTGCCAAGCATTATAGTAGGAACTAACACCGTAACAACCGTGTGGTGGCGGTGTAAGAATATCCACTACCCTATGTAAACCGTGGGTGTCGTAAGAGGCGACAGAGGAAAACAAACCAGGAGGTGGGAATCAGCGTCTTCCTAACGACTAAAAATAAAAAATAAACTGCGGTTGCCAGCCGGCTTGCTAAGCGTAGCAACTATGCCAAATATGAGGCTATCTATGGGGGAAACCTAGGTTCATCAATGGACTTTTAAAATAGGCTGTAATGGTAACAGTAACGCAGCTTTGTGAATTGTCATACGTGTGTGAAGAGCCACATTCCCTGTATGTATTGCATTCACTATTAGTTCTATAATCCTTGTCATACATGATCATCCATTCCTGCTGTGTGGTGTTGTTCACCATCCTAAATACACAAACCAATCCACTTGGCTCAACAAACACCTATTCTTATTTCAGTTGTTAACTTTCTTCTCTTTCAAAATCCATCAATAACTTTTTTTACTCGCGTCCTCTTTAATTTTCCTTTTCTTTAGGCCTAATTTACACTGTCGCGGAACGGAATGGAGGCGAATTTTTGTAACGAAATTATACATAGTAAAATGAGTTTTATGTTAATTGTATAAAGTTCAAACTGGATATGAGCCAAAAAAAGTCGCGAGTCTTCCGTGGAATTCTCGAATTCCCCTAGCTACTGTTGGCGCAGTCTGTAGAATCCGCGGGAAACGGCGCTAAGGTTGTGGAATCCGCTGGAAGCCGGGAAGTGGCACTCGCAGCAGTGCGGCGTCTAGCGCCTACGAAACAGGTTGTGTACGTCCTGTGTGACTAAAAAATATGGACAAAAAGGATCTTTTTCGTACAAAAATATGATTGTTTGTATAACGTACAAGCTAAGCGAGGCGCAGTCCGCTGGGAGCCGCGCGACGCGTTGAAGCAAAATTGACGCTTCCATTCCGCCGCTATGTAAATTGAGCGTTAATGATACGTTCATTTGTGTAAACATAATTTGCAACTACCCAGCCCTTGACGTGACTTAATCGTCGGCGAACAAGAAGCATTTGACGGCTAACCCTTGGAAGTTCTTAATTCTAAAACCATACAAGTCTTAATTCAAGTTTCATATAGAGTAAACACTAGATATTTATTTATAACTAGCGACCCGCTCTGGATTCTCCTGGGTAGGATCTATTTACGTCCCGTCCCCCCGTCACCGAACGGATTCCCGCCTTGTCGTTGCGGGGGGGCTTAGTAGCCGTGGCTTGGTCACCCGCGGTGAATAAAGAGGAACCCCTTGGCTGGCCCGTGGTGTGGGGCCGGCCCGATGTGGCCACTCCGAGTGGACTTGGCAAGCCCATTTCGTATGTGTGTCGGTGGGCTGCGGTGAGAGGAATGTCCTTTCCTCCCTACCGTTGCAGCCGAGGTGGAGTTGCGAAGGAAGAGGAGTCGATGCGCCACTCGCCCTATCCTCCGCGACTCTGACGGGGCCGCACCGTTGATGCGGTGGTGGAGGGGCCGTGTGGGGAGAGGAGCGGCGGTGGTGGAGGAGCCACGGGGGAAGAGTAGCGTCGGTATTGCGAGGCGCCGCTCTCCCTACCCTCCGCGGCCGAAACTTAGTTGGCGGCGGAGCCAGAGACTAGATCCGCGGCTGGGGTCAGGAGAGCGGGTGCTACTAAGCGCTCGATGTTTCTGGCCCTGTGGCCGCCGCGTATCGGACTCGGAGGGTCCGATACTCAGGTGGAGTTGGAGGCCGTAGAGAGGGGCGTGCCTTGTGTTCCTGGTGCGCCTTGCCTGAGAAGTAGGAGGAGTAGGAGTTGGAGGAGTATAGGAGGAGAGGTCCTCCCCGAGAAGGGAATATGAATACAGCCGACGCTCGTTAATTCGAAACTCGAGGGACTCTTTAAATGGTTCGAAATTTTTGAGAGAAAATAAATAAAACTTCGAATTATTAAGTGTTGATCAATTATTATTGATTAACTGCTATTCTTTAACAACGACAATAGTTAAGGGTGCGTACAGATCAAGTAACATATTATTTTATAACATGTCCACAATATGTAACATTGTTTTTCAACATTGCAACAAATAACAATACTGTACACATTAGAATAACAATACAATAAAACAATGTTATATGACATTGTCGTTGCCCCGCGTGACGCCTCCGTCGTCACCGACATCTCGAGTTAGATAACATTCGTTTTAAAACATGCAGCTTCCACATTACTGAGACATGTTATATAATAACAACATGTTATGTCATATAATGTGTACGCACCGTAAGAGGTACGTACATTCGTGTACATATTCGTAATGTGAATTAATTAATCTTTCGAAAGAACTCTGTTATACTGGTTTGCTTCAAAGCACATTGTTGCTACTCAGACTGTTAATCAATAACTTCTGTGTGAAAAGTGCCTTTCTCTCTGCAACTTTGAATTGTCGAGTGTTTGACGCCGATTTCGAATTAACGCGTCGTTTTGTGACGTATCAATGATATTTTCGTTCGAATTACCAAGTGCATAAAAATTTATTGATTTAGTTCGAAATATAAAGAGATTTTGTAGGGAACTCGTGGTGATAACTTTTAAATTATAGAGGTTCGAATTATCGCAGGTTTGAATTAACGAGAGTCGACTGTATATATGTAAATATATTTTAATCATTTACAATACAATTTACGAGCAAAACTTACTTATGAATCTGAAATTTCGAATTTTAAATTTTCCAACAAATACAACATTAACAAAAACCCTGTGGTTCCCGTTAAGTACGTTATCAGGATCATTATTCAAACGTATAGAAATAATTTTTTTTTTTTTAAAACTAGAACAATATATTTTTTATTTTATTTAAAAAAATAATTGTATGCAAATTGTATGTGGTTTTATTTTATTACCTCTCCATTGTCTGGGGAGTAAGAGGATTGTCAAAGACCCCGCTTTACTTAGCTTTAGCTTCGGCTAGTGTCAGTAAGAGGTAATAAAACCGCATAAAATTAAAAAAATAATAAAATAAAAAAATATGGTCGATTTTTTAAAAAAGGTTATTTCTATAGGTTTGAATATTGATCCTGTTAACGATTTAATAAAAAATAAATAAATGAAATAATAAGTTGTAGTGCTACCTTCTGTAACTTAAATACAACAAAGTACGGCATTCAGTATATTTTTAAAAGTACGCAGAGTGTAGTAAATAAGCAATATCTTTTTTAGGTTAATGTGTAGGACTTTTAAATGAAAGGTTTTCTAAGTTTAATAATAAACAATCTAATACGATTGACTGTTTGTACAGAATTTAAATACGATTCGGAAACAAAATCGCTTTAGACTTTTTAGAAGGTAAATTATTACGGATGTGTTCAAATAAGATTTTAGTTCTGCGATCTGATAAGTACAGTAATATTTTTAAAAACGATTATTTGTATTTCCCCTGTTTTTAAAATTAACCTGATTTTATACATTAATTAAATTCAAAATGTTCTACATTTTGGTGACAGTCTCATGTCGGTAACAAATTACGGTCTGTCATGTAAAGTACTATTTTTAAGACGATTATTTATATTTCCCCTGTTTTTAAAAATAACCTGATTTTATACATTAATTAAATTGAAAATGTTCTAACATTTTGGTGACAGTCTCATGTCGGTAACAAATTACGGTCTGTCATGTAAAGTACTATTTTTAAGACGATTATTTATATTTCCCCTGTTTTTAAAAATAACCTGATTTTATACATTAATTAAATTGAAAATGTTCTACATTTTGGTGACAGTCTCATGTCGGTAACAAATTACGGTCTGTCATGTAAAGTACTATTTTTAAGACAATTATTTATATTTCCCCTGTTTTTAAAAATAACCTGATTTTATACATTAATTAATTTGAAAATGTTCTACATTTTGGTGACAGTCTCATGTCGGTAACAAATTATGTTTTTCCTAGTCAAGAATTGCCATTGTTTATTGATGAATTCCTTTGCACAATCTTTGAATGTGTTAGTTAAGGACTTGCATGTTTAGTCGAACATTTTGTCTCAAAAGCCGGCTTATCTGGCTGAAATACTTTGGTCAAAACCGACTTAAAATGCGTACGTTAAGCTTGGCCGGTTGGCCATTGCAGTACCATACGTACTAGCTGATTCGTATTTGACGCTGTTTCTTGTCCTCTAAAATTTCGTGCATTTTACGTCAGACGTAAAAGGAATTCTTTTGCCGACATCTGTCAGAGATACGACATACTTGACATTACTCTTAATCGCCTCTTACGACACCACTGGGACGTAATGGATTGTTTAAGCCACCACCTCAATCTATGAAAGATAATACGAATACGCATAAATACAGAGGCATACATTATTTCCTTGTTGTAATAATCAGTAATTCGATATAAAAACTTATGCTTAGATACCCAAAAATTAATAATTTTTGGTTTACCACAAATGTCACATTAACTAACAAATCATCATCAAGTCCACAGCTGAACATAAGAAGACATGCTAAGGTCCCAAGTCACTTGCATCTATCTATCTATTCCCACGTGTCTTACCAAGTCGTCATTTCATTTAGTGAGCGCCCTACACTTCAGCTAAAGAACGTTTCTTCCCCATAGGTTGCCAGTTCTTCGAGCTATATGGTCGGTCTGTTGCTACTTCAGTTTAGTAACGCGGATCAGCCGTTGGACTGTATCTTTTACGCTGGTTTTACTGCGGATATCTTCATCATGAATTTTTATGATTGATGATTATTACTGAAGTCGTTACTGATGATACCTTGGGTCTGTAGTGTTGTAAACCTGTAACTGAGCTTCTTGATGATAGTATACGATTATCAGAAACTAAATCTTCTCATAATGATGCGGGTTATCGGGGTATACCTTGAGTCCAGTATAACTTTGAAGTAGATATTACTAACCCGGAAATATTCCGCCAGAACAGTAAGAAGGTCGGTATTTAAAAATAATCTTGTAAACTCATTTCGCAATGTCATAGCAATGAAGCCGTTATATTTATGTTAGAAAAATTTGACATTATGAAGCTTGAGTTTAAACTCTTATTCCTGAATACCGGCCTAAAACTGTGCTAGCACAGGCTTGCAGCAGATTTCCACGAACGGATTCATGCCTTGTCGTGGCGGGAGGAGCTTAGTATCTGTGGTAACCAAGTCACAGCTACTAAGACTTCCGCTTCAAAATGAACTAAGAACATGGATGGTTAAAAGCCACCTGAGAAAGCTACTCCAAGTAGGCTAAGAGAACGAACACGTTCTGAATGTGTATTGGTAGGACTGCAGAGGGAGGGTGCTCTGACGTTGCCTTTCGCAACCAAAGTGAACTAGCGAGGGAAAATGAATGTTGGTATGGCAGGACGCCACTCGCCCTATTCCCCGTTGCACGTCGAGTCGAAAAGGCTAGTGCTTACGACCAACTCTTTATCCATAGCTTCTAGTCCTATACACGGAATCTATAGGTTCTGGCCCCATAGCTACCGCATAAAGATGGAGGTCGTGGAGGAAAGCGCGCTGTGTTCGTGGAGATTATGGGGAGGAGTCGTCCTCCACCGAAGTGGGACCGCTTAAGGCGTTTCCCTGACCAAATAACCTTGAGCATTCGTTCCCTCTTTAAACGTACGCCGCTTTATCATAGATTTCACACAATTTTTGGAATTATTTTAATTAAAAAAGAAAAACCAACTTTAAAAATTAAATAAAACGTGAAGAATATAGATTTCTAAATTATCTATCCATTAGTGTAATCCTGAAATCATTAGAGCGTTCTCTTTAGCAACAGATGCATGTAATCAATAATTTTAGTACTTCATTTTTTAAAAGTAGATTTTAAATGTATAACACAAAGACAAATTAGAACGTGGAATGTGATGATAGGATATCGAACATTAATAATGTGCTTTTAGATGTGGTTTATTTCTCAGAACTACTGAGATAATAGTCTCTGAAAAACGCACTATCGCAAGGTTTTGGTCGGGGTATCGCCTTAAGAAGGGACGGTACTGTGATGAGGCTTCAATGTGTGGGAATACGTTCCCGTGACTTGGGCTATATGCGACGAAAATGGCACACCATAGGGTATTAGTGAGGGCAAGGCCGACATATGCCGTCATTGGCCCCTAAGCGTGTTTGCGAAGGCATTTTCAGGGCATGTAAAAAGGCTTGCGGTTGGTAAAAAGACTAAGAACTAACATAAGTCTAGCAAAGCTATTAGTATATTTTTTTGCGAACGACATTCCAACAGATGTTTAGTTGACCGTCAACAGATACCTTATCTTAAGTTAAAAAAGAATCAAAACGCAGAATGCGCTGTGTCGTCACCCTTGAGGTTTACAATGGAATGCCTCGCTACTAGTAAAAATATTTTAATTAAATATCTGCATTTCATACTCCGTTTATGGGAGGAACAACTTCGTACCTCGCATGTGTACCCCGCGAAAATATTTCTGCAAGCACCTGTAAACTAGAAAAATTAAGAGGCACGAAAGGATGACGTTAAACATGGCAGGTAAATAGTATATAATGAATAGTTTAATGGTAAGATGCCACAACGGCTTTAATCAAATCCTAATTAATAAACGACTAGAACTGTGACGAGATTAAGCTGTTAAAAAATAAAAATCATATTACTTTCCATATGTGAAGTTATATCCTAGGGTTTTATGCTGATGATATGGTGATACTGAGTACTTTAATCGGAGGTATAAGGAAACTGATTGGTATTTTCGAACAGTATGCGGATAGGGCATGACCTTAAGTACAACTCTGTGGATATACGAGGGGTGATCCAAAAGTAATGATAATGAAGATAAAACACGGTAATTAAAGTTAAAATAATAATTTATTTTTCTACATAGTCTCCTAACAAGTCAATACATTTAGTCCATTTTTTTTCTAAACCCAGGATTCCCTTTGAAAAAAATTATTTGTCTTGGACCCTCCCAAAACGCTTCAACAGCGGCCATTACTTCGCTATCGTCTTCGAATTTCTTGCCTCGGATGCGTTGCTTGAGCCGAGGAAAGAGGTAGAAATCACTAGGAGCTAGATCTGGCGAACAGGGTGTTCGAGCAGTTCGAATCCCGTTTCTTGAATGGCAGCCATCGCAACTGCGGCTTTTTGAGCCGGTGCATTGTCTTGGTGAAACAGCACTCCAGCTCGCAGTTTGCCGCGTCTATTTTCCTTAATGGCCTCCCGTAATCTTCTTATTTGGTCTGTGTAGTAAGAGCCCGTAATAGTGGCTCCCTTTTCCAAATATTCCACCATAATTATGTCTTGAGCGTCCCAAAAAACAGATGCCATAACCTTTCCCGCCGAACTTGAAACTTTGAATTTCTTTGGCGTCGGTGAGGAGGCTCGCTTCCAAGTCATCGATTGTTGTTTCGTTTCAGGATCAAAATGGTGGATCCAGGTCTCGTCCATAGTCACAAAACAGAACAAAAAATTTTCTTGATCTGCTTGGAACTTTTCGAGATTGACCCTCGAAATGTCAACTCGATTTTTCTTTTGCTCGTCGGTTAACATTCTGGGTACCCAACACGCAGAGACCTTTTCCATATGCAACTCGTTCGCAAGGATTCTTTGAACGCTGCCATATGAGATCCCTGCGACCTCAGCTACATGCCTGATGGTCACTCTTCGATCTGCCAACACAACATCTTCGACTTTTTTCACGTTGTTTTCAGTGAGGGACGTGGATGGGCGTCCTTCGCGATGTTCATCTTCAGTGGATGTTCTACCCAGTTTAAACTCAGGGACACACAGTTACTTAGTGGAAACATTGAGGGAGCAGAGTCCCCCAATGTTTCCACTAAGTAACTGTGTGTCTTTTGAAGACATTTTTTTATATCTATCTTTATATTTTTTACATACGTAGTGAGTATATAAGCAAGCAAAAAATATATTTTTTGGATTTTTATGCGGACCTGAAGTAACCGATTATCATTACTTTTGGATCACCCCTAGTATTTAAATATCTGGGGCAAATGGAGTCAAGTGGTCTAAAAGATGTCGATATTAAATGGCGTAAGCGTTAGTAGTGAAAAGTAATGATGTGTCAGCCTGCAGGTTTGCTTGATGTACAAGTTAAATTATCTCTTTTTTATGCACATTGTCAATCTTTCTACACGTGCAACCTGTGTGTTTTGTATACAAAAGGGACAACCAAGACACAATATAATAATGCGTTCAAAATTTTATTGGAGATGCCGTGGAATTTCAACGAATCGGAGATGTTTGCTAACGCAGGCGCTGATGGTTTTCAAACGGTAGTTCGTAAAAAGCAGAATGCCTGCTCCGTAGGATCAGGTTTTTCAATACAGTGTTCTGAAAATGTTTGGGAGTCGATTTCACTGGCCCTTTCAGACACGGTAACGGTTAAATGGGCGCAGGTTTAAGCGCCCGAAAACTTATTTTATTTCTTTAACATGTAGATTTCCCACAACCACTAAAGTTTGCAAATCAACAATTTAAGAGATGCGCTAAAGCTCGAAAACTCATATGGCTCGCGTTTTATGACATTTTTCCTCTTTTTCTATAATTTTCTAAATAGTTCCTAAGAGATACGTATAAAAGCATGTGTCGTTTATGTGTTGCTATTTTTGCTAAACCAAGTAGCAAGTGAAAATGTCATAATAATTTGCGCAACACCTAAGATCCTGAGTTTGTTAATTATTTCCTAATAAAAGAACAATTTAACGCAACTCTGTTATTTGTTCACCCAAGCTACTATTATTTCGTCCCATTTATTATTAATCCTGATTGAACAAAGTTCAATACAATTAAAAATTAAAAGTCACATCTTACAAATAGTATGTACATATAAAACACAATTCGACTAACTCCACAAATACACATCGGCAACTAAACTAATCCATATAGAGAGACAAAATATAATTTAAAAAAAGGAGTTATTTTACGTAAATAAATAAAAATAATATGTGAAATAGCCGAGTTTTGTTCGCTGGAATAGAAAAAAAATTAGTGAAAGAATAACATCATAAAATTACTCAAAACAGTGAGAAACTTTGGAATATCTGAAATTCGAACTTATTTTGACATTATTTTTTAGAATCCGGCAGATCAGTCTGTAAAAAAATTATGTATTCAAAAAATGCTCTCGTTCAAGTGTTTTTATAGAATATGAGTGACTAGCAACACAGTCCTTGTGATGGTAAGTGGATGATGTGGCTCATAGATAATATCCACATCTAGATCTCGATTAATGGTCTAAATTTCTCATGGCTGTCAACCCTGAGAATGTCTGGTTACCAAAAATAAAGATCTGCAGTCGCTCACCATACGAAACAGAGCAACCTTAAGCTGCCGTTTAACGCTAGTATTATGTGAGAGCGTGGTCCTACTTCGGTCTAGCCGCACCACTATTTGAACAAACAAAATACAACTGCAGCGTGGCTATACCAAGACAAGCATCTACAGTTTAGCGTAGATTGCTCATTAGAATTTCCGCGGGGACTTAGTGCTCCTTCATGTATTGTGGCGGCATCATTTTCATTATCTGAAAAGGAAATATATATCGGAAAAGCACCCCCTCGTTCAAGTGTCTACAGTTTTGTGTATGTTGCTTGAAGAATTTCCACGAAGACTTGAAAGCTAGAAAGTAAAAATGTAAATAGTATAATGGTTGATGCATATAAGTAACATAGAGGTATGTTTCAGTTATTTCGCTCGAATCCCGCACAGAACAAATATTTGTATGGCCTACAAATAATTGTTCCGGGTCTAGATGTTTGTCCTTGTGCAATTTGTGTTTGTAAACAGCCTCCACGATACAGGACAAAATCCTAGTGTTACTATTTCACGAACGTAAGTATCTATTAGAAAAAGTCAAACGGAATCTTGCTAAGACGGCCTACAAACACACATTGGTACTGAAACAAAAAAAATAAAGTACGAAACAAAATGGAGACGAACAATACGCCAATATTATAGGCGGTAATTTGGTAACCCATAAGTAATATTAAGAAAATATTAAATAATAATTATGGGAAAACCTTATCGTCGTCATCTTAGTTAGTTTTTGGATATGCCTCTTAACCAATTCGTTGCGGCACCAATTTTCGACAACTTTTAGCTGTGGCGGTGAGCAAATATTTCATAACACGCCTGGCGTGTCAAGCGCCATAGAAGCTGATGACACGCCTATAGTGCCATCAGCCATGTGTAAAAATAATTTTCCTTTTTTATGCGTTTTCACTTGTTTAGACCTAATTAAGTTTAGTTGACATCAAGCATCAGTTGCAAACGCAAAGATACTTGGTTTTAGTTGGTAACTACGTGTTTTCCTTGAAATTGAGGTAACTGATGTTTGATGTCAACTAAACTTAATTAGGTCTAAACAAATGAAAAAGCATAAAAAAGATTAGTTATTTTTACACATGGCTAATGGCACAATAAACGTGTCATCATCATTTTATACGTGGTAGAGCCATGCTGCAGCTATATTAGTAGTATAGTTGTAGCACGAATGGTTCGGCTCGACCGGGGAAGGACCACGCTCTCACAGAATACCAGCGTAAAATAGCATCTTAACACTGCTGTGTTTCGTATGGTGAGTATAGAAAACCGGAGACCCTTTTTACTGGATAAGAGGCATTCCATCTTAGTCCTCACGAGTGACAACGCATCTACATTTTGATTCACAAACGAGGATAGATGTGGGCCACAGCGACCACTTACCATCAGGTGGACTATGTGCTCGTTTGTCAGTCTATCTTATATAAAAAAAAACTTCTTTGGCGTGTTCATGAAATATTTGTCCGCCGCCACAGCTAAAAGTTGTCGAAAATTGGTGCCGCAACGAATCGGTTAACTAAATACTTCTGTTATTTATGCATTATTGTTTTGGTTAGTATAGGTATGTAATTAACGGACAAGATCCTCTGGATATATAAAAAACCTCCTTGGTTTTTCTACCATTATTTGTACACACAGTACTTAGATATTTTTATTTATTAAAACAAAACTAAAAGTCCGCGTCGTCGTCTCGCTGCCAGTGGTACACCTTAATTTTGTCAGCTCACTGAGCGGGCTTAAACCGGTTTGTACCCTAGCGGCTAGCGTGGCCGGTGTATGCCCCCGCGCCTTGTCGGTGGCAACAAGTCACGCACAAATAGTTATGCGTGTGTTATACGTGCACAAGTAGTGTTTACGCGCACAGCGGTAATATAAAGCTTTCATTCTACTCCGTTTTTATCTTGTGCATCCGGTGAGAATGTCAAAGTAACTCTCACTCAAGTCAGAACAAAATATGCGTAGAGGCGTTTATGTTACTTCTGCATTTTCCAATTAAAAATTAAAGGAACAATCTGTGGGCTTTTAAGGTGTCATGTATAATCATCTACTCTACTCATTTATTAAGTTTCAGATTATGTGCAAATACATTATTGACATTTTTAGATATCATTTTATGATGCCCTATTTCTAGTTTAATGAAAAATTAACACCTACCATACCACTCCTCTATTTCTGAAAAAAGTTTATCCAATATACGGTAGGAATTTCTTCTGTTTACCGCCAAGACCGGGAACAAATGTTTGACGGTCATATAAACTCTTGTACCGCACGGGAATGGAACATGCAATTAGTCCAGTCCCCTTAGTGTTACAGAAAACACGGTTTCTTTTGTTTCTTGCTTTCAGACAATATCCAGGTGACGATAAGCTTATACATCCGTATTCCTCCGTTATCTTCCTGGATTTAACGCTACAATCATTATATATACCACTGTTTGTTCCTGGATATTCGTTTTTTTTTCTCGTATATTTTAAATTACTCACCTCTGGGGTTGTTTCACCAGTAATTTATGAGTCTTATTGAGAAAGAAATGTATTTTTAATTCATAAATGAATTATTCTAAGAATCTTCTATTCTTTCTCTCATTTCACCGTGGTGGCGCGGTGAGAAAATATCCACATTTGCGTCCTGAGGGTGTCGTAAAAGGCGACAGAAAGAAACAAACCACGAGGCGAGGTAGACAACAGAATCTTTTGAATAACAACTAAAAATAAAAATAAACTGCGACTGCCAACCCGCCTGCCAAACGTGGCAACTATGACAAACCCATATGAGGCAATCTATAAGAGAGACCTATGTTTAGCGGTGTACTTTTAGAAGGCTGTAAACGGTAAGAACATAAAATTACTAAAACTGCCCGTAAACTGTCCATTATTAACTGCCAGCTCATCCGGAACCTTGAGGATCACCAGCTGATTAGTGACCGCCAATACGGTTTTCGTCGGGGTCGATCAGCTGGTGATCTTCTGGTCTTCCTGACCCATAGATGGGCGGAGGCAGTAGAGTCCAAGGGCGAGGCGTTGGCCGTTAGTTTGGACATTGCGAAAGCCTTCGATCGGGTTTAGCACAAAGCGCTTCTTTCAAGCTCCCTTCCTATGGGAATATATCCCGAGAAATTGTGCAATTGGATCACCATCTTCCTTGCAGATAGGAGCATCAAGGTCGTTGTAGACGGTGCATGTTCTGACTACAAGCCTATTAACGCTGGTGTTCCACAAGGCTGTGTGTTATCACCAACGCTGTTTCTTCTGCATATCAATGATCTGTTGCTAACTGGTAGCATTCATTGCTATGCGGATGACAGCACTGGTGATGCTCTATACACCGGCCGTGCCAATATTTCTCGGGAAAACGTCGCCGAGTACCGGAACAAACTTGTGTCTGAAGTCGAGTCTTTGCTGGACAAAGTCTCAGATTGGGGGCGACTAAATCTAGTCCAGTTTAAATCCTCAGAAGACACAAGTTTGCGCGTTTACCGCTAAAAAGAACCCCTTTGTCGTATCTCCTCAATTTCAAGGCATTCCCCTTCTTGCCGCAGCCAGTGTCAGTATCCTCGGAGTCGATATATCGAGTGACGTGCAGTTTCGTGGTCACTTGGAAGAGAAGGCCAAATTGGCCTCTAAAAAGCTTGGCGTGCTCAACAGAGCGGGACAGTATTTCATGCCGGCACACCGCCTGCAACTTTACAAGGCGCAGGTTCGGCCTCACATGGAATACTGTTCCCATCTCTGGGCAGGGGCTCCCCAGTGCCAGCTCCTTCCACTTGACCGCATCCAGCGAAGAGCGGCTCGAATCGTCGACGACAGAGCCCTTTCCGATCGGCTCGATTCATTGGCACTGCGAAGAGATGTTGCATCCCTTTCCATTTTCTTTCGCATCTACCACGGGGAGTGCTCTGAGGAATTGTTCGGATTAATCCCTGCCGCCAAATTTCACGAACGCACATCGCGGCAGGACTCCCGATACCATCCACACCATCTGGATGATTGGCGGTCCACCACTGTGCGATTTAGAAGATGTTTTCTTCCTCGCACGACTTCCTTGTGGAATTGATTACCATCAGCGATTTTTCCGGACCGATACGACTTAGGGACCTTCAAGAAAAGACCGTACTCCTTTTTAAAAGGCCGGCAACGCATCTGCAATTCCCTCCCTGGTGTTGCGGTTGTTTATGGGCGCCGGTAGTCACATACCATCAGGTGAGCCGCATGCTCGTTTGCCCCCTCTCCTATAAAAAAAAACATCGTTATTAGCCTGGATTATTCGTTCGGACTCAGAGTGACAATAGTAGATCATCAAAAACTCTAGAGAAAGCACTACAGATTCATCAATATCATACCATCTAAAGTGTACTATATAATAATTATATTTATTAAATTACACCTATTAAAACCATGATATATTCACTGTTATCCATGGATGTACTGTTTCTTAGATATAAAAAACCATTTAAAATTTTAAATCGCGTATATAATATGAGTTATTATTATTATGTTGTTAACAACGAGAATAAATTATAAGGAAAAGTATATCTTAAAGACTATACAGTGCAGGTATTAAAATGTTTATAAAAAATTTATAAACATTAAAATACTCCACAATATTATCCATTGGCATTGGCAGTACTTATGTTACATACAACCACTATCCCGTAGCTTATGTTTAAAACAAAACTGAATAAATATAAATAATATAATATATGTAACGAAAACAATTATTCATAAAAGTATCTAGTAAAGTAAAAATTAAGTTATAGCCTATATATGTACGTCACGAATGCTGAGCACAGGCGTCCCTCTCACTTCGAGCGCGTTCGTTCTGCTTGTTGGCGGACTTTACATGTCTTAGAAATATTATTTTTTTTATTTCGCAGACATGCAGGTTTACTGACTATGTTTTCCTTCACCGCCGAACACATGGTAAATCAGCACTTAAAATTGCAAGTAACCAATTGGTGCCGGTGGAAATCGAACCCGGGTTGCTCGCGTCCTGTGAAATGTGCGAGCGCTAAGCCCCTGGGTTACCACGGCTCACAATATCTAGTAGTTTAATAAAATAGCCAATATGACTTAAATGACTGCTTGATAGCTCCAACCGTCTTCGAAAACGTAACTGAGTATAGCCACACTCCTGCTCTAATACGAGTTTATATATCTTAATATCTTAATCTTAAAATATAAATCCCAAATCTGGCCAATAATCATTTATTGGGTCTTTCTGACAAAAATATTAAGTAGAAGCCTCGAGTCACAAATTTGGCGGTATTTTATACACCCGTGCCTCGGAAAACTCGATAAACCTGGTGGTCCTGTGACTAATCTCTCTGGTTGCATCGGATTCCGTTCTATCTGACTATGAGAGGGAAAGAAGAGGGAAAGGGTCTATGAGAGGTGCACTGTGCACCTGTGCTTTTGCACTCGTTCGTGCACTTATAATCCTGCCTGCCACGTTGGTCTAGTGGTTGTAGTAGTGCGACTACTGATCATGAGGTCCCGGGTTCGAATCCCAGGTCGGGCCAAAAAATCAGTTATTGAGTTTTTCCATCAAGAAATTCTCAGTAGCTGCCCGGAGTCAGGAAGTTGGTGGTGTTTCACCCCCGTGCCTCGGAAAGCACGTAAAGCTGTTGCTTTTGCACCTGATCTCTCTCTGGTCGTGTCGGTTTACCGTCCCATCGGGCTATGAGAGTGAGGGAATAGAGAGTGCACCTGTGCTTGCGCATACACTTGGGCACTATAATCCTGTCCTGCGCCGATGGCTAGTCTACGTTGAGACTGGCCGCCGTGGCCGAAATTCGATCTGGGGGCATTATTATTACATTATATTCTAAAGGACTAATAATAATAATAGTAATGTTCTCCAGGCCGCATTTCGGTCATGGCGGCCAGTCACAACGGAGACCAGCCCTATATGTGCAGGACAAGATTACAGTGCACAAGTGTGTGTACAAGCGCATATGCACTCACTATTCTTTCACTCTCATAGGGCGACGTGTACTTGCTTTCCGAGCACGAGTTTGAAACACCGCCAACTTAACTTGCTGACCCTGGACTGCTATACTAAGAATTTCTTAACAGAAAACCCAAAAGCAGATTTTTGGCTCGAACCCGCGATCTCATTATCAGCAGTCGCGCTTACAACCACTGAATAAGCCTTTTTAATTTATTTATACATAATTAAATATTTAACTTGATAAGAAAATTGTTTAGAAAACAGTTCTTCAGACTGAATAAATAAAAATATAGGTAATATAAATAGGTTGTATAGTTTGTTTTATTATATTATACATATGAAATTTGTATATAAAATTATGTTAAAACATTGTGATTTATGTTTATACAATATATAATAAATTACAAAGAGATAAAGTACACAGATGCAACCTTCAAAGGCGTCGAAAATGTTTGAGAACACTTATTTTGTTAACATTTTTAACCTCATGCACAGGGTATAGAAATACTGGCACTACCCAGACTAAGACTATGATCCAGTATTTTTGAGTGAATATACATTTATTTTGCCCTCGTTCTTTAAGCCAGAACACAGCAGTGGATGCACTGCCGTTTTATTGACAGACTAGAAAGAGTGGTTGTTACGCACTCAAACTGACAGTAGAGCAGCCCTACCAATTTGTAAATATCCTTATTCATTTATTGTATAGGGTGTTATGCATATCGGTACGCAAGCTGCTCCTTTGCGAATTGGCTGACAAATTTTTAATAAAAATTAATAAACAATACATGTTGTAAGAATAGTTTATTATTTCAGAGACCTTGTTTCATCAAATCCTTTTTAAGTAGATAGTAGGTAAGTAATATATGTCAGTGGAAGAGATTTCATTCAAAAATACAACCTGAAAGCGTTCTCAGCGGGAAACAGTTCTCTTTTCGTCCGGAGTGAATTTTTGAGCTGGGAAGAGTCCACTCCGCTGCAAATTTGCGCACTTCACATGTTCTTCAAATGTTTATAAATTGTAAGCCACAGATGATTTTAACAGCTATCCAATTTATTGCACTATCAGCACTTAAAGTACCATTAAAGAAATTATGTATCCTCTGGTTGCAAGTTTAAAGCTGGGTTCATCTTATTGTGCCGTGGTGTGTGTGTATTGGTCGTATATGTTCTGAGTGATTGGGGGGGATGTCTAAAAATCTCACATCAACTTATTTTAATTTAGAAAAGAATACTAATAATTATAACCTAATATATTCTAAATGTAGCAGCGTAAGAGAATTAAGTCGGAGGCGAAAAAAACGGCGGTTCCCAAGTCCCAACCCGCCTGTACCAAGTTTGACAATTATGGTAAATATCCTCCCTATGAGGCAATTTTAAGGGCCGGCGTATGTTCTGCAGTAGATTTTTGACGGGCTGTAATCAATGAGCGTTCGGGATTCCCTGATGTGAAAGAAACGCAAATAAATCTAACGTGAGGCGCAAAGGGAAAGGTAAAGGGGTCCTACTACATCTCAAAAAAGGGGATGTTCACATTTAAAAAAAAATCTCAAAAATAATTAATGGACGAGATCAGACGAGACGTGAGGCGCATTTCGTTTTTTATTTATAGGAAGTTGTGACAATTTACTTATTAGTTATTTAAATTAACTAATAATGTAGGTAAGTTAAAACTGAAATCATTAAAAAGAATTATAACAGCGTATTATATTTAGTGCTCTACAGTAAGAAATTAAAAAAAAGGTTATTAAGTCAAAATATTTAAAAAAATATATAATTTATGTAGGAAAAATAAAAAATATTTAAATTTTATTCATATCATATATAATATTTATTATCATAAAAACTCCTTTCCTTAAAAAATAACATATGTGTTAGAGGCAAAGGCCCCAACATATGGAGAGCAAAAAATATTATACAGTCAAAAATTTGAAATATTATTAATGTATATTCATTAATTTTTTCATGTCAAATGAATGTCATGATGAACAAGTCAAGAAGCCATGCACATGAAAATTAAAACCATAATATGTCATAACTTTCTGCAGCTCCGTCTGCTGCCACGACACACCACGACGCACTAATATTTCACAAGCTTTAGTAAATCTTAAGACAATCAATGCACTCGGTTACTACTTATTACAACAAAACCCCGCAACGGTACCCAATTTCGAACTTTTGTTTAGTTCAATTATAAATACGCACAAGCAATCTATTATTGCTTTATCTGTTCCTCGATTACTCTGAGAAAAACAACCACCATTATTGAAAAACAAAGTGGAAACATTTAAAAATTATTACCGTTATATAAATGTACCTGTCCTTTTAGTATTAGTAAACAAAAAAGTAAAAATTGCTTGACAATTATAAAGTATTCGCTGTAACAACATAGTTCTTTAAAGTTACTTACGATAATAGAAGAGATACTTTAACCCATTCAATGCGGATCGAAAAATCGCCTTTATTACGCAGGGGCGGGCGGTTTAAAGAGCTAACTCCGATAGGCGTAAAACACTTTGACACCGATCGGCGTTTCCCGCACATGAAAATGATTCTTGCTTGTTTAGACAGAATTTTATTGACGCTTATCAGTCTACGCCATGTTAAGTGACTGCGTATTCAGTGGCCAAGTTACATTTGTATATAATAAGTTATTTTGTGATTAAAACAGTGAAGTTTTATTAAAAATACTAGCAATTTCCTATTTACCATAAATATGGCTGGAAATAGTGAGTGAATTTGTTTCTATTCTATTCAGTATAGTAAGGGATATTTTCCACATTATAGAAAGATTTCTAATAACACTTTGAATAAGGAAATTGGTTTTTATATTAAATATTAAATATATTTAATATTATTGAAATATGACCAGGGATTGCAAACCTTTTTTCTGATTTTTTAAAGTTAAAAATACTTGTAATAATAGTATTTAGTCTACTATTTTAAATGTATTAAGTATAATAAGTAGTGTTTTTAATTAGTAGTTGAAAGGAAGAGAGAGGTTTTCAGTTACATACTATTTCTAGTGCATCGTAATTTGTTTCACTTAATAATTAATAATGACTTTCTCTTGAAGGTGAGGCTCGACCATCGTCACCGAGTTTATTGAGTGACGGTTTGAGACAATTCGGTTCGCTAAAAAGAAAGCCATGTGATGATCAACATTATCGTCTTGATAATTTTGATGCGAAAAAGTCACATCTAGACAAAATAAAGAGACACAGGTATCGTCACAGGAAGACTATACTATAAATGTGACGTATCACAATTACCCGATTATGAATTTTGAAAGCGGGGAACCAACTGACCACCGAAACAAAGCGTTTGCTCAACTGATCGCTTCCGAATTAGATCTTGTTCCAATGAAAAAAAGATCTGTAACATATGTTATTATAATAAATCTTGTCAAGAAAGTACGTCACCAAAAGGATGTGGACGACATAAGTTTACCCAACTAAGAAGACTCGGAATAATGTTTGTGGCATAGGTAAGCTGTGAGCCTACCATGTTGTTTGATGATTGTTGATATTATTAAATCAATATTATGAAAACTTACGTAGTTGTAGTTTTGTTTAAGTACCTACTCTCACAAGTATGCGAAACAATCATTAGCCAAAACGATGAATTTTTGTGAGAGCTAGTGTCAAAAACGTAATCTGAAAAAACCAGTATCCTCTCAGCTCCACTCCGTCCAACAACTTCCAGATTAGAAATCAATCAAATTTCTATATGTGACCCGATCGTGACTACGGGCCGATAATTTTCAGATGTCAAATGGTCTGATTAATGAGTAATGAGGCGGCACGCATTTGATGTGGTAAAATCAGATATTTAGTTTTTTTTTTTGCATTGCATATGTTGTGTATATGTCGTCTCCTTTCAACAGGGATAGTTACTTTTCAAGTTTTACTGGTTTCACAGACAACATGAATTTAGTTATTTATTTAGAGAACATGTACCATAATAAATATACGCACATTACATAGGTGCGATGTCAAAGTTAGTAATAAATAAAGGGAAGAGCGTTAACTAATTTACGACAAAAAGCAACCAAGTGAAAGATCATTAATCTAAACTAGAAGCGAACAAAATTCATTTTCTTAATTTCAACCATTCAATAATAAAAATTATTTCATTTTGCATAAAAGTAACAAAGTACATTTCTCTAAAATATTGCCTTGCTTTACATGTAGGCAACTAAGAAGGCATGGCCATGTTATTGATCAAATAAACCCCAAAAACCGAAATAAACGTTTTAAACAATTCTGTGTCCGTCACTCGTATTAAATGTCAATTGGTGTAACCATCATTTAGAATAGGGGAAGTGATTTTTTTGGGCAATTAGTTCTTAAGCGAACAATGACATCAAAACAATGTTCTTTATGTGATTAATAGGCTTGTTGGTGAAATAAATTACAATCAATTGAACTTAAAACTAAATTATTTATTTATGAAAATGTATTCATTTATTTAAAGAAATTACAGTTATCACGCCTAATTTACTATAAATTATTATTTAGTTGCTAAATTTTACTTGTACACTTATATCTTGCAAACAAAGAAACACTCACAGTACAGAAATCTGACAAGACTGACAGAACTTTAACTTTTTGACAATTTTCAGTGCACAAAGCTTGTTTGTTTTATATAGACATAAAAGTGACGCAACAAATGTCTCCCGGACTTTAGATCCTTGTATCTTTCATATTTTAATTTTATAATATTATTCTGATTCCTCAGTTCAAAAATTTAGATCACAAGTGAATGTCATTTTAACAGTACGGGATTATTTGTCACATTACTTTAACTTAGTTCTGAAATATTCCCTAACAAACCTATCAAATTTACTTAGTTATTAGCAATAAAATCAATACGTAAAGCACAATGTATTTATTTTTAAGGAGAGAACCTGAAAACACGTCGATGATATAAACAACATTTACAAAAAAAAATTGCAAGTTTTTTTGCTACGGTTTTAAAAAATTCCTTCAAAGATGATTATAATAATAAGCAAAAACATACATCTGAAATTATTGCACGTTGCAAAATTTAAAATTCATTTAATAATCTTTCTGATAAAATATTTATTAAAGTCGCGCACAACGATGCTAACGCGGCCGGTAATCAAAAATCTTAATATGAACATTAATATCTTATTATTAATTAACCTAAATTACCAAAAGATAGTTTGAGGCAATCGGAAGTCATCAAATAATCCGCAATGCATCACTACTTATTTAAGGAATACTATTAGAAGTTAGCAAGGCATTTATATTCTTTTTTATGCCTAAGGGTGCAAGGGTGCTTACATAAAGAAACAGGTTTCCGGTACAGAGAAATCTGTGCTGGTCGGTACCGATCGGTGCAGATATAATATTTCTACGTTATCTAAAGCCGCGTATATCCACCAACAATGTTGACAACATTTATGTTTCCAAACTCAACAAAAGTTACCAACATTTGTTTCCGATGTTGCCGACAAATGTTTCCAACAAGCGTCTCCATCGAAGGAACAAATCAAGCGTATTCCTTTGATGTTACCGCCGAAAATGGAAACACGGTTCTCGACATTGTTTCAAGTTTTATTGCCAACACAACAGTTGGTAACAAAACTTAGGTGGAGACGCGGCTTTATGCGGTCACTTGTTTGTGAAAATGGATGATGATGATATTTCATACTTGAACATGCCAGTTACACCATCTCTTAATTAAGCGATGTTCTATTTAATTTAATATGTACATACAATATGTAACATTTAGTATAATCATAAAGCCCGTGTTCATCAAACTTTGTCTTTTATAAATAAATGATAATATGACCCACATTTTTTTTCCTGTTAATATTAGAAACAATAACGAATCTTTTTTTTTATATGATAAGGGTGACAAACGAGCACACAGTCCACCTGATGGTAAGTGGTTGCTGCGGCCCATAGACATCTACATCTATCCTCTATTACAAATCAAAATGTAGATGCATTGTCACCCGTAAGGACTAAGATGGAATGCCTCATTTCCAGTAAAAAGGGCCTCCGGCCACCTGCACGCACCAAGCGAAACGCAGAGGTAAACCTCTACTTCACGCTGGTTTTCTGTGAGCTCGTGGTACCACCCCGGTTCGAGCCGGCCCATCCGTGCGACAGCAAAAGCTGCCTTGTGGCTCTACCACTGTTAGAATCTTTTCTTTCTAAACTTAAAATAAACTTTCCAAAAGTAAAAAATCGTCGTCAAAATGAACTGAAGGCCATGGTTGTCAATAAGGGCAGATTTACCTGTTTCTTTATGCAGGTCAACCCTGCACCGATCGGTACCGACCAGCACAGATTTGTCTGTACCGGAAACCTGTTTCTTTATGTAAGCACCCTAACCGAGCGTAGTAATTATGGCCAATCCTTGTAAACTCTGGAAGGGGCCCCGGTCTAAAAGTCAAGACTGTTGCGAAATGATGATGATGAATTTATGAGATTATACGCAGTGTACCAATCTTTCTGTTCACCAATCAAAAATCTTATAGTTTAAACATTAAATAGTAAGTTAAAACAAATTTGTTTTTAAAATTTAAAGTTATATGTATGTATGTTCTTGAAGTAGCACTTTCTTATTTGGTAATTCAAGCTTATCACTCCGTTAAGACTGAAAAAAATTAAAATAAACAGATCCTACAATCTTTCTTATTAAATTGCAGATTAAAAATTTATTTTACTAATTATTGAGTCTAAATCTAATCTCCAAAAAGTCAGATATCTGTAAATATCAATTAAAACGAAGAAAAATTATACATTACACAATCAGGAGAATAAATATGGCGCAGAAGAAATATCTTGATGTTAAATTCTTCAGATGTAGAAATACATAATTGGTAATTCTAAATTTACTTCTTACACTATGACTGATATTTTTGTTATAATGATGGATGATGGTCCATGACAAACCCTAATTTCATGTCATATTTAATACAAAAAGCTATTTTAAGAATGATTTTAACTAAATACCGCCTTTATACATAAACATTTTTTATATAATCAGTATACGAAACATGTTATTTTAATAAACTGTTTCAAACTACGAACGAAATTTATTTAATCCTACAGTGATATAATGTTACCATTAATAGCTAAGTGTGAATTTATAAATTTTGTATCGTTAAGTAAATGAAATTGTACATAAATTTTGCGAAACCGCTTAAAACCCGTGTTATGCTACCTTGAGAGCATCAAAATTTAAAATAAATAAATAAACTCAAATGTTTAAATCTATTTCACTACAGTTTTAAACGTTTTCACGCTACGGCAATCAATAATAACCATTGGTTATCGCAAATACGTACTTATGTCAAGTTAGTGCGACTCTGTAAGTTAATATAATAAATGATAGATAGTAGCTTTAATAGTTTCTTCTTTTTCATAATATATTTGTGCCTAAACCAATGGCTAGTCATAGGAGTTATTACTGAGAGGGTAGTCAGCGGTGTGAATAGCCTGTGTCAGACTGTCATATGAAAAGAGAAGTCAGCGGTGTGAATAGCCTGTGTCAGACTGTCACATGAAAAGAGATGAATTAAAAGCGACGACGTTTATTAGGATAGTCGTCCATGGCGCGCGGTCCGTCCCACCCGCGGTTCTGCGGCATGTCGTCAAAACCTCCACGTGGCATGTCGTACTGGTCCCTGAAGCCTCCATCCTAAAGTGGGCAATTATAAAAATAGCCAATATTTCCTTTTTATAAATAACACTTAATTCCTAGGTTTTTAACACAAATTCGCGTAACATAGGGCTATCTGAGACATTTAAAAACAGATCAGTTCACTGAAATTGTGAGCCTTGTAAATAATCAAAATGAAAAATGTAAGCTTTGAAGTAAAGAACAAATTTTTTTAATGTATTTTTGTGTCTAATCCCTAGGATTTTGGGCCGGACAAAGAGTAAGACCAGTTTAAAGTCTACTCATAAACTACTATATTCATGAAAACTGCAAAAGTATTTCGCTAGCTACCCGACGATGGGGCCGGTCTGTTCAAGCTTGTTGATCTAATGACGCTATTTCGTGCACGTACCCGACAATAACATTCATCTCATTGAGTAGCCACTTTTATATCAAAATATACTGTATTCAAATCGAATAGATATGCGTTTCTATTTATATATTTTCTCATTTTAAATTTTGATTGTTTACGTTTTTTTAGTCCTGATCGAAATGGCTTACGCAAACCGACGATTAATGGACGCTCATATTGTAATTTACAAAAGTAGTATACGTAGTGTCTTGTATGGTCAGTCGACCATATAAATTTGTCGAAATTTTATTTTATAAACTAATTTATCGTAGACGATACACAGTCTCGTTACATAGACGTTAAAAAGGGAAAGGATCACGCTCTTACAGAATACCTACGTGAAACATCAGCATTGCTGCTGTTTTATATGGAAAGTGTAGAGAGCCGGAGACTATTTACTGGAAACGAAGCATTCCATCTTAGTCCTGAGAGGTAATAACGCATAGTGAATTTTGATTCTTAATCGAAGACAGATGTAGATGTCTATGTGCCCGCAGCAACTACTTGCAATCGGGTAGACTACGTTCACTTTTGCCGTCCTTATTCTATAAAGAAATCTGTTGCCTTCTTTGTTAGAAGCTGGCAGCAGGTGTCAAGTTACAAACTCCAGTTACCGTTAATTAGGTGGATTGATAAATCCCTTGGCACTAATCATAAAAATCTTTTACCGTTGCGATGATGAAACTTATGGTTAAATATTTTTCGGCAAGGCAGATACGTTGGTGCACTGATACCGATTGGTATGTGTGAGTATATTTTATTTTTATTTATGCATTCATGTTGGACTCGGGTTTCCAAGTATGCTTTTTGAGCACACTATAATATATCACAACACAAAATATGTACATAGAAATAGAACATACTATAAGGTACTTCTGCGCTTTCCTAAAATCATTTGCATTCTAGATGTTGTTGATTTGATAAAGTTCAATGTTAAAAAAATCATCTTTACAACACGATCAGATGTGACATGCAATTTAAAGTTAATAAAAATATTATTTGACATAATTAAGAATATATCTCCTAATAAATTAACAGTCTTATTCATAAAAAAATCTACGATAGGTTTATGACCCTGAGCGTTTTTAAATTGTGGCACCTAGGCAGATTGCATCCATATTTTTCGTGAGTAATAAAAATTACATAACCGAGTGATGCTTCTTTATCTCTAAGATATAAGCCGTTATGTTTAACATTAACCCCTCCTTTGAGAAGTTTAAAAATAAACTTTAAAAACTTATTTATGATTTCTGTACAATTAAAGACAATAAGTAGTGTATCAATACAAATGTATCTAAAATAAGATGTCTTGGATCCCCCACCAAGCTGGTTTCCATAAATTCATAAAATATTCAATATTTTCCGATGATGGCGATGTAACGAGCCAGGCGAAAAATACTAAAAGACCGGCGCAGCGTGACGCGCAGCAAGCGTAACTTGCGGAACGTGTGATGGTACGATCGTCATCCACTTGCAATGTTTGACAATGTTGTCAATATTTGGAAAAGGCCCCATGTCCAGCACTCCAGCAATAGACTTTCAGGGGTTGATAAAATAGAAATAAAACAACTAAAGTTTAATTAAGCTCATACTCATGTAGTGCATAAAACTGGCGATTTTGTTCTATAAGATAGGGTGACAAACGAGCACACAGTCCACCTGATGGTACGAGGGTGGATTGAAAAGTACTCGGCCTAACACAGATCCATCCAATTCTAAAAATCAAATCTACCCACATTATTTAGTTCAGTTCAGACTAGTTCATTGTGTGAAGTTCGAAACGTGTGCGATAATTAGTTGTGATTTTATAAATTTATTAACAAAGTAATCGGACATAATTTCCGCGAATGGAGCAAATCGAGCAGCGTGCCGTCATTAAGTACCTCCATAAGAAGGGGCTATCATCAAAAGCCATCCATGATGACATGGTCAGTACATTAGGCGATTGTGCTCTGTCATATTCATCCGTCAAAAAATGGATAGCAGAATTTAAGCGTGGTAGAGAGAGTGTGAAAGATGAACCCCGCTCTGGAAGGCCTTCGACGTCAACTACTGACGAAAATATTAAAAAAGTACTTGATTTAATAATGGGAGACCGCAGATTAAAAATTAGAGAGATAGCCGAGATTATAGGCATCTCTTATAAACGAACTCAAAACATCATTGTCAACGAGTTGGGTTTCCACAAGGTGTCTGCGAGGTGGGTTCCGCGACTGCTTTCAGTTGAACAAAAAAGGACGCGATTGACTATTTCACGCGACTGTTTGGAGTTATTTGAAGCCGATGCAGATGATTTTTTGAATCGTTTTGTTACTATAGACGAAACATGGGTTCATTACTGTACACCGGAAACAATACAACAATCAAAACAGTGGAGAAGACCTGGTTCACCACCCCCTAAAAAGGCTAAGTCGATTTTGTCGGCAAATAAGGTGATGGCTTCAGTATTCTGGGACTCGAAAGGTGTGATTATGATTGATTATCTTGAAAGGGGTCAGACTATAAACTCTGATTACTACTGCACCTTACTACGTCGTTTACGAGAGGAAATAAAAGAAAAACGTCGAGGAATGCTCAGAAGAAAAGTCCTGTTTCATCAAGATAACGCCCGTGTTCACACGTCAGTACAGTCAATGGCTGAAATTCACAACTGTGGCTTTGAACTGTTACCGCATCCGCCGTATTCACCTGATCTGGCACCATCAGACTTCTTTCTGTTCCCTAACCTAAAAAAGCACTTGGGAGGTCAAAGATTTTCGACAAACGACGAGGTCAAAGCAGCTGTAGACGCATATTTTGACTCTAAGGAAGAATCATTTTTTTTTCAACGGTCTAAATGCTTGGAAGGGGAGGTGACAAAAGTGTATTGAACTTGATGGTGATTATGTAGAAAAATAAAAATATAACTGATTTAGTATGTGTTTATTTTCTTGGTTAGGCCGAGTACTTTTCAATCCACCCTCGTATGTGGTTGCTGTGACTCATAGACATCCACATCTATCCTCAATAAAGAACAAAATGCAGATGCGCCACCCAATTGTCACCCGTGAGGACTAAGATGGAGTGTCTCTTCTTCAGTAAAAAGGGTCTCCGGCTCTCTACACTCACTCACCATACGAAACACAGCTGTGTTAAGCTGCTATTTTAAGCTGGTATTGTGTGAGCGTGGTCCTTCCCCGGTCGAGCCGACCCATTCGCGCTACAACTATACTACTAATGCACGTAGTAAAATACTTTTTTCAATTTTATTTAAAAAGATACCACAAAATACACAAGTGCCTAATCAAGAAATACTTATGCAAGATTGCCGAGACGGCGAAAACGAGAAGCGTGGCTTGTTCGCGGGGATTTTCACCGTCGCCGATCAGAAAAAGAACGCGGGCATACAAAATAACTAGGTATCTTTGGTGAGCCGAGGTCGTACAGAAGCAGCCTATTTAATACAATTATACCCAATGAGTTTTTATTTACAAACGGTAAATAAAACGATAACGCCTTAATTGTAGCTATTGGATACATTAATTAATATTAAAAGGGTACAAAATAAATAGGTAATTAAGTCTGGACATTAAACACCAAAGTCATTCCGTAACCGAGTAGCAGAAAAGCATCGAAACATTGTAAATTTAAAATAAATAAATACAAAAAGCGATAACACACAACATTAATTTAGTTCAACTCGTGTCAATATAAAACAGAGTATAACGAAGATATTTTCTAATAAATTTTTGTAAGATAAGTAGAAGACTATCGTAATATAATTATTTTTAATATATTCTCATAATATTACAATCAAGTACTTGGTTATATTAAAGGCAAAATTGTAATAGCGGTATTTAATAAATATTTCAAAATTACAGTATTTTGTTTAAGTTAGATTGTAGTGTGGAGTAGCCCACACGTGTTTTATGTATATCAAAAGGCATCTTCCCTCCTTCACTGAAGAAATCTATTGTAATGTTTTAAGTGTTAAATAAGAGAAAGACGTGTTGTTGATATACCAAATCTTGAATTATACTGCTCTTACATTAATATATAGATCGTGTGGGCTACTCCACACTACAAGATAGGCATTATGTTTCAGTCTAGGAATCTGTTTTATATATGTAATTCCGTAAGGTTCAGTCTTATTTTATAAAACTAAACGTTTCAAAATCTAGCCTAAATAAAAAATACCTTTATATTTATATTAATGTTATATTTTGAATCGACAAGCGATATCTCAGAAACTGTATTTTGTGAACTAAGAAAAAGGAGTCATTTAAATCGATTCAACCGTTTCAGAGATATCGCTGATCATACAGAAAAAAAATCAGTAAAATTGTAATTTCCCCAAAATAAAAAACAAAAGTACTATTTATTAATAAAATTACTCTTATGGTGAAGAGTACTCGATATGTGCAACTGTATTTCAACTTTTGCATGCATAAGCAATTTTGATTTCCCTTTGGCGGTCAAAACCGTTCCAGCAGATCATTTAATAACAAAAATAAATGTGTAACATAAAAATAAAATTCCTACAGCTTTTGCAAACTGTCTCAAATAGCCCTTTGGTAAGTAGCCCCATGTTACGTTATAAATTTTCAAAACAAGAATTGTGTTACATTCCTTATAATTATTCTTTTTGGCAAATTGTAATGCTTAGAATCTTTCTACAAACCTGAATTATAATTGTTCCATTCACGCTGTTATTTCAAATAAATAAAATTATGCAACCGCAAAGCTTTTCTATTATCAAATATATATATATATATATATATATATATATATATATAGTCAATTAAGGTTTGTTTTGATCAATTTTGTTATGACATTGTCATAAACACAATAGGGTAAATGAGTTCATATCAGAAATTGTTATGTGTACAACATATTTACATCGGTGCTTAAGTAGTCATCATATAAATTGTTTAGTACAACAGGTCAGTACATAAAAATTATAGATGGTTTGTCACATAGTAAGAATAATTTTCTTGTTCATATATAGATATTTCAAGATGCGGTTAACAGCTTTCGTACAAGTTATCCCTAAAGATCTAATTGTAATTTCTCCAAATCATGTAGTCATAACAGATCCTGTAGATCCAGATATCTTAAAAAAACCACTAAATAAACAAATTTAACAACATTAGTAGCTTAAGTAATGCACTTGCATTGGTGTCAGTGATTGGTGAATGGTGGCAGAATTGTTTTGACATAGATATATGCATGGATAAGCAATCACATTAGAATTTTATAAAAAGTTATAGGACTTAAGTATAGTTTCATTTGTTGATAAAAATCACAAAAGTAATCACCGCATATCAAACCTGACATGGTGGCATATACTTGTTTTAGTTTGCTCAGTAGTAGTATATTATAACTGTCATAACTCCAAAATCCTTTATTTAAAAGGCAGAAATATTTTATTTACTATTCATTCAATCTGTATTCATTTCATACTAGAACTTTTTCAGCAGCTTTTCCTAATATGGAAATCAACCTAATTCAACGCTTAAGTAATGCACTTTATGTTCACTTTCATGAAATAAATTATCAAGGTGCCTAAAGTTAATTGAATAGTGGTTTAAATTAGGATAATAATAAGGGAAATAATTTATAATAGTCACAGTTGAAAGCAAATCATACTTAGTAGTACAAAAATAGTCTTGTGCAGATACTAATATTAAGTAAATGGTCAAATACTTAAATTGGTAGATGATTTAACAGTTCTCCTTGGTATCACTTTCGTCTACAGACAGACTCCATATTGAAGAATTGTCAAGGAGATTTAGTTGGATAGCATCGTTTCGCTGTGTATATAGTTAAAAAATAAAGGATGTTGACTTTAGTATCCTGTGGCACTATTTTGTTTGTGATTTCGATCATAATCCATATCAATAAATACTCTGATGCACTATTTATGGCCCTAGCAGCCGTCTTACACGGAATGTAGTTAACCAAAATTAATTTGACGTTAATTGGATTATAAGAGAGGGACATATTATTAATTACTACTAATACGACAGGAAATTGGTAAGATAAATAAAAAATATGAAAGCACCACAAGTAGAAAGCCGCGGACATTTCCTACGGAACCAGGAGAAGATTATACTTCACTAACTGCCCTTTTACTCGCCCTTTCAGAAAGCAGGACACCTAAAAATGCTTGCCAGAGTAATAACTATATTATTTTTCTTAAAACTACGGCGTACTGTATCTCCCCCTCTAAAACCACGTATTTTCGACGGGGAGAATTAGTGGGAGAGGTCAAACTCCCCATACCACTCAAACCCCTTTCAAGTCGACTTATTTCGTGTCCAAAGTTTAGTTCTGAAAACTAATTTTAATATGAGTGTAGAAAACCGGAGACCCTTTTTACCGTATTTTTTTCATAGGATAGGGTGACAAATGAGCACACAGTCCACCTGGTGTTAAGTGGTTGCTGTGACCCATAGGCATCTTACATCTATCATCAATAAAGAATCAAAATGCAGATGCGTTGTCACCCTTGAGGACTAAGATGGAATGCCTCTTTTCTAGTAAAAAAGGTTCTCTACACTCACCATACGAAACACAGCAGTGTTGAGCTGCTATTTTACGCTGATATTCTGTGAGAGCGTGGTCATTCCCCGGTCGAGCCGACCTATTCGTGCTACAACTATACTAGTAATATAGCTGCAGCATGGCTCTACCTCGTATAAAAATGGGTGTAAGGCATTCCATTTTAGTCCTCAGGGGTGACAACGCATCTACATTTTGATTCTTAATCGACGATAGATATAGATGTCTTATGGGCCACAGCATCCACTTACCATCAGGTGGGCTGTATGTTCGCTGTATATATATTATTATGAAATATGGGTGACACCCTTATTCTATAAATATATGTGAAATTCAAGAAAAATATATATGCGAAATTTTGTATAAATACGCATTTAAAAAAAACTAGGTTTCCCGCAGGGGGAGTGTCAACCATTCTCCCCTCAATCTCACTATTTGTGCCGCAGGATACTAAAGCACTACCAAAATAAAGCTGTTAACTGTAGTTGATACAAGCCAGATTAATATATTTCAAGTTTTTTCATAGTTCAGTCAGCCAATAATGAAAATAAACTACAGAAGTGCTTATTTGTGCCATATACAATATTAGACCGGGAGAATCACTCAGAGATCTCTTTGGATAATATAACTATTTTAATAACTTTGAAACCATAATATGCATTATGTCACTAAACTTGCTTTTCTGAAGTACAGGCTTCACAAAACTAATGGCTATTCTGGAAAGTAGAACTATTTATAACCAGATTCCCTGTAATATTACCAATTATCTTTTGCATAAATTCAAGGCGCATGTAAAAAGGTATTCTTATGAAGAAAGAATATTATAGATTAGAAGATGATCATTTAAAAGATAAAAATTTGTGGATAGCTTTCTTAAACTTTCTTCTTGAGGATATTAAATATTTTATAAGGTTATTGTAACTGTTGCAAAAAATTAGACTATTTGTACTGTGTATCTTGCTGCTTCTTGTCAATACATATCCTGCAGTAGGAACATGTTAATGCGATGGCGTAGCGTTCTTGACATTCAAAGTGCTTTATATGACCAATTTTGAATAAAAATATTTTGACTGACTATAGTATAGATTAGTAATTATAATATTTAATTTTTGGAACAATTTTACTTAGTGAAACAATTTTACGATGTTCCATATTACTATCGTACTGTACAACTAAGCCGTAAGTGCAGTCACAAATGTATTCTGCTTAGTAAAAAAGTACAAACCATAACAATTTTTATACAAAAATTCGTCGTCAAATATTGAATCCTATTTTTCTATCCATATTTTGCCAAATCCATTGGATATTTTTCTTATTATTCAATTGTAATACTTTATACCTAACTACTACTAAAAAAATAAAGTAGTTAGTGATTAAAATATCATTTAGATGGAAGTGGTTCTCATACCAACTTATAGACCCAATTCCTCAAGAAGAATATATCAAAATAGTAAAATTTGAATAGGTCGTATATGAGAAATAAAATATTTAGATATTTTTTAAAATTAATTTTCAATGTTTGCTCAGTTTCATGGAGTTAATAAGATTTAAAATTTCATCCAATCCTAACACAAGACTGTGCAAAATATTTAAAAGTATAGGCAATAAATTTTTAGACTGCCTTTTCAAAATGCACAAAAGTACTTACCATTGGCTGCTGTTGATCAAACATGCCCTGCTCTTGCCGGTCCAACATGGAATTGAGTCTTTGGGCCTATGGACAAAAAGAAGAACTAATTTAAATATCACTGTTTATATCAAGATAACACAAATTAAGGGCGTATTCCGATAATCACTGTGTCCAATGTAAGGTAACAGTCACACCTTACATTGGACACAGTGATTGATCACATCGTGTTACGTCAATTCAGTATACTGTGAACCCGTTCTTTTTTAGTTTGTTCTTTATACTGGTTACTATTTAAAACGAAACGCAGTCCAGTATACTGTCATCTCCATTTTTTGACACTGTTTTAAAATAAAAACCTTTATCATGTAAGTTTTCTGTTCAACAGGAAAAAATATTATTTAAATGTTGTTGCTTTTAAAACTTAATGTACGAGTTTATTTGAATAACAATATTAATTAATAATAGTAGCAATCATTTGTGGAAACTGTTAAATCTCTAGGCGCTATTATGTTTTTTGATCATGTGATCGAAGTACTGAGAGCACCTTACATCGAAAGCGCCAGTGCTCACAGTATAAAAATGGCGGCGATTTATGACGTTATGTATTTCCCTAGGGTACTGCGGCAGTATATTGGCGGTCCATAACGGAACAAATTTTTCACCAGTTAGATCACTGAGCAGTGCTCTTGTATCTTAAATCCTATGAATAAAATAAATATACCTTTTCTTTCCTTATCGGCCTGTAAAATTTCACTGCTGAATGCACAACATATTATGCACCCACAATGGGTATGGGTGCATAATATGTTGTGTTGTTGGTTACAAATGATTTTAGATGCCATAATATGTGAAAGTGTTTTGGTTATGATTTTGCTTCATTTGAAATGTACGCAGTGCCCTATGCTGCTGGGGTAGCAGCACTTAGCACTCAGTGTTGTATGTTGCTAACCCACCTGCCAAGTGTGGCAACTATAGCAAATATTTATCCTATAAGACAGTCTATAAGGAAGCATAAGTTCAAAAGTTGACTTTAATGAATGAAAAAATCTATTAAAATCTGACAACTGATCTGACTCTTGATGACAACTATATAAATAAAGTGATAAGAATAGGTTTGCAGTTGTGCGCGTATCACGGAAAAACTACTGGATAGATTTCAATTATGTTTTAAGTTAAATTTCTTAGACACACTTAGCCATTATCTAAAAAAAATATTGCGATATCTTCAAGAAACAACGATTTTTATAAGCACTACATGTTCAGTGTTAAGTGTTCTCTTACCACGGAGAAGTGGGCATGCGGTGTAGCGCGCATGCGTAGGAGTAGGAAGACTCTTCTACTTGTACCTCTGCCTCATGATAAAGTTAGGTCCAGCCGGGCATTATTTGCTCGAGCGACCTGATGCTGTTCAGTTGTACCTTGATCAAATGCCCCCCGTAGTTTCATATAGTTTTAATATTACGCACATATGAAAACTTTGTTAATATATCAAGCAACGGTCGCGGGTTTCAGCTAGTTATAAATAAATATATCAAACCATTTCTATTCCTGCCAGTAGTAAGGTATTTTCATGTTAATGTCAGTTTCTTCTCTGTGCTAATATGGGAAATCTATGGTTAATTCAGTACCTATTGTCTAACGTTTTTAACAAATTATGATGAAAAGTGTTCATACGGTTGATTTTTTTTAATAATTGCTACTACACAGTTATTACTTTTTGTTGTTTTTCATATTTCAGTGCTTCAGTTATGATAGTGAAATATTTAGCTTTTTTCTGTAACCATTGTTTGTTGCGTTTCTTAGTAGTCATGGCAAATATTAAAGATACAATAGTACAAAATGCTTGTGCACGCTCTTATCACAGAGTAAAGACCAGAGAGGAAGCTTCCTAACAACGTCGAAAATCTATACCTATTCTGATAGGGTTATTAATTATTATCACCTGATGCATGTGAAAATTTTAAGAAAAAATAAAAATATTATATAGTATAAAACAACATGTGTATTCCTTGTAATTTAAGTTAATATAATAACATGTCTGTTATTTGTAATGAAAATTGAAACTGCAAAAATTTTATATTTTGCTTATTATCATGCTTAGCTTCACATTACATAGGGTAGACCGGGGATGGTTGACTATAGGGGCAGGTTGACTTACTGTCGAAAACTCAACCTACTCAAAAGTGTTGCCTCATCCAACTAGGCGCGAAAAACCGTTTTCTACCCCCGCTCAGGTACCGAAAGAGCGGCATCGTCTACGCACGTCGTTTGGGAGAAAGAGCTTAATATCCAAAAACAAACCATGTAAGCAATTGTTTACCTCCTAATATATTTTGCAGTAACTTCTATATACTCGTTGTTATCCACTTTCACTTAATTGAAAATAAAAGTTTGATTGATTATCTTTTTATTACGTATCATTATCTAGGGGTACGGCAGTGCCCCAGATAATGATACGTAATAAAAATCATCCCTTTCTCGAAGCAGTTTAGGCCATTTTCGAAATCCTATAAGTTCGTTGAGGATAAAACTAGAAGCCTGAGTTTTCAGTAACCAAGTAGGCATAGTATAAGCTCGATATGTGTCAAATTTTATTAAATTTGAATCTGTAGTTTAAGAATTATAACTAGTCAAAGTTTCTTAATTTTGTCACTCACTGACTGACCGATCATCAACACTCTAAGGCACTTCTAGCAGACATAGAAGCTTCAAATTTGGAATACAACTATTGTTTAGAAAAATTAAAATATTTTGCAATTTCGGTCCAGCTTTCGAGATACACCAACTGCATATATAACTTTGTAATTCTATATAAATATATATGATTACAAAGTTATATTTGCAGTGAATTAATCAGTGTACTTATATATATACCTAGATATAACTATCTACAAAAAGAAATGAGATGCCATCAAAAACATAACTTGTAAAAAAAACAAGTCTCGCAACTCAGTTCTTCTACCGTAAAAAGTTGTGAGATCCATATAATACCAAGTCGGTTAATTTATTCAGTCCCTACTTAAGGGTCCCTCTCTTAAGTTATTACGTAATTAGCTAACCTAACATCTTATAGTGACCATATCAATATTAAAAATCTTTTGTTTAAATAAATAAATTGATTTGGCAATCGCACTAAACAATCTAATTTAATATAATATGTTTTACATAGGCTGCACTAAAAGTATCGGGAATGGAATATTTTTCACTGTTCCTGTCATATTAAAATCTTTTTAATTGAAAATTCCTTGGTTTTAAAAATCGAATACCATTTATTTACAAAAAGATTCTCGGTCTTGTAACAAGGTTTTGTCAAACTTCTTTAGTCGTTGAGAAAATGGAATTGACTCGAGAAAATTCAAGAGCGATGATTTATTATGACTTTCGAAGTGGAAGTGGTCATTTGGTGATGAAGCCCCATCCAAAACCACAATTTATCGCTGGTTTGCTGAATTTCAACGTGGACGTGTTAAGCTTAGTGATGATCCCCGTCAAGGTCGTCCAAAAACTGCAGTCACCCAAGAAAACGTTGATGCTGTGCGTAAGCTGATTGAGGAAGATCGACATGTGACATACCGCGAAATTCAGGCAACTTTAGACATTGGCATGAGTCAAATACAAATAATCTTGCATGAACAATTAGGTGTAAAAAAGTTGTTTTCCAGATGGATACCGCATTCGCTCTGTGAAGAGCAAAAAGCGGCTCGCGTTACTTGGTGCGTCAAACTTTGGTGGTGGTGGTGTATCAACACCACCACCACCAAAGTTACTACCTGGATGACGGTGGTGGTAGTAAGGGCTGTGGTGGTGATTTTGGTCGTGGTGGTAGTGCTAGTGGTGGTCCACTGTCCACCACCACCACCACCAATGATACTACCAGCACCACCACAATCCCTGATACCATTACCAGCACGATCAGCAGCACCATCCACCGCCATCAACACCGCAAGATCAGCACCACAGTCCACCATCACCACCAGCACTACTACAACTAACACTAACTGCACTCTATTACTTGCAGTGCACGGCTATTGTATTATTTTCTCTCGAATTTATCATACATACTGTACAACTTAGACATTTAGCCTATACGAATACTAATTATTTAATATAAATATATATGAGTCTATGTCTTATTTTATAGTACACTATCTCTAAACTTAACACTAATTATAAAAAAAATTATAAATTACCATGGCCGACCGAAAGCGAAACGAAGAGATTCGCAATATGGCAGGTTTGAAAGATGACCTTACCACAAAAATTGATAAGGGCGTGCTTCGATGGTTTGGGCACGTTGAGCGAATGAGTGAAGACCGAATGGTGAAGAAAATATATAGCGCGAAAGTTAATATTAAAAGGTGTCGAGGTAGACCGAGACTAACTTACGAAGACCATGTGAGCAAACTGCTCGAAGAGGGGAGGGTCAAGAGTACTCGGATACCTAGACGTGCATGTATGAAGAAGATAATGAATCTGAAAGAAGCGAAAGAGGTATGTAAGGATCGTGACACTTGGCGATCTGTTCTCTCTGGCTACCCCGTCAGGGATTGTGCGTGAAGATAAGTAAGTAAGTATAAATTTATTGATTTATAAAATCACAATATATTATTCGTCTTCCCTTTTGCCCCTTTTTTGCCCTTTTATTTCATTCACACCGACTGAGCCGGCGCAAACCGGTTTGTACCCCGACGGAGCGCCGGTGAACCTGTCGGTGAGAGTTCACGCACACATCGCTGTGCTTATGTATGTGTGGGTGTACCCGCAGCGAAAGGTTTGTATGTAACTTCCCCTCTAGTCGGTTTCTTTACTCATGTGCTCTTGTTTTTACAACTGAGACTATCTCATGTTATGTCATATCTTAATGCCTCGAATATGATAAAAATTTAGTGGCGTCTCAAACTTTTTCCGCGTATTCCGCGTAATAAATACAAAGAATCCAGTATATTTATACAAAAAACTTGACTGGAGAAATTACCAACATTTATATAAAATCCTCTCTATCTTTTTTTATATATATCTAAAAGAGGTATATGTAAGGATCGTGACACTTGGCGATCTGTTCTCTCTGGCTACCCCGTCAGGGATTGTGCGTGATGATAAGTAAGTAAGTAAGTATATAAAATCCGAATATGCTCTAAAGTTTTTTGCGTTCCTAAATACAAAACATTGTCTTTTCGAGGTAGTTTTAAGTTTATGGCCACTAAGTGTTGAAATTATCTCCTACCACCACTACACACTATGACAAGTAAAACCACCACCAGCTTTAAAAAGAATTATAGATGTCACTTACTAAGAGAACAAATACTGTCATAATCGGATTATTTTTACTTAATTATAGGGCTGCCCTGTAAATATATTTATAACATTACTAGTAGGTGAGGAAACAACTTATAACTTTAAATAAATAATGATAATAAAAAAGATGTATATAACAACTAATTTGAACTGGCTAATCCTTGGGAAACCACAGTATGTACCCTAATGTGAACAGTTGTGATGAGATGCAATATGAGCAGGGATGCGCACGTACTGTACTGTTCATATGTTGGGCGCTGGCAGAATAAGAACATTGTAGGCAACTGCAACATTTATGCTGCAGAGCCATATGTGTTAATAAATACTAATAGGTGTCAAGTCGGCGACTAGACTGTGGAGTGTAGAGCTCCATAGACTAGACGGAGCAACAATGGGGCGCGGTAGAAGGAGAGCAGAATCCCTCCCCTGCCCGCGACGTCTACGGTAATGCCGGACGGCTTCGCTTACGCCCATTTACGAGTGTCACCTGTCACGTACACGGAATCAGTTGCATGCGTTTGGTATTCACCCAACAAAACGATATTACTCGGTATTATTTTGAAATATTGGGAAAGATTAAAATTGAATTCTAATAACCACATGATTACTTTCCATCATGATTTTAATTGTATTATATGTAAGGATGAGAATTTATTACATCATTAAATTCAACAAAAGGCAATTAAAAAAACTAATAATAAGTCATAAATATTTGTCAGTTGCAAATCTGTAACGAGGCGGTTGAGAGAACCAACATATAATTTTAACTACACTATGTGATTTTGGTTATTTCTGTGTGTACTACTCATTGTAGCTTTATTGATAGTAATGAATAAATGTTTATTATTATTATTATAGCAACACAAGTTTTTTTTTGTTAATACCCAGGTTAAAGTTAAATATACACATCGAATTGAAAAAAAAAACAATTTATGAAATAAAAATATACGTGAGTGTCGTGGACGTCGTTACTAGCGTGTATTGAAATGAAGCGTCATTTAAAATAAAATAATATTTCTTTCATGGCATGATAAGAAAAAGTGCGGAGATGGATATTATTCCACCTCGCTTCCTTATAGCCGTCTACACTACGTCAGAAAGGTTCGTGACGGAAAAATCTTACTTTTTCTCGCTTTCTTGCTGTTTCTTCTCAGGACAGAGGTATTTTCCGAACCAGTGATACAAGAAACATACAAATGACTTTCAATAAGTATTATCAACTATACTCGTATCTATCTACATCAGATAAAAAGTTTGTATTTGTATTGGTATTTGTATAAGCAAGGTGAGGTGTTTAGTGTTGGTGTGTTGGTGTGTTGGTGTGTTGGAGTGGTGCGTGAGTGTTGCGGCGGCTGGCTGTACCTGCACAAAGAGCGTGTTCTCCTGCTGGCGGCGGCGCAGCTCGTCGTCCTGCAGGCGCATGCGCTGCGAGAGCTCCTCCTCCTGGCGCAGCAGCTGCGCGCGCTCGGCCTCGCGCCGCTCCTCGGCCGCGCGCTCCGCCATCTCCCAGCTGCGCTTCTGCCGCTCGCGGTCCTGCTCGCGCTGCCGCAGCTGCTCGCGCAGCAGCTCCGTCTCGTGCTCGTACCTGCAACACTCCTCCTCGTCAATATATACCACTTAATGTTGCGCGACTCTACTGCAACCAACTTATACCAATATTATCGCTTTTACTGACAACTTAACCCAAACCATGGAATTTTCATACTGACAGTTTACATAGCAAAAATGTGAATAAATCGTATTAGGCACCAACTACATATTAATTCTCTAGCTGGCTTCCCATTCATATAGAAGACACTATGGGTTGCACTTCAAAATTGATACCAAATTTTTAGTATAAATGTTACCGTCAGGGTTGGAAAAAATCATTTTTTTTAAAAAATCGAATAAAGCACGATTTTTTTAAAAAATCGTAATTAATCACGATCTTTTTGATTTTTTCATTTTAGTATTTAATTTACCTATATTTGTTTCGCAAAATGGAACGCGCCCTCAAGAGATTGCGCGAAGACAGCGCGGGGATTTCCCTTTTGTCTGACAAGTGAATTAGACATGATGTTAATGGTTAAATTTATTTATTTTTTTTAAGTCACTTGTTAATTTTTTAACAGATAAAATTAACAGTTAAAAATATTACTTACTTTCGTATTGAATTTTTATTTTTAATCGGCTGACGTTAATTTTATTGTTTAAATTTTACGCATGAAATTTTAATTCAATAAAAATTTCTTCATACTTTAATAGGAACAGGACTCTAGCATTAAAAAGTCTTAAATATATTAAGAGTTAAGCGTATTTAAAAGTTTATTAATGCAATATTTACACTATATTATAATTTAAAATAAAATGTTGATGATTGATTATTAGGTATTTACGCTTAATAGTTTTTAGTTTAGTTTTAATAAGTTTTATATTTTCTGCTTTTCAAATAATTTTACTATTATTCTTGATTCTTTTATTAAGTAGACATGATTATTAGTTAAATTTTATTACTGTTCTGAAATATTATTTGTATGATACAGTATTTTTACAATAATTACATATTGCAATTTTTTCGCCTCCGGCACATTTTTAAAAAAGGTCCCACAGCTGTGTTACGTCTCGGCATCATAAAAGGTGAAAATTAAACTCGTAACAAAAATCTTATAATTGTACACCACACTAAATAATAAAAAAACAAATAAAAAATATTTATTGACTTCCCTAGTATTTTTTCTCGAACTTTTTATATAGATTCCTTGTAATATTTTGATGAAAATGTAAACTAAACAAAATTAAATCAAACTGACGCGCTTCGTTTAAATTAATACTAACCAATATTTCAGCCAATAGCGTAACAACAAAGTACATAAAATTAACATCAACCATTAATGGATTCACCAATAGCGTTACATCTATGTGTTAAAAATATAATTTCGTACGGTTTAATAAAAATAACACTTCAAAAGATTTAACGGCAAATAATTTATACAATACATATATATATAATATATGATAATTTTCAACCACAAGTTCAGCATAAAATATTGGATACAATTTTGATTAAATCATTGATTTTTATTGAAAACATCATTTGATTTAAATCGTGATTTAAATCATGATTTAAATCAAAATGTTATTCATGCCAACCCTGGTTATAGTCAAATCTCATAACTGGTCAAAACCACTTTAGACTGAAAAAAACAGGCAAAAGTAGTTTTGACTAAGGATGTTTGTCTATACCACTTTTAACTGCAATGGTAATAGTGATTTTGACCAAATTACATCAGTTAAAAGTGGTTTTGACCAACAATATTAGTCAAAACTTCTTTCGACTTATAATATTGAAGAAATTGAACTTTTTAATTTCAAAAGTTCTAAATGTATTTTTTTATATTATCATTATAATGTACGCGGCTTAGGGTAGCCCAAGGGCAACCCCAGCCCAACCTTAACCTACTGTTACTGATTGTTTTGATTGAGTTTTGACCGATAGTCTGAAGTTTAAATCAGACAAGACCACTTTTGACTACAAAAATGAGTCAACTGTTTTTGACTAAGGGCATCGATCATCATCAAAACCATTTTTGCCTTATTTTTGCAGTGGTGGTAGACATGATAAGGATATAGAACGACGAGTGAATGCAGGTAATAAGAGTGAATGGGGCTCTACGCCCTATTGTGAGAAGTCAGAATGTGTCCAAAAAGGCATGTATGGCAATTCACAATGCTGTGTTAGTCCCTACTTTAATGTATGGTAGTGAAAGTTGGGTGTGGCAGAAGAAGCACGAGAGTAAAATAAATGCTGTAGAAATGCGGTGATTAAGAAGTATGTTAGGGATGAATCTGAATGACAGAGTGAGAAATTGTGTGATAAGAGAAGAGTGTGGTTTGCAAGATGATGTTGTGTTAAGAAAGGAAAAGTTTTGACTGTGATATAAACATAAAATTTATGAATAAATCAACCAGTGCCTTATCAGCTCTAAATTTTGTAAATTTCTACGCAATTTAATGTTTGTATTTAGGCACAATACAAACATTAAATTGTGAATGAGTCATTATGGATCATAAATATAGAATGAATCAAGAGGAGCAATAGCTCTTAAGAGAATAGCTCGTAACTAAAAATATGTCAATTTAAACATATATACAATTTCCACATAACCAATTTTCATAAACAGTCAACAAATTATCTATCTACCACTTCCCCACAATACCTCTAGTAGAACTCCTTAATATCTTAGACAGGTGAGATTGATTACTATTGAACACAGATACCATTAGCCTTACATTAATTCTTCTGTAAACTATGGAGAGGCTATGGGAAAGGGATCTGTTAGTATCCATGCTAATGAACAAACCTCTACATGATTGGCAACTGCAGTTTCTCTATTTATATGAATGTTATCAGGAAAAAGATACTGCCCATTTCTTGTGTATTTCCCTGTGTCGCCTCTAACAACACCCATAGAATGATATAGAGCAGTGAATTTCCTTACAATGCCTCTGCATGCCACTAAACAGCAGCCTTACATTTTAAGTAAATCATTTGACACTACCCTTCCTAATTAGGTTGTCTTAAACATAACCTAGCAACAATGAACACAGCAAGAACTATCAGTTCTATACTATAGGATATGCAAACAACCTATGACCTACTTGTGTAACAATTCCAGCAAAATTTTATAGGTACACCAACGCCAGTAGCTTAATGGCAGGGCGCGCACCGCGAACTCGAAAGGTCGTGGGTTCAAATCCGCCATTCCACTACTATCGTGAACCACTTCAAACACAAGCATTTTAAGCTTACCAGAAGTGGTTTAAGGGAATATTAGTAATGTATTACTAGTATATTAAAAACAAAAAAAAAACAAGTATTCTAACAAACGTCTGTTTTTCAAGGGTACACAAGCAAGTACACATATACAATATATACCATATTTTTCACAGTACAATACACTGTACAGAATGTGCATTCTGCTGGTCACATTACATACATTTACACAGTGGTAGAGCCAGGCAGCAGCTTTTGCTGTCGCACGGATGGGCCGGCTCGAACCGGGGTGGTACCACGAGCTCACAGAAAACCAGCGTGAAGTAGAGGTTTACCTCTGCGTTTCGCTTGGTGAGTGCAGGTGGCCGGAGGCCCTTTTTACTGGAAAGAGGCATTCCATCTTAGTCCTCACGGGTGACAACGTATCTACATTTTGATTTCTAATAGAGGATAGATGTAGATGTCTATGGGCCGCAACAAGCACTTACCATCAGGTGGACTGTGTGCTCGTTTGTCACCCTTATCCTATAAAAAAAAAAAAAAAAAAAAACATTACACTACTGATCGGTGCGAAGGTTGGCACATGGTGTACTTAAAATCTCAACATAATAAGATTGCACTTGTCTAGATTGCCAGTTAGGAACTTGGATGGCCCAAATATCAAGTTCCTGTCTATATGCTATGTACGGAAATCAATATGCATGACATGAAGTTTTAGACAATATACAAATGTAAACTAAATTAACTGATGTAGCAGTCCAGCTAATAGTGTCTCCTGCAGTCCATGAAAACCCAACTTTAGACAAAGAAGACTGACTACCTAGTCATTGACACTAATGGGGACCAGGATCAATCACAAACTCTTTAACATTATTGGCTCTCTTTCTTCAAACTCAAACACAGCAGAGGGTGTACTTCTTATTTTAAATGAAAAATGGTTGTTTTATAAATATATAAGAGGGTAGTACCAAAGCAGACAAACATGTGCAAGGTCAACACAAAACTTTTTGATGAGAAATAACCATAGATTTAGTATATACTTAGATTGGCAATGTAAAAGAGAAAGGGCATAGCTTATGCTTACGTTAGAACGAGATAGAATGGCTAGACCATACACGTACACGCTATCAGCCTGTATCAGCCTGATGTCAATGGGTAACGAAACAAATCCCACTTATTTTCGCGATATTTTTGATTTTGAAGTATTAATAAATATTTAAAATGTGCGATTAAATATGGTGACGTGTGACATACCTGAATTCAGTTCATCGAGAAAAGAAAATCCACAAAATTACACATATTACATGTAAGTACAATTAAATTATTTAGCACTCTAAATTCAATATTTCAGAACTAGTACAAATGTTTTATACACAAATGGATAGAGAAAAATATTGCATTTTATTACGATAATGCTCTAAATGCGTGAGAATTATATTAAAAATAATAACAAATACGTGAATTCCCGCTATTTCTGATCAAATTTTTGTAGGGATTGACACTATCAATATCATCTTATCGATAATATGTTTATAACAGGCAAAGGCATATCCTTGGATGCAGCCTCTTGTAACTTCGTTTTTTTTTAATTTTCAATTTTTACGTTTTAGTGTTTCGTAATAGTAAATACTTACGCATTATTGTAAATACTTTAATGAGAAAACTCTTATATTGTTTCAGATTTCCAAAAAATATTCAGGATAAACAAAAATGGTTTAAAATGATAAATAGAGAAGGATGGGTTCCCAAAAAAAAAATCAACTACATGTAGCAAGCACTTTGAACAAAAATATTTTTATCATAGAAGTGCACAAAGAGTAAATCTGCATAAATTCGTTTTGCATAAATGCCCACATTATTTATGCCCGTGCGTATTTTCTTAATTATGTATTTTACTGTGTATATGTTCATTTCGTTTGCGCATGTTCAAATGTGTACAACTTGTTGTTGTCATCCACTTTATAAAACGAAAGTAACAAAGGAACTTACAGTATCACTTGATAATAAACGGCTACTGAAGTACTTGGTCACCTACAGTCATCTTTAAACAAAGAAAGTTACCAAATTTTTTACGTGGTAGAGCCATGCTGCAGCTATATTAAAAGTATAGTTGTAGCAGGAATGGGTCGGCTGGACCGGGAAAGGACCACGCTCTCACAGAGTACCAGCGTAAAATAGCAGCTTAATTTGTATAATGAGTATAGAGAACAGGAGACCCTTTTTACTGGAAAAGAGGCATTCTATCTTAGTCCTAACTGCTGACAATGCATCTGCATTTTAATTCGCAAACGAAGATAGGTGCAGATGTCTATGGACCACAGCAACCACTTACCATCAGGTAGACTATGCTCGTTTGTCACCCTAATTCTATATAAAAAAAATGTGTTTTAACCCCTGAGGACTAAGATAAAATGTCTTACAACTTATAATTATACAGGCTCTCTTTACTCAAATGGCTGGAACGCGGCAGTGTAAGCACTGCAGTTTAGTGGTAGTGTAAGCACTGCTGTTTAGCGGCAGAAATAGGTAAAAGGGTTGAATTTTTATTAATTTTAATCATAGATAAGTACATAATGTGTACACTAATTATATTTGTTTGTGGGTTGTATTGAACCGGTACGCAAAGCATCGTCATGTGTCTACGGAGATATATTGCCAGTACCCAGTAGCTCAATTGCAAACGTTTCTGTTATAGACAATTCCTTGAGAAAGAAAAAAAAATGAAGGAAACTATTGATTTTCTTCGGAGATTAGATATAAAACAAAAAAAAACTGGAAAATGAAGCAAACACTGAAAAATGTAAGAGCACAAAAAAAACGAGTTAATAAAAAAGTAGAAAAGTTGTATTAAGTGATAAAAAACCTAGAAAGACTTCCCTCACTTCAAAATATGATTAGTTCTCTAATAGCATCTAGTTCAAACGATTTGTTGCAGCATCTCTTCGAAAGGGTGATAAAGAAAAAGTTTATTAGATAGGTATTCGTTCTGAACGAGTTTTTAGAAAACATGTGAAAGAAAAATTGTAAACGAAAATATGTTTCGAAAATTAGTAAACGAATGCCTAGTGTCCTGCAATTTTTTTTAACACACTTAACATACATGTGTACGATTCGCCAGCACTATCAAACACTAAACACTTATTTATTAAATTAATAATCATAACTTATTTGACAATTAGATTGAAGTATGAAGCAAAATTGCAAAATACCTCTTAAGGAGAGCTTACGAAATTTTTACAATAAATTAGTTGTTTGGTGGAAAATAATAATTACAAACTTTTTGTTTGTAGTTTTATTTTTATGCCCTCAAACATAATAATATTCATTTTATGACACAGACACAGCGTTCTGTATCGATAATTGAAGTTGATACATGGCGCAACACTATTGTTGACGCACACATGCACATTTTACTCATACGGGTGCATTTCGTTTTTGGTCTCACCCTAATCACGCCATCGCCAATCTATTGTATACTATATCTATGGAAATAACACAGTAGGTTAAGTGTTTGCCTAGGACGCTGTGTATCATCAGTTCGGTCTACATATGGAAACTTTGTACTTCCACTTATTACTTATTTAGACTTCCAGTTATTGTTCCAGCTGTGCATGTTTAGAATAATAAAAGTTGTGGTAGCAGTCATTGATAGAATGATTGTGACAAAACACAATAACAACAATAGGCTGGCTAAACTTATAAGGGAGCTAAATAACAAATATTTTGTTTTATACTAGGGATAAGCTTTGGTCTACCTTCACTATCAGATATTTTCTGATTTACTTATTTGTTTTGATTACACAATTAGAAATATGTTACACTTTTATTGGACGTTGACATTGCATTTAGCAAATCGGGAAGTGTGAAAATTTATAAAAACAATAATAATATATTACTCATTACGCTTACTTTGCATACTCCATTTGAGCCTCAAGTTTTTCTTCTTCAGCTGCCAACTCTTTTTTTAATGCTTCCTCTTTCTGACGGTGGAGCTCATGTAATTGCTTCCACCTTGTTCCATATTCATGTTCAAAACTACCAGACTCTGAAAACCGTGGTCCAACCTGAAAAGAAAAATTGTTTAGTAATAGACAAAAACATAGTATTTTGGTATTTCAAAATACAAACATTAACATTTACCTCACGGGCTCGCATATATTCTGGATGTTTCTTAGGCAAGTTCTTTTCAGGATAACCATCAAACTCATCTGGTTCCTCAAAGTTTTCAACAATTACTGGGCGAAGTGAACTGTGGGAGAGGGGATCTTTCAGTAATTACTCTATTTTTGTCACATCAAAAAGAAATTAAACTAAACTCAAAAACTTACGAAGTTAAGAAAAAGCATTTTTCTGTGCAATTGCGGATAGCAGCTAGAGCACTGGGCTTGCGAGCGAACTCAACTACACCTTCACCCAAAGTTTTCCCTCTTTCATCAACCCTGACATATGCTCGTTCTATCTTTCCAAATATTTCAAAGGCTTTATATAGAAGCTCATTTGACACAAATGGCGGAAGGTTTTTGACACGAACAGCACTATTGTGTGGGGCGAATCTTACTCTTAGGGCTCTGCCATTCCTCATTTTACCATCAAGTTCCCTCTTTGCCTTTTCTGCATTAACTCTGTAATCCTGTAAAAGTGCAGCAAAATACGTAACATGAAATCTTTTAAATTAAATAATAGAGCATTTGTTATTTATTTGATATTTGCACTCACCATTTTTATAAAACCGAAATTTTTTTCTTTATTAATAAACAATTCCGCAGCTTCACCATACTGACCAAACAGATTCATTATTTCTTCTTCTGTAACATCAGATGTAAGATTTCCAATATACAGTCTGCTTCTGCCATTAAACTTGACCTCAGTTTGATCAATTGGGGGTAAGTCAACCAGAGGTCCTACAAGGTCCTTTAACTTGTTTGCCAACATTTGTTCCTGTAAGGTAAAATAGTTATATAAAAAGTAATCACTTTTACATGCCAGCTAACCAAGAGATTGATAAAATTTATCAAAAGACTTATTTAAACGGTACCTCACGCTGCACTGGTTTTCCATCTTGCTGTTGTCCACGCATGCTGTTACGTTGTTGGTTACGTGGCGGCCCAGATCCTCCACCAGGTTTTTGTCCAAATGGTTTTTGGTTCATGTTCTGATTTTGCTTATTGCCTGGTCCACCTGGACCACCTGGTCCACCCGGACCACCTGGTCCACCCGGACCACCTGGTCCACCTGGTCCACCTGGACCACTCGGACCTCCTGGTCCAATTGGACCCCCTTGTCCCCAACTTCCACCATGTTTATTTCCACCTCCAAAGTTTCCATTAACATTCTAAAAATTATACAAACACATACTTTTAATTATTTCTGAAGCGATTATCAAAGGAGCTTAAAGCTCTCTGTAAATTTCATACTATGCAAACAAAATTTCATCTGCACTACTACAGAATTTGTTATTTGAATTTATGTAATTTACCTGCACTGGGGTAAAAATCAAGGATGGGAAATCTATACATAATATATAAATATTTTAGGATATAATAAATCAGTCGATATGCACTAAAGCTGATCTGAAGCTGAAGATCCTCTCAGGATGATGTGGAAATGAGAGGTGCAACTTTTGCCCTTCAGTTACAGTCATATTTATAGGCTTTATTTCAAAAAACTACATGATCCAAGACTGAATTTATGTTAAATAAGCTACAAGGCAATTTGTAATAATTAAAAATCTATTGAACAAACCTTCTGGAATTGATTCTGATTTACATTGGGGCCTTGATTCTTCTGTTCATTACTGATGGACTTATCAACATTGTCCTGTGATTCAGGCTTGGATATATTGTGTGAAGGTTTTTGTTGTTGCGCTTGCTGCTGCTGCTGACGTTGGTTTGGTTGTTGTTGAGACTGTTGAGGCGGCTGGCGTTGATTATGCTGTTGCGGACGATTGTGCTGTTGCTGTTGTTGTTGTTGATTCTGAGGTGGAGTCGGTGGGGGTGCTGGAGACTGCTTAGTTACCTCAGCTGGTTTATCTTTCTGTTGTTGTGGTTGTTGTTGCGGTGGTTGTTGCTTCTCACTCTCAGGCGTTTGTTTCATTGGCTTTAATTAAAAACATATTATCATGTACAAAGAAAATTAAATCTATAAAATAATGGTATTTAATTTCTTTAATTAAAATCTTTCACCTTTTTACAAATTACAAATGATTGTTTCATCATGACATTAATAATTGGGCCCAATCTACTCTAACAATATGATCCTAAAACTCATGCTTTTGCTTTATGAATTATTTTAGTCTTATTAAGAAATTATAATTATCAAAACAACTCATGTGAAGTATATAAAGTTGTTTTTATTCAATTCTCCACTAAGGTTTTTCATGCATGCCTGTCCATAATGTATTTTTGGTACCTATTAAATGATAATACATGCCTACAGCAGTCATGTTAACCACGGATTAAAAAACCGAAACAATTATGGTTAAAACGGTTAGCGGTATGACGTCATTCCTTTATAATTCGATACCTTAAAATAAAGGAACCTGTATAATTTCGATATTGTAATATTGCGGTATCATAGTATACGAGTATCTGAATTATAAAATAAGGGTTTTCTTTGTACCCTGCTGCCCGCGCCGAGGCGTCGCGCGGCGTGTCGGCCGCAATGGTAAGAGAGTAGGTACTTGATCGAATATTTACTGATATTCGTTATTCCAAAGAGTATAGTGCGTTATTCGTGCCTCGGCAGCAAGACAAAGCAGGTTGTTTTGCCATTTTGCCGCCATTCATGTTTCCGCGTCTACCTTGTTTATCAACTTAATCACAAGTGTGCTTTGTTGAAACTTTACAACTAGATTGTCGCTAAGATGGATAAAAGTAACTACAAAATCGTTAAGCATGTCTTAACCGATTCGTTGTGACACCAATTTTCGACAACTTTTAGAGCTGTGCCAGCGAACAATTATTTTGTGACACGCCTGTCGTGTCAAGCGCCATATAAGTAAGCCGGGGCCGCCGCGTCGCGCGCTCTTCATCGCATCATTTTTTTTCGGTACCGAAATTATTTCGATAAAGGTATTGGTAATATATAGGTATAACGATACCGTAAAATAATATATGTATAATTATTTTTTTAACGGTACCACAACCGTAATACACAACCGTTTTGGTTCTACCTTTAAATCGAAGCTTCGAAGTACCATACCTTTACCGCTTTCAACCCCTGATGTTAACCTTTGTTTTTCTATTATTTAAATGAAACCCACTGCATATACTGTATGTAACTGTGCGAATCTCAATAAACTAAGATGAACAGAAAGTTCAGTCAGTCAAGTTCAGTTTACTAGACGACGTCTATGTTTAAGCGTATGTATTTTTGCGACCGCTGTGTCATTAACGGGGTCAACGAACTGTCACGGACATTGAACTCTCGGGCCGAAAGTAAGGGCTTCCCGTTGCAAGTTTGATTGTTACTTATTAAACAATTTTTAAATAGTTAATCATAATGGCTTTGTTATGTGTGCTGTTGTGATGCTGGAGAAAATACTAATGTTCCTATATTTTGTATTAGTTGTAGTGGCTACTATTATCTGCAATGTGTGTCGGCATCATCCAGAAAAGACCTAACAGTTTGCAATGGGTCAGATTGGACCTGCCCAGCGTGTTTGTCAAAGCAACCTAAAACTGTTAAAAATGATAGTACACCTGTCCACACATGCATGTCAGCGCGCAAGCAATACGACACCGACAGTGATTACATTGCGAAATAAAAATGCGAAGAATAAGTCTCCCACTACTTCGTCAGTGTCAGTGATAGAAAAATCTACTCTTCTTGCGACGGGATTTTATAAGACAAAAGATTTCAGAGCTAAAAAGCACGCAACGGAAAACGCTAATTTTTCTAATTTTTTGATAAGTTATGGGCCCGATACAATTAAGCATATTTTAAATTAGCTCATCTTTTTAGGCTTTTTGATTTGTAAGAATGTGACTAGACATAGTAATGCAGCTATTTTTGTTTAAATTTATAAGTTTTTTATTTTCTTTCAGTGGAAAATAATGGGGCTGTAATTAGATATACGAAATGTACTTAAGAAGTACCTAATTTCAGCCACGTATAAATCAGGGTTGTCATAAACTGGAATAAATACCATTAATTAGAACATAACTTATTTTACAGTTAAGGTAGTTATGATCAATTTGTCTATATTTTAAAACTGGTTTTTGATTTCAGTTTAGCAAATGATACGTACTTGCTTTTCTATCAGACATTTGGTATATGTTAAGAACACACCATACAATATTTAATTATTTTTTGAGAAAGACAAAAACAAACAATAAATATAATTAACTACAAACTTAGCAATACTAATTTTACTATAACTTAGGAACACAAATGAAAAAGTCATAAGAAGGAAAGTGGTTCAGGACCATGCTTTGCAGCAGTCTATAGAGGATGATTGTTCTGTAGTGGACATGTGAAGGGCTGAAATGATGATGAAGATTCAAAAACTTGGATCATTAAATTATAGGAAATCAATGTACTATATATTATATACATAATTTTTAGGGCGATTAATTGTTTAGGGTGCGTTCCGACGCCACGCACCCGCTACGGGCACGCCACGCGTGTCAGCACCCGCGTCTAACTCGCTTTGAAATTTATTGCATATACTTTGAGTCTTATGACAAATCAATTAATCTGAAATTGCATTTATCGACGTTCAACCGCACACGCCTCGCACACGCCCCGCGCCCGCCTCGCTCCGCACCGGCCCCGCGCTCGCCCCGCATCCGCCTCGTTACGCCTTACGCCCGCGCTTTTTATTCAATTTCAGATTTAGGCCTGAATTCCTCCTACGCTGACGTCGGTCGCGTACGTCGGTCGCGCGTACTAATGTACATTGTGTTCTATATAGCCCCACACTACGACGCTGACGACAGCGGCGCGTAGCTAGCTACGTACGCGTACGCGACCGACCGTACGCAACCGACGTCAGCGTAGGAGGAATTCAAACCTTATTGATTGTCATAAGACTCAAATTATATGCAATAAATTTCTAAGCGAGTTAGACGAGGGTGCTGACACGCATGGCGTGCGCGTAACGGGTGCGTGTCGTCGAAACACGCCCTTAGTGTTAAAAGAAAATGGAACTGCTTAAAGCTAAAACACAGTAAGGTAAGAAATAGAATTAAAATAAAATAATTGTTGTTGTCTGTCTTAATACCATCATAGGAGAAAATGTTTATTTCCTCGCTGAGTTTTATCCACCCTTCGAGCATGGGCACACCGGTGGATATAATATCCAAAGTAGATAAAATGGGAGATAAACTTAGACTTAGATAGATTTTTTGTATGAATATAAACTTAAACCCACTTTCAATGAACTAGGATTAAATTGTCCCTTTTAAATGTCAAAAAAGCATAATGTTTTATCTTTCATTTGGCTCCATGTTACGGACGGGAGATATATGTCTACTCGTTACATCAAACGGGGATATACTTCTCCCCGTTGCCGTGCTTCGGCGCTTCGGCATAGGGACAAGATAATTTTATCTCTTGTCAGTGGATATAATCGGAGGATAAAAAATTTGTCCTCAGCCCATGCTAGCCGTGTTGGGCATCCACCCTAAGTTGTTACTGAGGTCACATATTAATATCATAACTAAAAGAGCTTATAAAATGCTAGGTTTTGTTGTGTATATCTCAAAAGATATTAAAAAGTCTAACAGTAATCATACTATTTAACACTCTGTTGTGGTCTATTCTTGAGTATTGTTCTTCATGTTGGAGTCCTCAATACAAAGTTTATATTAAAATGATTGAAACAATCAACAATAAGTTTCTGCGTCACTTAAAGCGATATAATTCTTCTGTAGACTCCATGATTGATAACATAGACAGAAATACCCTCGAGAAACACTGTGATATAAGAGATTAAATGTTGTTGTAGAAATTGCTTCATAATATCAGCGACTCTTCCCTGCTTTTGAGCAAAGGTAATCATACATGTCACATGTAAGGTGCACGAAATAAACCTTTTTTTGCATTACGGTAAAGCTAAAACATGTTGTGTCTCATACATGCAAAATATTTAACTTATAATATTGTAAATTAGATATATTTCACCTTGAATATAATAGTTACAAAGAAAATTTTGTAAAACTTATTATATAATTGGTAGTTTCACTTTAAGTTGTATATATAATATTAGTTATAACTACTTTAATTAATGAATAACATTTAATTAAATTTTATTCTTTTATATTATATACAACATAATATTGTGGCGGCAAGCTTTTATTATGTATTAGATATCTGTGGAAACTTAATTGGTTTTTAGTTGTGTATTATATTGTTATATGTTTCCCTTAAAAAGAAAATAAATAAATACATAAAAAGAAAGATTGTGCATCAGGTGAAAAAAATTAAGGAACTTCCAAGACAAGCAATTCCTTCCAGAATTACTACAGAGGATTCAGAATATATATTGTAGAAATTAGAATATTAAACATGCAAAGACTTAACCAACAATGGATATTTCAATGAAAGTAAAATATTGTGATTTTCATCATTACTAGATAACTGCAAATGTTAATTTTGCATAAGTTTAATTTTCAAATTTACTGATATGTGTAAGGTCGTCAAAAAAATGTAATATAACGCACTGGAAGATATAACACACGATAACACAAGAACACACTGGATAATGTAAAGGTCAGTGTTCACTTGGAAATAGGTTCATATAAAATCCATTTTCAAATATGTATTATGAATTATTTATTTTCATGTAATTCAATAATCAAAAATTAATCTTAGACTATGCATAGAACAGTTTTGCAGGTTTCGTGTTTGCGAAACTTAACACCAAAATAACACAATTCAATAGAATGAAAGCCTTTAACAAAATAATGTGCTTACAACAAAAAATGAGTAGGTAAGTACTAATTAAAGTAGGTATTATTCATAAAAGAAACATGACAAATTTAATAATTATGAAGAAATGCAAAAAGCTAAAACAAAAACGGACATAATTCGATTACTGAGGGATCAATAGTAATAATAAATCAGACTAGTATAACACTCCACTCTTATGTAGGTATGTCAGAATAACTTTACTCTTTTTTATTTCACCGCAGTCAGTTAAGTTATGTTAACAGTCTCCTTTATAACATTCCAGTGTGTAATATAACAAACACCATAACACACATAACGAACTGGAACAAACACATTGAAAATTCAAACCTCAAAAATGAATACCGGTCACAAATCATGCATGATTTCTTTTATTAAAACTTGATATACTCTGGTCATTTACTATAAATTTCGAATCAGGAACCTAGTAAACAATATCTTTGTACTTACCACGTAGAATTCACAGATACACTGCCCGAAATTTGTGCACTAAATTATGGAATTTACAATTGTTTACGGTCACGACCACAAATGAAAAAAATATGTCATAACTGACTTTCGACAGTAAGAATGGTATAATGCCACATCAAAATTAACTAAATAATGTTATCTACTGTTGAAAACAAAATATCTACCTCATATCAAATCGGAATAACACACTGGATAACTTTTGGCGACACAAATTAGAAAAGGTTTTTTTTTTCACTAGCATTACATTATTGCAATAATTTATACATTATCACATGGCTTCTATATTGCTTTAAAAGTAAACTACAATGTTAAAACCACAATGCTATTTTATTATTTTTTATGCAATTTTTTCGCCCTCTAGGTTGATAGGAGACAAATAAATTTTGTATGCAGCTTTATTTTGTTCATTCAAAAATATTTTATATTTTTTATGTTTAAGCTTCTCGAATATTCTGGTTATTTCTACATTATTCTAAGCATGATTACCAATGTATTATTAAATAATAATATTGTCACACTATTTGTTAGCACATGATATTCACAATCAAATATGGGCTCACCTCAAAACACACAAGTACATTTTTTTATGACCTTAACCATATATTTATTCATCCATACCTATCCAGCCTATCAAAAGTCTACAGCTGAACATAGGCCTCCCACATAGATTGCCTCATTGGGAGGATATTTGCCATAGTTGCTACGCTTGGAAAGCAGTTTTGCAACCGCACTTAAAATATTTTGAGGTATTATCAGAAAGTAGCTTTTTTAATATACTAAGCATGTGCTTAACTACACTCCCACCTAATAGTAACTAACGATGTAACATAATGACGCGTCTCCACCAAAAATGTTGACAACATTTATATTTCCAACTGTTGACAAATCAACAAAAGTTGACGACATTTGTTTCCGAAAATGTTTCAAAATGTTGCAAGCGTCTCCACCGAGGGAACAAATGTCGACAACAAGCGTATTCCTTTGATGTTGCCGCCGAAAATGGAAACACGATTCCCGACATTGTTTCGTTTTGTTGCTAAAACTAGTTGATTACAGAAACATTTGTTGACAAATGTTGTGTTGGCAACAAAACTTTGGTGGAGACGCGCCATCAGGTGGATGATGGTGAAGTGCAGCCTTAACAAAAACCTATTCACTCTTGCCCTGGAGACATCCACAATGTAATCGGATGGAAAGACAGATGCTGGCAACTTTTTTCTGTCGCCTCTCACGCACTACACACACGGAATGGTATGAGGTAGTAAATTCTATTACGCTGCCACTACCGAGGCGAAAATAACTTATCACATTCTTAGAAATATATGTATAAAAAATGCATCTCCGCGAATGGCATGAAAAGTAGTTACAAAGTGACCAACCTCAACCTAACACAAGATAATTATTATGGCTACATTTTAAGAAGCTTCCAAGTTAGTAGTTCTAAATTACTAATCATATGACCTAACGAAAACCTATTAATTATTCGAATGAAGTTGGAATCATAAAATGATAAAATAAATTTCTAAGACATTATAGTTAATACTATAATGGAAATGCATTGTCCACCAGTTTAAGATATTAGGCTGCGTCTTTGTAAGCCGTATTCTTTTAAATTTTAATCATGAAATTCTATAACAAGTCTGAAAAGTATACGCACGACTTGAAAATATGATGAATCTTAATACAAAATGGCGGGCACCCGTGCAACGAAACGTTCATAAAATCATGTAAATTAATCGTATGTAATAAGTAAAAAGGAGTTTATTTTTAAAGTCTAAATTTAGATAACAGGCAATGAATTCAATGCAAACATAATAGAGAATTTTCAAGCAATATATAGCTAAAACAATTATAGGTACCTCATTATTAGGTCGTTGACCGCCTTGTGCCGGACTCTGATTCCTTTGGTTATTGTGATCAAATCGAGAATTGCGAAATCCGCCACCTCCACGATTACCACGGCGACCACCTTGCCTCTGCGGTTGTGGGGGTCCACCGAACCCCCTATTTCCATACTGATTCTGGCCTTGCATCTGCATTCTGTAATAAAAGTTAAGACGTTATAACATTTTGAGCACATATAAATAAATAATCCGAATAGGAATGATATGTACATCGATTTTAACCGCTTAACTATATTATAATAAGCACTTTTAATAAGAAATTCACAATTTACGACACCAAAAACTTCACGACAAACGACACTAAGACGACGTCGTATGACGATGACGCAAAATGGCGGAGGAAAAGACGAAACGAAAAGCACTAAGCGAAGCGGAAACGGAGAATAAAGTGGTCCCAAAGATTGATGTTTTTGTTACGATACGCCACTTCCGCCAGGCATAGGTCACAAACAATGCAGCCTAAATTTAATCCTTTCAGTTTTTATATTTTGTTTTTAAATTTCAACTAACTTCGAAAAAAGGAGGAGGTTCTCAATTCGATTGTATTTCTACTATGCGTGATTTATGTGTATACACCTCAAAACTTTAAAACGAGACTGTACAACCAGTGCGTGTTGCAAAAGATGACCTATGGAACTGAGACGTGGTCCTTCACTGCTGGCCGATTGAGGAAGCTCAAGGTCAATCAGTGAGCTATGAAGTGGACTATGCTCGTAGTTTATCTGCGTGATAAACTTAGAAATGAAGGTATCTGCAGTAAAACCAAAATGAGCGATATAGCCCAACGGATTAGTAAGCTGAAGGGGCAATGGACCGGCCATTTAGCTCGAAGAACTGACAACCGATGAGGAAGAAAGATTCTCGAGTGGCAGCCTCGTACCGGCAAGAGAAGTGTAGGGCGTCCCTTACTAAATGGACTTGTAAAGGAATATAATGATGATGATGATGTATGTTACTTCAGAACTTTTTCCTAGGTGAACCGATTTTGATGATTCTTTTTTTTATTTGACAGTTGGTGCTTCTCATGTGGTCCCATATAAATTTAATCAAGATCTGACCAGGAGTTTTTGACTTATCCTTAATAATGCGTATTTAATTGACTCATTATACTTATATTGAAGTTGGTTGTACAAATTTTTAGTTTTACCACTTACTTATTAACATGTTAATTTTTGACCCTTTATAATGCATTAGTTAATATTACGAGCTCCATGTTACAACCAGAATATTATCTAAGAGTTACATTTAAATTTCATCTCCTGATATTCCATCCCAAAAAGTGAATTTTTAATGAATAACTTTTCATGTAATAATAATATAAACTTGACATTTAATTGTTATAATTATAATAATAAATGTAATTTAATAGACATAAATAATTTAATTAAGAAATTTTTGACTAATGATAGGTATTACCTATCTAAATATATTTTAAGACAGATAGCAAATGTGCTATCTTATTGTTTATATATTAACTCAGCCAAGGACTTGGCTACACAGACATCTGCTCCTTTTGAGCAGTGTAATGACTTAATATGTAATTTGGAATCAGTTCCAAGTAATTTAAATTAGAAAATGAGACAATAGAGGTAATCTCTAGCAGTTGTAATAATTTAAATAATTTAGAATGTAGCTTACAAATCTTTAATTGTTTGACTCCACAGAGTGATAATGAAAATTGTATACACCTGGTGCATCAAAATATACAAGGCATGGTAGGCAAAGAGCTAGAAATTGAGTTGTTCTTAAATAGCAACAATATTCATATTTTATGTATTACTGAACATTGGTTAAAAGCTTATAACTTAATGTTTAACTTCAGTAATCACCAGGTGGTCAGTTCTTTCAATAGAGAAACGGTTTTAAGAGGTGGCTCCTTAATATTAGCTAGTAAATTATTGTCATGTAAAGAACGTAAAGATATTGTGAGCCTCTCTGTTGGGCAAACTGTAGAAATGGCATGTGTTGAGTTTGAGCACCTCATTGTTGTGAGCGTCTACAGACCCCCATGTTCTCTATACGATACTTTTGAAAAAATTATGGAGGAAGTTTTTGCTAAGCTTAATAAACGGAATAAATCTGTTGTAATATGTGGAGACTTTAACATCAATCTGCTAGAAGCTTCCTCAATCAATATTAAATTTAGATCATTGTTTAAATCATATGGTCTTTTTAATTTATTTTTAGAGCCAACGCGTATTGCTCAATCAAGTGCAACATGTATAGATAACATTTTTACAAATGTGAAGCCGTTGCATAAATGTATAATTCAAAAATTAAGTTCTGATCACTGTGGACAAGTAGTTTCGTTACCATATGTTCACAAAAAGCAAGTAAATAAGAAAGTTGTGTTTGTTCCAGTAAATGCACGTCGCTTGGAGAAATTTAGAAGTAACATAGTGAAAAAACTTCCAGCACTTACATACCAAAATGATCCAAATTTTTTGTATGGAACATTATTTAAGCTTATTTGCAATGAATTTAATAATACTTTTACTTCTAAAACATTCTCCTTGAACAGTCGGAAGTCATTTAATGAATGGGCGACAGTAGGTGTCCATAAGAGCAGACATAGGTTATATGATCTTTACCATGAAAGGTCATATAATCATAGCGTCGAATTTAGGGAATATGTAAAAAAATATTCAAAAATATTTAAAAGAGTGTGCTCCACAGCCAAGTCTTTGCATTTGAGCAACAAAATTAAGACGGCTTCTAATAAAATTAAAATGACATGGAGTATTTAATAGCGAAACTGGTAAGATTAACTCTCGCAATTCTAACTACCAGTTAAGTGTTAATAACAAAGTAACCGAATCAGATCAGGACGTTGCAATGGTTTTTGAGAAATATTTTAATGATATTCCGATATTAACCACTAAGTCACTGAATTCTTCCCCTGCGGTCGCCGAATCATTACTTAAACAAAATGTAAATGCGTGTACAAAGAATTTTACATTTCATAAAGTATCATCAAAAGATATTGTAAAATATTTTAAAAGTATTGATGTTAAGAAAACTGCGGATCTGTGGGGGATTTCCGTTAAAGTTATTGCGTCTATAATAGATACAATCGCGCCTCATTTAGCTACTATTTTTAATACTAGTATCGAATCTGGTGTGTTTCCTGATTTAATGAAGTATAGTAAAGTAATACCTTTATTTAAATCTGGTAGTACATTAGACCCCGCTAATTTTAGACCTATTTCTGTACTACCAACACTTAGTAAGATTTTTGAAAAAATTATTCTTGATCAAATGTTAAATTTTTTTAATATAAATAATTTACTTCATAAAAATCAATTTGGTTTCACAAGGGGTCGCTCGACAACTGATGCCGGTGTTGAGCTGATTAAATATATATTTAATGCATGGGAGAATTCACAGGATGCTTTGGGTATATTTTGTGAAATATCCAAAGCCTTCGATTGTGTTCACCATGAAACATTAATCAGGAAACTTCAACACTACGGTGTAAGAAGTGATGCTCTTAAATTAATTATTTCATATTTAAGTAAGAGAACGCAAAAAGTTGTCATTAACAGTATGAGTTCTTCGGGGTCGATGGTACAGATGGGCGTGCCTCAAGGCTCAATTCTAGGCCCTTTTCTGTTTGTTGTATACATTAATGACTTACCTTACATAGTAGGAGATAACCATGATATAGTATTATTTGCAGATGACACTTCTTTAATTTTCAAATTAAGTCGACAATTGCTAAAATATGACGAAGTAAATAATGCTATATCTAAATTAGTAAATTGGTTCAATGTTAATAATTTGCATTTAAATGGCACTAAAACGAAATGTATGAAATTTATGACTCCAAATGTCAAACAATTAAATAGTAATGTAATTTTAAATGGGGAGAAACTGAGTCTTGTAGATACCACCATTTTCTTGGAATCACACTAGACGCGAAGCTTCAATGGGGCCCCCATATATCAAAACTAGCAAGCAGACTTAGTTCTGCAGCATATGCCGTAAAAAAGATTAGAAGTCTAACTAGTGTTGAAACAGCTAGACTAGTTTACTTTAGTTATTTCCATAGCATAATGTCGTATGGTATTTTGCTATGGGGACACGCAGCTGACACTGAAATTATATTTGTTTTACAGAAGAGGGCCATAAGAGCAATTTATGATTTAAAGCCTAAAGAGTCGCTGCGACAAAAATTTAAGGAAATTAATATATTAACTTTGGCCTCTCAATACATTTATGAAAATGTAATGTACGTACACAAAAATAAAAGTAGTTTTACAAAAATAAGTGATATTCATTCTGTAAATACTAGGAACAGACACAAGCTAGTAGTACCGGTTACTCGACTCCATCGAGTCAGTAATTCATTCTTGGGGCGATGTATACGCTTTTACTTTAAATTCCAGAAAATATACAAAATTTGACCTGCTCAAAGTTCAAAAACTTTATTAAACTAAGTTTGTATAAAAAGGGTTATTATAGTATTAAAGAATTTATAGATGATAATAACCCCTGGAAATGAGGTGATCGCTACCAAGCTATTTCTAATTTGTTGTGTTGTTAATTTGTGTAACATACATGATTGTAAGCTGTTATTTTTAAAAAAAAGGGTTTCTTGCTGGTTCTTCCCAGGACAGAGGTTTTTTTTTTCGAACCAGTGGTAATTATACAAAAGAGTGACTTTCAATAAGCATTATTTATAATCTATATCGAATAAAAAAGTTTCTGTTTCTGTTTCTGAATCCCTTCCATCGATTTTTAATGTAATCCTTTAAAGACTCTGCTAAGCTAGTATTTTCTATAAAATCTAAACGATATTATGCATAAAAAATGTGTGCAATTCACACGTGGTAGAAGTGAAACTTTCAGAAAAGGAGACCAAGATAATAGGTAGACTGTAAGCTTACTGTATTATAGCTCATCCTCTCGCACGCTAAATCCTATATGTAGCTGTTTGTCTCTATTTGGTGTCGCTTTTTCGTTTCATCGAAATTTAAAGCACTTCTAAAGAAGTTTTTACTTTAGTAAGAATAATCAAAATCAGTTTACAAAAATTTAAGGTTAACGCGTCTCCCACACACAAGCGGCTTGCGATGGTGGCTAACCACGAGCCGTGGCTGCAGCCACTGCAACAACGCAGCATCGCGGTCGCAGTGATTGTCTGAAGAGCCATTCGCTGTGGTGTCTGTACTACGATCGGACGTCAGTCGACATGGCTATCCGTGACGAAGTCTTATTACTTTTATTATATTCAGCAATATTATCCCATATTTTGTTTTTGCTCCTAATGCTCTTGTAGTTACGGTGTGAAGTATCATAAATTACTGGATAATATTGCACTGTTTCTATTAAAACCTCTGTACTTAATGCCATTTTTCACGCGGTACACGCGGTCTGTTGTGAAAACAACAGCTGACCGCGCTGCGGCCACCAATAGTCCGCAGCCGCACGCTCGCTAACACACATGCGACGGTGGAGGGGGCGGGACATGTCGTCGTGGTCAGCCGCTCGTAAATACACTAGCCGCTTGTGTGTGGAAGACGCTTTAAACATTAAGTATTTTTGTGTATATACATCAAATATACATACACTAGAAATGGAATTTAATTTATTAGGAATATAATAGAAACTACTCCTTTTTTGAATTCGACTAAAATATGTCTTTCAGAAACATTTCTTCTAGTACCTATAGTGCTAAGATACATTTCCTATGCATTCATCGATCGCGGACTACACAAGATACGTAAATACTCTAATGGCACGTTTAAATTATCGAACGAACAACTTGCTGAATTACTCACCGAGGTATTCGTGGACGAGTACGACTTGTTTACGTAATCGTCTGTTTTCATTCAACGAAGATTTTTTAAACATGGTTGACATACGTTGCTACGATATTGTGCCTCCTTACCTTTTATAAACTCACTAATATTTGAAATGAAAAAAGATGAATAATCGGCAGTAGTTGAACTAATTAGTATTAAGCAGAATATACAAAAGTAGTTTCACTTTTGTGAAATTTTTTATTTCAGGTGAACCGAGTACATACTTATATTTTTTATATATATTGTCAAAGAAATATATTAGAGAAAATTATAACGTTAGATTGGCTGAGTAAATTAAAATGATAGTTCACGGGTCAACTGAATAATGTCGAGTATTCAAACACCGATACGAATACACATGAATATTCTTTGACTCTTCATAAAAAACTGATATCGAGTGGAGAACTCTGGCCGAGTACCGAGCACCCCTGAACAAGTCGTTTACATGAAAATTGTAATAACATAATGTGCTTATCTCTGCGTAATGAAATGAAATGATGTGTCTTGCCTAGTTTGAAGAGCACCTTCCGCCCTCAGTAATTGTGGAAAGACACACCACCCTCGATTTTCCCTTTCCCACGTCACGGACGATATTCTGTAGTTACGTAGGGCTCTTAGAAGACTTATTACTTAATTTGCAACTGTTTTACTTTAATATCATATCTTATATTTTTATGACCGTTTCTAAAATTCGTATTAAAGTATTAAATTTAGGTCAATACTGGTAGGCAAAACATACACATATTCGTCAATGAGTTTAGTAAATTTTTTGCTAGTTTTTTAATGATTATGTTTTATAAATTGTTCATGAATATATTTTCTTTAAACTTTATATATAAAAATTACGTGTCACATTGTTTGTCCGCGATGAACTCCTAAACTACTGAAGAGTTCAACATGCAAGTAAACGGAGTGGCAATGGGCTCACCTGTATCTCCCGTAGTCGCCGACATATTCATGGAGGACTTAGAGGAGAAAGCCCTTCTTACTGCTTCTGTAAATCCAAGATTCTACAAGCGGTACGTAGACGATACTTTCACAATTTTACCATCTGACAAAGTAACTGCATTTTTAAACCACCTTAATTCCATAAACCCTAAAATACAATTCACAATGGAGTTAGAGGCAAACAATACTTTAGCTTTCCTAGATGTTTTAGTCATCCGTAATCCTGATAACACTATTGGTCATACTGTGTACAGAAAAAATACCCATACCAACCGATATTTAAATGGTGATTCGCACCATCATCCTTCACAGATAGTTACCGTGGGAAAATCTTTGTTTCAGAGAGCACGAGGGATCTGTGACAGAAAATATCTGGCCGCCGAGCTTCAGCACGTTGAGCAAGTACTGCAAGACAACAAGCTTCGGGTCCCGCGCCTACGTCACAGTGACCGAGTGAAGCCAGCCACAGTCGAGCGTGTGCCTGCTGTACTACCCTATGTCAGAGGAGTCACAGACAAGGTTGGCTACATCTTGAAGCGAGCTTCTATTAAAACATACTTCAAGCCGCTGAAGAAGATTGGTCAATTTTTACCATCCGTCAAGTGTTATATCCCTCTACAAGATGCAGGAGTGTAAAAGTTGGATTGTGAATGTGGTATCTCGTACATAGGACAAACAAAAAGATCTATAAAAACCCGCGTTAAAGAACATATAGCTGACGTGAAGCACCGACGTATCGGGAAGTCTGCAGTTTGTGAACATGTTCAAGATCGGCCCCGCCATTACATTAGATTTGATAGACCACAAATCCTCGCAAAAGAACACCGATTCCTCCCAAGGATGATTCGCGAGGCTATTTAAATTAAAAATCATCCTAATTTCAATACAGAAGATGGATGGGTGCTGCCATCTGCTTGGGATCCCATAATTAATAAAATCAAATCCAAACCCAAGTATACCACTGCTAGACCTCAAGATACTGTAAGCTCATTCTGCGTAAATCGAACCGAAAATTAATATTAAAAAGCTGAAGGTAGCCGGGCTAACTATGACAGCAGGACGTCAAACACCTCAGTCCCCGTGACCACGGGTGCTGGAAAGCACCCGAAACGTCGGGAAGATAAAAATAAGTTAATATACGCGATAAAATCCGTAAAATTAGTTTTATTTAAATTTATACAAGTATTACCAAAGATCTATTTACGTAAACAGTGTTTTTCACTAGGACGTCGTTCGTCTATGACGCGCTAGCCCTGACCACTGAACACAAATAAACAGAACACAATTACTCTCTACCGAGAGAAGAATGCCATGTCCAAACTAAATAACTGAAAAACGCGTCTCTACGTTTATACTTCTAGCGCCACAGTGGGCGTCCGTATGAAACTTTTTTCGCGGGAATTTCAAATCTTTGTATTTTGTAACTTAACTATTTTTAAGGCATATTCGACTAATTTTAACTCAAGGCTCTTCGGCGGATACTTCGTACCTGTCCTACCCGAGATACAAATAAGAACACTTGTTTGTGCCCCAGGCTGGAGGATCAGTTAGTGAGGATATCTATTCTCGACACCTCAGCAGTCTTGAAAGTTCCTGTCCATCCTTTGGCTGCGTGTAGACAGCGACGACCATCCCGGCGTCTACGGGTGCCTTTATAGGTTCTATAGCGGTAATGCCATTACAGACCGACTCATCAACCACGTCCAAATGGTTACAGATTCCTTGCAACAAGAGATCCCATCCACAGAGATCGTGATACTTGGCGATTTTAACGCCCACCACGCCGAATGGCTTTGTTCACATTTAACCGATCATACGGGGAGATCTGGTTTATGACTTTGCTTTGGCATATGGTCTGACAGAACTGGTTACTTCGTCTACACGGATTCTATATGTGGAGTATCATACACCTACCCTGTTGGACCTTCTCCTGACCTCTCATTCGGACGAATATCAGGTTTCCGTCGACGTCCCTCTCGGCTCTTCTAACCATTGTCTGATCCATACCCATGGGGGCGGGTTTGCTTCTAACCGGATGATCCCAGCGCTATTGCTGACTCTGTCACTGATGTGGCGCTACCAGAGAATGGAACTATTTATTCCATCTCTGTGGTACCCATCGGAGGCAGATCTCAGCCTTGGTTTGGTCACTCCTGTAAGACTGCATAAGTAACTGCATAAGTAAACAAAGGATTTAATCGGCATGCTGTATTTTTTTTATAAAAAATTATAATACGAATCGATAATCGTTGTCAATACCTAACTTTAAAACTGGTAACTAAAAAGTGACGTTTACTGGATAACAGAGGGCGCTTATTACAATAAAAATAAATGTTCTAGAACAATCTAATAGAAATAATAAAATTTAAAGATTATTCGGTAAATATATGTTATATTTACGATAATAAACGGAAATCACGTTCATTTTTTGCTCCATATCGTGACTTACAATATCTTAATGCACAAGCGGGCATATTTTCTTTGAGAATATTTTTTAAATATATGAAACGAATGCGTCTTGACTTTTTGACGATGTCACTAAGACTAAATGACAAAAATCGGAGATAAATCCTATAGGACATAACTTACAGACGACAATTTTGCTACTGATGTCCGGTCTATTACTACTACTACTTAAATGTCTTTGGGTAATAGTTAAGCTGCTGACATATACAATTTTTCACGCACACTAGAATCCTTGCAATAGGGTATTTTACACCATGTAAAAAAAAGTCAAAGAATAAATATTTATGATAGATTTTGTAAAAAGTAAACGAGAAATATTGATTTCTATTTATAAAAATGCATTATAAATTTTATATTTCAATTTAAAGAATAATTTTTTTACCTGTGCCTCAAATCTGCAAAACAATGTCCGCCATATTAGTTAGCATCGTGACGTCACTAGGTCAAAGAACTAAGTTATGTGCTGTGTACTAACTAGCTAATTTCGAATTTTTTCATGTTATTATTACGATTGTTGACTTTTATTCTGAATTTTTTTCAAAAGGCATCATGGAAGACGGATTCGTAAAAGCGAGTTTATTACTTCGCTTTTAGCACTAATGTTATAGATATTATAATATAAGCTTAGGTAAGAAAAACATTTTGTTAAATTTTTTTGTACAAACTCTCAGACGAAATAAAAAGTCACTTTTTTATTTGGTCTGAGTACAAACCATGTCTTTATTCCCATATAATAGAAGAAAACAGGAATTAAGCAAAACACTGCACTGCACTTGCAAGGGCCATCAAAATGGCCCACAAAGGGCGGGACAGACGAGCGATAAACCTAATCTATTACAAAATTTGACTTGCAATAGGTACCTATCATGTCATGATGTTTTGTTTTGTTTAATTGATAGTTAAATATAAGTCATAATTAAATCAAAGTGATCTTCACAGAAGTATAGTTTAGATTTTGTAGACAATGCATTCGGGTCTCTTCTTACCAGTTTTAACCAAGTATTTCTCATATTTAAATCAGTTGGCACTTTAATCCATAACTTCCCCGGCGTTCTTGTGCTCGTATTTTTGCAATTAGGCATAACACAACAATGACATAAATGATAACTCATTATTAAACATTCAAAAGTATATTATTCCTTTGCAAAATTGTCAAAATTCTACGACAGTGACGTCACGAGTTGAACAGTATGGCGGCTAGCGTTTTCACGCGAAAATTGAAAATGATAGATTAAAAGTAATTTTTATGTCACTATTCGGTTTTAAAATAATTAAATAAAAATTATAGTGGTTCATTATCACTCTAGGATTCATTTAAAACACTTTTTAAAAATGGGTGTAATACCCTATTGTCTTATACACACTACAATATTGAGATGCCGCATTCACGGAGCTGTTATTTTCAGGTAGTGCGGTATCTAGTCAGAGCGCGCGATAACGTATTAATAATCTAAGCAAACAAAATATTTTTTTAAGTAGCCTTTTCTCCACATCCACAAGGAATCAATTTCAGAAAATATTTTCAATATGAAAGACATTGACAAACAAATGTCAGTTTTTTTCTTTTAATTCATGGCCAGGCTGGTGCAACTTCCATAGTAAAAAATATATGTACTACAGGGGTCAAATTTTAATGACGGTTACTCTTATTTCTGCTTTTCGTCATATGTCTATTAACGACATTGTCAAATCAAATAGGTTCAAATGTATATTTAATTTATTAAGATTGATTTTAATTTTGCTATAGGAGCCGTTGTTCATTTACAGAATTGTCAAAAAATTTAATATGCATTATAAAACTTACCAATTAAATGGTGCAAGAAACAGAACAAATGATAACAAGAAAAGGCTATTCGTAGCAAGATTTCCCTTAGATGATGAAAGGTATGTGGTGATTTCAACTTTAATAGTAATATGATATTTAAGGCGAGTACATTTTCGGATTAGCCATCTACGTAGGACAGGTTTTTATAGTGTACAATTGTGTGCACAAATACAAACACACTATTTCCTAAATCTGATATTTCGATGGTACAGCAATCCGAAACGAACTATACTTAGAAACTACACAGTCAATTATGACTGCAAACATTTTATTTGTTCAATAAAAATGTGATTTTATTTATATTATTTTTATGGAGTGTAGAGTACAAGGAGAACCATCTTATAAGGGGCGAAAGTTGAAAAAGTGTCCTACTATTTACTGAAAACAGAGGTTCCAAAACCTACCACAATAGCGCTGGCGTCCGAAAAACTATGATATAAAGATAGCTGTTGTGAACGGAGTGAAGTCAGCTGAATTCAAATATTTAAAAAATTTCATGACTAGAGTAGTTAGTAAAATGCCAGTATACAAAACCTCAACTATTTACGTAGTACAAAACCAAGCGGATTGGTCGGTCCTTGTTTATTTCTCCATCTTATTCTAATTACTTTTGGCGCTTTTTTTTAATTTATTCTATGGTACTGCAGCGCCACTCTTATTGGACACGTTTTTAGGGACACTTTTCATATATAGAGATGGTCCTCCTTCTACACTACACTTCATAATTATTTTTTCAGTTGCAAGCAATGGGTGAAATAGCTGGCACATGCACCAATTAAAATGATTCACATGTTAAAACATATTTGTGGCAAACAACAATTTGGTGCATTTGAACTCTACTAAAACGAACTGTTATTTCATCAGTGGACTTAATTTAAACTTCTACAATTATGTGTATGTTAATTAGGTTTCATTTACAAGTAGCATAAGATAATATCGCTCTTTTGGTAAGAATTCGATTATATAAATAAACTCAAAGTTATTTGAACCTGGTTATAAATATTTTTTTTTATAGATTCATCAACAAACAAACAAAACAACAACAACAAACTTTAATGAACACCCATTTTGAAAGCGACTATTTAAAAACGATCTCTCCGAATAGTATGTACATAGCTACCTCTGTGAAGAAGCCTAGCGATTTGTACATAGTATTTGTTCCACATAAAAGCAATTTAATCCAATCAGTGTTATAAACCTAATATTTTTACCCTTTAAAATAAACTAACGTTGTAAACAAACATCCAGACGCAGACTATTTATTTTATAGCATAGCAACACTTGTTCGGTGCGGGAACGAAACCTCGGTCCTGCTATGCCGCAGCCAAACGCTTAGCCACTGCGCTACGGAGTCGTCATTTATTTTTTACTTAATTAATTATTACTATAATAGTGCGTTTTTATTTTATATTTTCTTTATAAATATTTTTGTACCTAATTGTAGAGATTTAATTACAAATTGCTGTGTGTAAAATACATTGATTTCTTTTCCTCATCGGCATTTCGACTCAATCCCCACGTTAAAAAAAATATTTCTCGTAAATAATCCAGTATAGAGATTATATCGTGATCGTATAGAGATAGACTTTTATTATGTAAAAATATCGACAAACAATATGTCGATTAAAGTAATATCGATAAAATTATTCGAAGATAGACGTTACAGCACTATTGTAATTCTTTAATGTTGTCAGCATTGTTTATCAAAACTAAGGCTGGCTATTCACTATGGGATATAATATATATTACATCCCGAAATATAAATTATATCCCGCGATTGACTTTCACACTGTGAGATATATCTTTTAAGCTGTGTGCGTTCGTCATTGGATTACCCCCTGTACCCCACACACCATTCTGCGGCGGTGAAGAACGGTGTACGGGGTAGATATGAGCGCCGCGCCGACACGCCGCCGTCGCCGTGAGTTCATGTCGGCGCATCGCCGCCGACATGAACCAAGGCAAACTAATGCGGCCCAGCCGCATTAGTTTGCCTTGTCGCCTCGCCACGCTTGTCGCTCATTCAGTCGAAACGAATATTTCACCGAGTGAACGTGTATTGTTGTGTGGTGTTAATTGTAATTGGCGGGCCGCAAAATACACATATGGCAAAATATACAAAATATACATAAATATATATTTCCTTCGTACTACAAAATAAAACTCGCGGCCCGATGTCAGAAGTGTCAAACTCGCGACCCGCATTTATCCTTAGTTTTCGTTGTATTTGTTTAACGATAGCAACGTACATAGTACATTAAAAACGGTTTTTATTTAGGTTTTCGAAACGACGTTTTTAATGTACTATTAGAACGGCTTGACCGATTTTGATAAAACATGTCTATGAACCACTGTTAAAAACAACATTAAATACAAAATAAAAAAACAACACGGTTCACCCATTTATGAGCTACAGTACTACAGACAGACATATAGACACAGACAGACATACCGACAGACACACATAGCGGTCAAATTTATAACACCCTTCTTTTTGCGTCGGACATTAATAAAAATGGTAAGTAAAATTTACGACCCACAAGTTAATCAGCACTGATTTTTTAAATGTTTTAATTTAAAAAAAAACTGTAAATGAATAAACTAAAGCGAGCATTGGATAAAATTAATCAAAAATAGGTAAGTATCCGTTTTAGTATAACAATAGAACAATAGGTACCTATTTGCCTAGTTAGATAACTGATAACTATATAAATACCTAGGTAGTAGTAGGACTTACCCACATCTGTTATATGATTATATGGGTAAATAATGACATTTTCTGTAAGTTTGAACTAATAAAACACATAAAATAATCATCGGTAATCTCAAGATGTAGATTACGAGTAGGTACCTAGTATTTTTAACGCCACCCATATTAGGTAAGTGTAAAATGAAACACACAAACTTTCAGTTAGGTTTAAGTTTGTACAAATACCTACATAGGTATTTGTTCAAACTTAAATCTAATGCTTACCGAGAAGAGTAGGTACCTAATGCTTACTTAGAACATAGGTACGTACCTTTTCATCTTTATTCCACGAATTTCGGCAGCCATAAAGTCCTGATTCTTCATGAAATATTGTTCTATCAAACTATCCACTCCGGCTGTCCTTTTACAAAACCTTCTTCCATTCTAGCACTACACGTTTCACTTTAGTGTAATCGGATTTAGAGAATAATATTATTTCTTTGAAATACAAGCACAGACACTATAAGTAACAAGAATACAAAGACGATCGAAAGAAAATGAAACGAAACCCGCGTAATTTGGTCAAACCGCACCGGACCGAGCGCCGCGTTTGTGTCGTGGTCGCGGTCTGCAGGAGTGTGACGTCATAGTGTAAGCGCGTGTAATCTTTGAAATTCAAAAAGGGCTTAAACTTCTCGTCGTTATAACTTTGGAAATACTGCATGTATTGAAGTGAAATAAAAACTAATGTAATGTACATTATCTTTGCTACGATTTTAAAAGTAATTGGTAGTAATATTTTGTCCCTTTTGTGTTCTCCATTGCGACGAGCGCTTCCGATTATCATACAGTATCCACATTTCATCACAAGTGATGATTCTATTTAAAATAACTTCATTATTGTGTCGATTGAGCAAAGTAACACAGCAGTCGACGCATGTTTGCAAGTTCGATTCACTCAATTCATGAGGTACCCATCGTTCAAGATTTTTACTTTCCCGATTTGCTTCAAGTGGATTAATACAGTTTTATCACTTACCCCGAAGCCGGCAGCTATCTCTGAAATGCTTTCGGATGGATCCGCTTCCACAATAGCCTTTAATTCTTTATTTTCCACTTTGGTCTCCGGCCGTCTACGGGGTTGGTTCTAAAGGTTGAAATTTCCAGAAGGAAAACGTTGAAACCAAAAACGTACAGTGATTTCTTTTGCGACGGCAACGGTAAACACATCATTAATCCTTCTAGCTGTTTCTGTAGCACTGGGGCCAAGGTAGAACTCTTACTCGTAAATATACCGATATTTCATGTTTTCCACCGTGCGGTAATAAGCGACGCTATAGAAAAAAATAATGAGGAAAAAACAAATGAATAACTGTTTTCAAAACTCAAATGTAACAGCTAAATGAATTTATAAATTTGAATTTGGAATTCTTAACCAAAGAGGAGATATTTCAGATCAAAGTGATCATTACGAGAAAACGCTAATTTCATATGTAAGGACCTAATATTTAATAATTCAATATTAATCAGTTACTAAGTGAATTAATTATGCAAATCTCAGAGTAATATGTAATTATACTCTAATGAGCAACTAAAAAAAAGTTTAACACAGAATTAACATTTTCAGTTCCTTCCGATATATTATGTATTTTTTATATTTAATTTTTAAAATTGCAATGTGAAACAACCCAAAATCATTTTATCTTTCTTATCTTAATATCTTTTTCTCGCTTAAATTTTATACGCCCAATCCAACATAGATAAAATTATGATTGTGTGCAAGTTTCTCGGATTTCATACAGAGTTGCATTATATTGCCCTGCTTTGGTATATAGCCCAAGGAGGTTATAATATAATATAGGCAGTGAGCGCTTGGGACATTTTAACCGTTCCTCATTTTTCTTAGAAAGAGAGGCACCGAGTTTGGTATTTTATCTCCTTTTAATGTTGATAAATGTTTACACAAAATAAAAACATTACCAACGTTTAGACAGTTCTTGACTTAAAGTAATATTTTAGACGTATGCTAGAACGATAATCTTATATTTTTATCGCTAACCATGGTTGGTATATTCCATATTGTATTTTAATTAAGCTTATTATTAAGTAACACGAAAAAAAAAACACTAAACCACTTTACTTTACTTTTACTTGTATGAAATTTATGTCTTCAAATGTCAAAAAATTAAATTCTAATGTAATTTTAAATTATATTATATATTCTAATGCAATTATATATTCTAATGTAATTTTAAATTTAGAGCCGCGTAGTGGCGGTCAAGAATATCCACTACACCATATCTTTCCCTGGGTGTCGTAAAAGGCGACAAAGGGAAACAGGCAGGAGATGGGCAGCAGCATCTTCCTGATAATAGCCAAAATTACAATAAAAAAACTGCGGTTGCCAACCCGCTGGCCAAGCGTGGCCACTATGGCAAATACTCCCCAATGATTAGAGCAACAAATAGACGGCCCCCAGTCTCCGGCGGCCCCGCTATTCCTGGCTACGGTGGCGACCATAGTAACGGCGGGGCAGGGGGTGCTAAGAATCTCCAGTGGGGGTTCGGTTGCCACCTTAGACGACTCGACCTGACAACGTACAACGCACGCATCCTGAGGACTGACGACAAGATCGTGGAGCTGGAAGAAGAGATAGACAAGTTACGCTGGCATATTATAGGATTATCCGAAGTCCGAAGAGAGGGGGAGGACACGGCAATCCTCGAATCCGGCAACTCTGTAGTGTTATGCTACTTACATATAATTTTACACTATTTTAAATTTATTTTTCTTGTTTACAATGTCATATATAATGTTTGTATAATCATTTTTACTTCGTATTTTCACGCTTTTTAAATCGGTGTCAATGGAGTCTACCTTTTTCGATCTTTTATTTAGTTCTCCGTAACTCTGCAATTTCGGGTTTCGTGCGCGCTGTTGCGCTACCTTTTTTCCTATATCAATAATATCTCATTTTTTACTTAAATCTGGCCGTTTCTCTATTACGAGCCTGAAACCAAAATTTGACATGTTTTGACATCGTTGTTTATCTGGTTGTCATGGCAATTTTTATTCAAATTCGTTACCGGTCTGATGTTTTTACATCAATACTTCCACAAAAATACTCTTTTCCTCTTGGCCATTTACAAAAATTTGCTTTAATTTAAATAATTTCCCGTTCTCTCTAAAAAGGTATAAAAGCCGAACAATCGGCCAATAAATCGAGTCTCGCTTCAGCTTTCAAACTGGAAGCATCTCCTAAAGGCCTTATCCCGGGGCCGCACTGCTCCGAGATCCTGCAAGCCAGGCGCTGCTGACGTTGAGAAGATCCTCAGCTCTGTGGGTATTGAGGCAGACTCCAAGAAACTGAGGAAGGTCATCTCGGAACTCAATGGCAGGAGTGTTGAAGAGCTGATCGCGCAGGGTCGTGAGAAGTTGTCGTCCATGCCCGTCGGTGGAGCAGCGCCCGTGGCCGCGGTCGCCGCTGCTGCAGCGCCGGCAGCTGAGGAGAAGAAGGAAGAGAAAGAGACTAAGAAGGAAGAATCTGAGTCTGACGATGAAGATATGGGCTTCGGTCTCTTCGACTAAAGCTTGCTTAAGATTAAGTTCTTAATCTTTATCTTTATTTGGGAGCGGCTGACTACTCCTTTAATAAAAATTTTTTTTTCCACGCAGGAGCGGATGACAACTCCTTAAATAAGCCTGAATGTCCTTTCGAAAACACACTTTTAGAGTGGTAGTCATTGAATGAGAACTCCACCCTTACCTGAATACAGATGATGAATGTAAGAGATAGTATATCTGATTTTGCCTGTTGATGTCTGTTTCTGCAAAGCTGTGTTTTTATGGTTTATTTTAGAATGTACATGTCAAAATTTTTGCTGAGTCAAAAATTTTCCAGGGTCGGGGGAAAATGTAGTGTTATGCTACTTACATATCATTTTACACTATTTTAAATTTATTTTTCTTGTTTACAATGTCATATATAATGTTTGTATAATCATTTTTACTTCGTATTTTCACGCTTTTTAAATCGGTGTCAATGGAGTCTACCTTTTTCGATCTTTTATTTAGTTCTCCGTAACTCTGCAATTTCGGGTTTCGTGCACGCTGTTGCGCTACCTTTTTTCCTATATCAATAATATCTCATTTTTTACTTAAATCTTGCCGTTTCTCTATTACGAGCCTGAAACCAAAATTTGACATGTTTTGACATCGTTGTTTATCTGGTTGTCATGGCAATTTTTATTCAAATTCGTTACCGGTCTGATGTTTTTACATCAATACTTCCACAAAAATACTCTTTTCCTCTTGGCCATTTACAAAAATTTGCTTTTAATTTAAATAATTTCCCGTTCTCTCTAAAAAGGTATAAAAGCCGAACAATCGGCCAATAAATCGCAGAATTCACCAGGCTTAGCAAGATCTGCTACGACTCGGGAATAAAATATGATCTAGCTACTAACGTGGGCGTAGCTATTAAGATAGTCCATCGGCGACTTTCGTCGTATAACTAAACTTTTTACGTACGAACGTGTATCGTATCACACATACGCTCTTCCGAAAGAGCGTAAAGTTAGGGTCGTCATCCGAGGCGTCCCGTTTGAACTCTCCAACGAGGAAATACTTGAGGACCTTAAGTCACAAGGTTTCCCCGTTGAAGCGGTTCATAAGTTGCATAGCAGGACCGGGTTGAGATACCCGGTAATATTAGTAATTTTATCTAACGTCCCGGAGGCAAAAACCATCTTCCGGCAAGTACGCACGGTGTGCGGCTTGTCTGGAGTCAAGGTTGAGTCACCGCGTAGGCGCGGTTTCCCGGCGCAGTGCCACCACTGCCAATTGTATGGTCACGCGGCGGCCAATTGCTCCGCCCCACCCAGGTGCGTTAAGTGCCTAGATCCACACATCCTACCAAAGAGTGTCCCTGGCCTAAAGATGCCGTATCCTCGCCCGCGTGCGTCCTATGTCAACAGACAGGCCACCCGGCGAGCTACAGAGGATGCCCGTGCGCTCCTCGCCCTCGCAATCCCGTATTCAGACAGGTCCCGCCGCCGGTAAATGACCGTTCATTTCCGGCATTGTATGTTAGGAAGCCCCGTCAGGGCGTAGCACAGCCGTCTCAGGGAGTTGCACGACCCCCTCAGGGTCCCCCGAGACCTCCACAGGCGCCGCTTAGGCCACCTCCGGGCTTCTCAAAGCCTATGCAGGCTCCAGTTTTTCCCTGGGGCCCCAAAAAGGTAGATCCACCGCCACAGGTAACTTCTGCTCCACAGCAGAAACAGTCGTCAATCGGAGATGACCTTAACACGGTTTACGCCGCGATAAGGAACATCGACATAAATGAAATTTCGGTGTTAGCGAGTAAACTGCGCGCCGCCCGGTCCCCTCAGGACCGTCTTTTGGCTCTAGCAGAGCACAGTAATTTATTGCGTTCGTTGTAAGTTAAGTTAACTTAATTAACTTAGCTTACAATGACAGAGCCTTCTGCTCTGCCTAAAAGTCACGGTCGTATTAAGCCCAAAGGGCTATCGCTTATTTCATTTAACATTCGCGGATTGCGAAATAACCTCTCAGAGCTTAAGCTCTTCCTTAAAGATCGCGAAGATGATTTTCTCCTCTTACAGGAAACCAATCTTAAATACAAAGACAATAAAGGCTTATCCATTAAAAATTATTCTCTTCTTCGTAATGATAGGCAAAACCGCCGAGGCGGTGGCACGGCCATTTATTACAAAAAGACACTACATTGATCTCTTATTGATACTCCGCAGCTTACCAATATGGAAGCTACGTTATGCAGGTTATCTATAACGAGACATCAGTCTTTAGTCATAGCCTCCTGTTACATTCCCCCTGGAATCCTCCCCCTCAAAGATGATTTTGAGGCAATCTTATCTCTAAATAATTCAGTCATTATGTTTGGAGATTTTAACTCTAAACATACTGAATGGACATGCCGTACTATTAACCGTAGTGGTAGGATACTGCGTGATATAACGCAGTCTCTTGACATAACCGTTTACAGTCCGCTCGGTGCAACGCACTATCCCGATGCAACCGATTTTAACCCAGATGTGATAAGATAATATAAGATAGTATAAGATAATATAAGATAATCTAGTGATTTTGCGTTACTCAAAGGAGTTTCACTCAACCTCAGGTCTATTGAGACACTAGACGATATAGGATCCGATCAACGACCGGTCTCTCTTATTCTTGGCCATCAGCCACCCCCTATTATAACTACGAAAACCTTCACTAACTGGAAGGGTTTCAAGGACTCCCTAGCAAAAGCTATGGACTCGCAGGACTCCCCTAATTACCTATCGTCGGATTTAGACTTAGACAGTCCCGTAAAAATCGACACCGCGGTCGAATCACTTTCAAACCTAATTAAATCCTCCCTTAAGGAGAATGAAAGGGTCGTCCCGGTTGCTAATACTAATGGGCTTCCCCTATATATTAGCAACATATTAAAAGCTAAAAAAGCTGCTTTCCGGAGAGCAGCTAAATATCCCACCCCCGAATATAGGCATACGGCTAATCGTCTTCAACGAAAACGCCTTTCTGAATTTCGAGACCTCCAAAGGAGTGAACTCATGGAGAATATATCTCCCTCCCATACAGCGTACTATCAGATGGCTAGAGCCCTCCGTATAGACGCTACAACTCACACACCCCCTCTCTCCCGCCCCGACGGTACGGTTGCCTTCGAGGACGACGAGAAGGCTGAGTGCTTTGCAGACAGCATTGCCTCACAATGCTCTCCTAGCTCTCAACCTGTCGACCCCTCACACATTCAGGAAGTGGAGGATGAGGTCCGCCGCCGGAACTCACCCCCCACAACCTCTGACCCTATCACGGTGTCCAATGATGAGATCTCATCCCTCATCAAAGGACTTAAGCCCAAAAAGCGGATGGCATATCCAACCAAGCCCTTAAACACTTTCCAGAGCAGGTGTTAACCCTCTTATCTATTATCTTTACCGCCTGCTTCAATCTAAGTTATTTTCCCACTACTTGGAAAGAGGCAACTGTCATTGGTATTCCCAAACCAGGCAAGCCTCTTAACCTCCCCTCCAGTCATCGACCCATTAGCCTCCTAAAGGCCATGGGCAAACTCTATGAAAGAGTCATTCTAAATCGAATGAGGCGCCATCTGTTTCCCACAGACGGTGACCCCCTTGTCATCCCACACCAATTTGGTTTCCGCGCGAAACACTCATGTCCACAGCAAGTACACCGCATTGTGGAATATATCCTCAGCGGTTTTTATCCACGTCGACTTAAGACAATCGCGGTCTTTTTCGACATTGCCAAAGCCTTCGACCGAGTATGGCATGTAGGCCTTATATTCAAATTATATAGGATAGGACTCTCCGATCGTCTAGTACGTCTCGTAGCCTCTTACTTACAACATCGTACCTTTCGTTTTAGACACGAAGGCACGTTATCCTCTCAGCGCCCCATTAAAGCTGGTGTTCCTCAGGGATCAGTACTAGCTCCCCTCCTGTACATCTTGTACACCAACGACATTCCAATCCCGTCGAATGGTGTACAGCTCTCACTCTTCGCAGATGACACTGCTCTATACCTCAAAAGTCCTAGGATATCTTCCGCAAGGACTAAGATCCAAAAGTCAGTCGATGATCTAGGAGATTGGTTCCAAAAATGGCGTATCGATGTGAACCCGGAGAAGAGCTCCGCAGTTCAATTCGATATTAAAAGACGCCGTAATAAAAACAAGAAAAATACTCCACCCATACGAATGCTAGGGACTCCTGTCCCATGGCAAATGTCAGCAAAATATTTAGGTGTCACCCTTGACTATAGGCTTACTTTTGAGCCTCATGTCAAAAGAGTAACACGTCTAGCTCGTTTCTATCTAGGTAGGCTTAACAGTATGTTCGGCAGACACAGTAAAATGTCATTAAGAAATAAGCGAACCCTTTATAAGGTTTGTATACGACCGGTAATGTCTTACGCGGCTCCTATTTTTGCACACGCTAACGATAAAATTATTAACGAACTCCAAGTAGTTCAAAATCTATTCTGTCGTCGAGCTACGAACGCACCTTGGTACGTCCGTAATGCAGACCTTCACCGGGACTTAGAAATCCCAACAATCCAGCAATTTCTTAAAAAACTCTCTGAAAACTTCTTTAAAGTATCAGAGTCGCATAACAACACATTAATTCGTGAGGCAGTTACTTATACAGCCCCACTCCCCTCCCGCTACAGCGTCCGCAGGCCGAGAAACACTCTCTCGGACCCGCCAAATAAGTTGTCAAACGACCTGAACTGCCTCCTGGCGGCTCAGGCCAATTCTAATTATTTTTTTTTATTTTTTTTTATAGGATAAGGGTGACAAACGAGCACACAGTCCACCTGACGGTAAGTGGTTGCTGCGGCCCATAGACATCTACATCTATCCTCTATTACAATTCAAAATGTAGATGCGTTGTCACCCGTGAGGACTAAGATGGAATGCCTCATTTCCAGTAAAAAGGGCCTCCGGCCACCTGCACTCACCAAGCGAAACGCAGAGGTAAACCTCTACTTCACGCTGGTATTCTGTGAGGTCGTGGTACCACCCCGGTTCGAGCCGGCCCATCCGTGCGACAGCAAAAGCTGCCGCGTGGTTCTACCACTGTACTTCTGAATCTTTTAGAATTACAGACAGATTTATATTTTTTTAAACGGACCCGCAATTTTTTTTATAGGATAAGGGTGACAAACGAGCACTCAGTCCACCTGATGGTAAGTGGTTGCTGCCACCCATAGACATCTACATCTATCCTCGTTTGCGAATCAAAATGCAGATGCGTTGTCACCCGTGAGGACTAAGATGGAATGCCTCATTTCCAGTAAAAAGGGCCTCCGGCCACCTGCACTCACCAAGCGAAACGCAGAGGTAAACCTCTACTTCACGCTGGTTTTCTGTGAGGGGTGTTTCTTTTGTGTGAGTGATGTTTAAATTAAAAATTATTTAAAATTAACAATATGCCTTCGTAGGCACTCCCTAAACGGCACTTCCGTCTGCGGGTCGCTTTTGATACGGCATATGAAGCTTTCGACAGCTGGTTGCCAGTCCCCAAAGGCAGTTTTTAGGGGGTATCACTTAGGTTCCCCTTGTAGGCAGTGAGTCCCCCATAACCACGATGGACCGGCCATCGTGGTATGCGTAATGCATTTTCTGCCTCCCTCTTGGGTAGCCCATTTCCAAATTGCTTCGGGCGCAAAAAAAAAACAATAAATCGAGTCTCGCTTCAGCTTTCAAACTGGAAGCATCTCCTAAAGGCCTTATCCCGGGTCCGCACTGCTCCGGGATCCTGCAAGCCTCTGCCTTCACCTGAAGTCGTCGCCTAGCCACGCCTACGCCTCCACCTACTAGTGCCCGCGCTATCTTTAGCCGCTGTGCGTGCTTGCCTACTGAAGGCGCAGCGTGTGCCTACTCTGGGCGCTGCGTGTGCCTACTCCAAGCGCAGCGTGTGCCTACTCTGGGCGTTGCGTGTGCCTACTCCAAGCGCTGCGTGTGCCTACTCCAGGCGCAGCGTGTGCCTACTCTGGGTGCTGCGTGTGACTACTCCAAGTGCTGCGTGTTCCTACTCCAGGGGCTGCGTGTGCCTAGACCAGGCACTGCAAGCCACCACCGCCAAGCGCGGTGTGCCACTTTGATCTTCAGGCTCCGCTTCAGTATTCATCTATCTTTATTTTCTATTTAATTGTAATTCACGTCACCCATCACCATCATCATACTTCATTTTTTTTTATATAAAATTGTAAATATCTTTTTAAAATTTTAAATATATTTTTTGTTCTATTTTTGTTGTTTCGTTGTTGTTAGGTTAGGTTCTTTTTTTTAATTGTCGCTTCACGACAACTTGCTCTATCACCGGGAGGGCGACCATCTGTCCCAAGGAGGTGTCGGATTTATCGTCCATAAGTCTCTCGTTAACAACGTTGTAAAGATCGGGAGTGTGTCGACAAGGGTTGCGTACCTTATACTCAGAATCACCAAAGGATAACTCAAAAACTATTGGTCAGTTTTATATGGGTCTAATTTATATCGGACCACATGTAAAGCACCAAATTTCAAATAAAAAATAGAATCATCGAAATCGGTTCACCCAGAAAAAAGTTAGGAGGTAACACACATTAAAAAACAACATACGGTGGAATTGGGTACCTCCTCCTTTTTGAAGTCGGTGGATGACCGCTCAGATGACGCTGATGTAGCGATTGTGGTGAAATATCTCACCACAAGCTTTATTTTTAATTTTAGATAGGTAGAACAGATAACATTGTTCTAAACGTGCATTGGGTCGTGTTTAAGATTAAATTTTTTTAAACAACCGATAAAGAAACAGATAACCAACAACGACACCAATAATAAACGAAATCAGTGACAACTGCGACATTACAGTTGACACTTGACAGTAAAATTTGATAAAAGCTTTTAGAAAAATTTTACTTCGCAAATATCCGCGTTATAAAACAAAATGATGTGTCTTACCTAGTATGAAGAGCACCTCCTGCCCTCCCTCAATTGCGTGCACTATCCCCGTCACCACAACTCCCAGCACCACTACTCCCAACACCATTATAGGATTTGCTAAGTAAATTTTTCTAAAAGCTTTTATATAATGAATTTCCGCAAAGTAACGCCTGATTCTATTAATTAGTTAAATTTGATACCCCATAATGATATATTTTCAGATTATCGATGCGTTCAAGCATTCTGAATTATTCAAAATTTTAAATATTTTAGGAGAGATGCAAGATTTAGTTGATATTGATTTCGTGGATTCTCAAGTACCCAATAATTGATTATGGGTTTAATGACATCGATGTTTCGATGTTTGACATGTGGCAACATCGATGTTTTCATTTTTGACATCGATGATCATCGAACATCGATGATCATTGATCATCCCTAGCCGCCATACTTAGAGTATTAAACTAACAGGAGACGACATTGGAGAGCGTTCCCCGCTGTCAAAAGTACGAGAGCGCGGATCATTCCCGTTATATAAAACTAGTTGCGCCGCGTACGGCATTAGTTAACATGTAGTCGTAAGCGTGAGTTGACCTCCAGAAAAATGCCGAGTTGCAGTGTGTTTTCTTGTAAAAAAAGATCACAGACCTCAAATTTACAAAAAGACGACGTTACCTTTCATCTTTAAGTATCTATTTTGATTTCAATAATCAATATAAGCATTATTTCACGAAAATTCTGATTAAAATAACTGAGCAGGGTGTGTTGCCAACTTAAAGTATTAATACTATAGTGGGGACATTTGCACCACTAGGACATAATTAAATTTTGCTTAATTGTAGACAAATGTCGTTTCTCTTTGTTTTTATTACACAAGACAATATCGTGTTATTGAATAGTCTTAAATTCATTAATATTATTGTGATTTATTTGCAAAACTATATTATTTCAAACAACATTAATAATCTTTAATTGTTTTTAACGAAATGAAAACATCAATTTAATTTTTTTTATTGTATATAAAACATTTTAAATAGATATTTTCATTTCATTATGTTACGTTATGAAACGGAAAGAAGGGTAATTTCGAGTATATAAAATGGTATCATCAAGGCAACAATAGTGATGTTCACTGTAATCTTTAGTGTCGATGTTTTTATTTGACTATAATTATTAATACCTTGATATATAATACCAAGGTGTTATTTAAAATTCTTTTTTTGTACAATGTTTAAATAAGATCTTTGGTTTTACAGTTTTCTAAAAGATCCTTACAGGCGCCAAGTTTGGATAAAAGCATGTGGCAATCATATAATCTGGGTACCTAAACGAACAAGCACTATTTGTTCCGAGCATTTTGACCAATCGGTTTTCGTAATCCAATCAAATAATAAAAGAAAACTAAATGAAACTGCTGTACCGACTTTGAAATTATTGGAATTAAGTTTATTATTTTGCTACAGGTTTATTTTACATTATGAAGGATAAAATTTAAAACATGTAACAAATCGAAATGGAAGGTTTAGTGAATGATATTTATTCATTTTCAAATGTTATTTATAAGTATATCGTCTTAGATGGTGTCAACCAAATTGTTATTTTCAGATGAGACACGAATTATTAGCGCTTAAATAAATACATAAGGACAAACAAATAATCTCAGTGTCATATTTACAATCTATTATTATTAAATATATACAGAGTACTACACTTTTGTACTGTAGAACACAAAATATTACCGCTTTTTACGACGAAATTAATTATTTTCAATCCTAAGTAAAATGACGAAAAAAGTATGTTTGGTTAAGCGTAAACTTCGGCCAAGAGATAGCAAATGTTTAATTTTTTTTAATTACTCCATTCCGTTGCTGCGTAAAGGAAGGACAAAAACAAATAAACAAAAAATTACACTTTCACATTTATAATATTATATTAGTATGGATTGTCAAGAATGATAGATAAACTTTTGAAACCGGTTTACAATCGGCTTTTTGAGGGTGAAACTATACACTCCCGCTCTCTTTCTTGCTGTAGTAAATAACGTTTCTGAGTGACCAAAAAGGATAGAAGCACAGGAAAGTGCGATTCCGTGCTGCTAGATGTAGTTCAACCCTAAGACTTAAAACGGTTTAACTCTATAGGTTGGGTAAAATCTGTAAAATTAGACCGTTTAAAACCCCTTTGCAGATAACCTTTCCGGTTGATCATGACATTTTTTTTATAGGATAAGGGTGACAAACGAGCATACAGTCCACCTGATGGTAAGTGGTTGCTGCGGCCCATAGACATCTACATCTATCATCTATTACAAATCAAAATGCAGATGCGTCGTCACCCGTGAGGACTAAGATGGAATGCCTCATTTCCAGTAAAACTGACCTCCGGCCACCTGCACTCACCAAGCGAAACGCAGAGGTAAACCTCTACTTCACGCTGGTTTTTTGTGAGGTCGTGGTACCACCCCGGTTCGAGCCGGCCCATCCGTGTGACAGCAAAAGCTGCCGCGTGGCTCTACCACTGTTACACATACATTAAAAAATGGTAAAAATATTTCATAGACTAGGCATATTATATATTTTTAAGCATACAGGAACATTATTTTTATAATGATTATGTTGAGGACAGCTAGAGACCCGCCGCCCCGTCGCCCCTTCGTACCCCGCTACCCCCCGCGCACCCCGCACACCGGCGCCGATCCAGTGATGTCGGCGACCAATCAGCGCACGTGTGGCTTCATTTATCGTCACACGGCACTACTCACAGACTGAGACACCTTCTTGCGAGATATAAGAAGGGCGTCTCGGTCTGTGAGCGGAGGCTCTACAGCCTCCGAACCTATCTCTGTGTCCAATGATGAGATTTCATCCCTCATCAAAGGACTTAAGCCCAAAAAGGCTCCGGGCGCGGATGGCATCTCCAACCAAGCCCTTAAACACTTTCCTGAGCAGGTGTTAACCTTTTTATCTATTATCTTCAACGCCTGCTTCAACCTTAGTTACTTTCCCACTACGTGGAAAGAGGCAACTGTGATTGGTATTCCCAAGCCAGGCAAGCCTCTCAACCTCCCCTCCAGTCATCGCCCCATTAGCCTCCTCAAGGCAATGGGCAAGCTCTTTGAAAGAGTCATCCAAAATCGCATGAGGCGCCATCTGTATCCCACAGACGGTGACCCTCTTATCATTCCCCATCAATTCGGTTTCCGAGCGAAACACTCCTGCCCCCAACAAGTTCACCGTATTGTGGAATATATCCTCAGCGGTTTTTATCCCCGTCGTCATAAGACTATCGCGGTCTTTTTCGACATCGCCAAAGCCTTTGATAGAGTCTGGCATACAGGCCTTATCTACAAACTATACAAAATAGGTCTCCCTGATCGTCTAGTACGTCTCGTGGCCTCTTATCTAAATCATCGTACCTTTCGTTTTAGACACGAAGGCACGCTATCTTCACAGCGCCCCATCAAAGCTGGTGTCCCTCAGGGCTCAGTACTTGCTCCTCTGCTGTACATCCTGTTCACCAACGATATTCCCATTCCGCCGAAAGGTGTTCAGCTCTCCCTCTTCGCAGACGACACCGCTCTCTACTGTAAAGGTATCTCGCTACCTTTCATACGGAACAAGGTCCAAAAGTCAGTTGATGACCTAGGAGCTTGGTTCAAAAAATGGCGCATCGATGTGAACCCGGAGAAGAGCTCCGCCGTTCACTTCGATTATAAACGACGCCGTATCAAAAACACTCCACCAATACGTATGCTAGGGACCCCTGTCCCCTGGCATACGTCTGCCAAATATTTAGGTGTCACTCTAGACACAGGGCTAACTTTCAGGCCCCACGTCAAGAGAGTAACCCGTCACGCACGTTTTTACCTGAATAGGCTCAACAGTATGTTGGGCCGATACAGTAAAATGTCCCTCAGAAACAAGCGTACCCTTTATAAGGTCTGTATACGACCAGTCATGTCCTACGCGGGCCCCATATTTGCCCACGCTAACCCTAAAATTATTAATGAACTCCAAGTAGTTCAAAACCTTTTCTGTCGTCGAGCTGCGAACGCACCTTGGTACGTCCGTAATGCCGACCTTCATCGGGACCTAGAGCTCCCTACAATTCAACAATTTCTTAAAAAACTCTCTGAGAACTTCTTCAAAGCCTCAGAGTCGCACTCCAATCATCTTATTCGTGAGGCAGCTACTTATGCAGCCCCACTCCCCTCTCGCTATCGAGTCCGCAGGCCGAGAAACTCTCTCTCGGACCCGCCTAATAAATTGTCAAACGACCTGAACTGCCTCATGGCGGCTCAGGCCAACTCTAATTAAATTATTCATAATTAATTTGCCTTCGTAGGCACTCCCTCAGCGGCTCGTAGCCGCCTGCGCCCTCTTTTCCCAAAAGAGGGTCGCTTCCGATTCGGCATAAGAAGCTTTAAACAGCTAAGTTGCCACTCCCCAAAGGCGGTTTTTAGCGGGTATCACTTAGGTCCCCCGGTAGGCAGTGAGTCCCGCATAACCAGGACAGACCGGCTGTCGTGGTATGCGTAATGCATTTTCCGCCTCCCTCCGTGGTAGCCCTTTTCCAATTGCTTCGGGCGCAAAAAAAAAAAAAAAAAAAAAAAAGTCTGTGAGCTGTTCATTTCACTTCGGAAGCGGCACTCGAGAAGACTCCAAAGAAGACTCAAGACAACAGATCAAGACTCCACAACTGAAGACCTCTCTCTGTACATATTAGATAGTTTATTTTAATAGTGCCGAATATTGTAAATAGTGTAATAAAGTATAGTAAAAAGTACCATCTTTTCTTCAAGCAGTCCCCTAGTATAGCTAACCTCAGATCAGTCAATAAGTAATCAGTCATAAATAAATATACAGTCCACATTTCATCCATTATATTCTTGGTCCATCGCCGCCGGATTCAAGCCAGAAGAAAGAAGCAAGAAGTAAGAAGAAACAAGAAAGAAGCCAATTATAGAAGAAAGAACATAATTATAGAAGAAAGAACATAATTATAGAAGAGAGAAGATCATTATAGAAGATCTTCAAGGAAGAAAGAAGTTCGTCGACGAAGAGAGAAGATCGTCGGTACTAATTTCTTCCCTGTTTCTTGTTACGACTACGTCACATACGTCTATTGTCTGTTTCCAGACAATTTCTTGTTTCTTTAACCGCGTTTACGCGGCCAGGTGGTTGCTCCCTAACGGTGTCAAACTGTGACCATCTGGTAACGCCCTTGTGGCGGGAACGACATACAATACGTGCGTCTTTTTGAAGACGATACGTACGTCTTTTTGAAGACGACCGGAGGTCGCAACGTGGGACAATGAGGAAGACACGAAGCCAGAAGGCACGGAACGAGGACGACACGCCGGTAGGAATGCGTATATTCGAAGAAGCACCCGCGTCCCCGTCTGATAATCTCGCGATGGCACAAGCGCCCTCCGCCGCGCCCGTGCCCCAGGCCCCGCTCGCGCCCGCATCTACGCCCGCGCCCGCGCCCCCGCCGCCGCGCCCCGCTATGTCCGTGTCTACGACCGATCGCTTGGGAGAGGTTAGCACATCCGCGCCGCGCATTCCGTCTACAGAAACTAGTTCGATAGTACGTACCGTCGCGCCTGTAACAGACGTCGTACATAGGCCCGCACCTCGAGCTCCGTCGGTCCGCTCCGTTCATTCAGCCCGGTCGACAGCTAGCGCGATAGCTAGGTTAAAACAAATTGAATATAACGCCGCGGAGGAACTAGCTGCAATTAGGAGGAAGCAATTGCAACTTGAAGAAGATCTTATTAAGAAGAAGTACGCTAGGGACGTCGCGCAACTGCAAGAAGAAACAGATAGGGAAAGTATTAACGAAGACGAGTTAGTTGAAAATAGGGTACGCGTTGATAGGTGGTTAGAGAACGTAGAGACTGTGCGGGGGGAGTCGCCTTGCCGCCCGTCTCAGCCCGCGCCCCGCATCGAGTTAGAGCAGACCCTACCGAACAGGGTAACCGGTTACGACCACAGAGAAGATGCCCAGGGGAGGACGGTAGCGAATGAGGTTCAACCACGTCGCGTTGAAACGATACAGAGGGATAGTGGAGTCGCCGTAGAAATGAACCAGGTGGATCGTCGTGTACGGGTTACGTCGCCGTCGCGCGTCCAACGCCGCACTCTATCGCCTACACATAGATCGCCAGATCGCCACGCGGATCGTAGATCACCGTCGCCGTATAGGGATGTAGGTGTACATAGATCGCCATCGCCACATCGCCACGCGGATCGTAGATTATCGTCGCCGTGTCATAGGGATGTAGGTGTACATAGGACGCCAGCGCCACAGCGTAGGCTAGAGGGAGATAGGGATAGAGATAGGTCGCTTACTCCGCGAGGGAAAGAGAGGGGTATAGAGCGACTAGCGGAAGCTCTAGAGAATATTATTAGAGTCAGGCCCGCTGCCGCGAAGCAGACGCAGGACTTGCCTATTTTTAACGGTTCGGCCGCGGAATGGTTAGCCTTCAAAGCCGCGATGAAAGAATCCACGCGTTTATATGGATTCACAAATACGGAAAATATGGCAAGGTTAAGAAACTGTCTACGTGGTGAAGCTAGGGAGGTAGTATCGGCACTGCTGTTTACCGCGAAGGATCCAGCAGATATTATGCGAACATTAGAGCAGTGTTTCGGCCGCCCGGAAGTAATTATCGATCGAGCGTTAGAGGAACTGAAACGCCTTCCGCGCCCGGGTCAAACCGCTCAGGAATTGAATTCGTTCGCGATTAAGTTACAAAATATAGTATGTATTTTACAGAACGTCGACGGCAAAGGGTATTTACAAAATCCAATGCTGACTAGGGAAGTAACTAGTAAACTAAGCGCTCACTTACGGTCGCGCTGGTGCGATTATGCGGAGCACTACGGAAGTGCAGACGAACCGGACATCGTTACACTGTCTAGGTTCATGATGAGAGAGGCGGACCGTGCGTTGAGTCATGCCTATACCTCCGTAGCGCCGACTAAGGAATCGCCCGTAGGACGAGAGGCGCCGCCGTCGAAACGAGTTGTATTAACACGCCGCGTAGAGAATAGGGCCCGCGACGTAAAGACATTCACCGCCCAGGAGGACACCGGTAGTGCCTCTTGTATGTGTTGCGGGGGTGAACACGTGATCGCTAAGTGTAGAAAGTTAGCGCAAATGGGTGTGGACGACCGGTGGAATTGGGTAAAGGAAGAGGGGGTGTGTTTTCTCTGTTTGAATAGTAAACACTGACGATTTAAATGTAAAGCGAAGAAATGCGGCGTCGACGGCTGCAACGCCCCCCACCATGCCCTCCTTCACACCCGCAAGACCCGCGCACCTGAGACATCGGCAAAACCGGATGAGACCGTGCTCGTCGCGTCTAACGTTGGTAGTAATGCGTCCGTATTATTGAAAGTGTGTCCCATTACGTTACGTGGACCACGCGGTAGGGAAATAGATACGTATGCGTTGCTTGACGAAGGCTCGACTATTTCGTTGATCGACGACGACTTAGCGCGCGAGTTAGGAGCGGAAGGACCGGTAAAGCCGCTGAATATTAGAGGAGTAAACAATAGTCAGCGCAAGGCCGATAGCAGGCTAGTTAACATAGGCATACGTGGCAAGACGCGCAGCGAGATGTATAGAATAAATGCGCGTACAGTAACAAGTTTACAGATAGGTTCGCAGTCGGTAAATAAAGAGTGTTTACGTTTTAAACACTTACGCGACCTACCGAGTTCGGTTTGTTATGACGACGCAAAACCGAGATTATTATTAGGCACCGACAACTGGCATTTAATAATCACCCGTAATTTAAGGATAGGACGTCGAAGGCAGCCTATAGCTGCACGTACGTTATTAGGATGGGTGATACAGGGAACCGTGCCGCGATTCACGTGTAGGGAGAACGGTGAAACCGTATTACACGTCGTAATCAGTAGCGGACGGTTAGATAGGGACATTCGAACGTTCGCCAGTCAGGACGAGGAGTTAACGGAACTCCTTAAACGGCAGTACGAGATCGATTCCATCGGTATCTCGCTAAAGAGTAGGCCGCGACGGGAAGAGGAGCGCGCTGTCGAGATATTCCAGCGCACCGTCAAGAAGGTCGGCGAGCAATACCAGGTGGGACTGCCATGGAAGGACGACGACGTGCGGATGCCTCCCAGCTACGAGATGGCTGCTCGAAGACTGCGGACGATCGAGAACAAAATGGACAAATCGCCGGAGTTTCGAGACGCCTATACAGCACAAATAGACACCCTCCTGGCAAAAGGATTCGCAAGGGAAGCCGAGGGGACAGAGAGAGAGGACCCCAAGAGCTGGTACCTGCCTCACTTCGCAGTACGGAATCCGAACAAGCCTGGGAAGACAAGAGTGGTTTTCGACGCGGCAGCGCGTGCGTCCGGTAAATGTTTGAACTATTATTTACTTGACGGCCCCGACTTGTTACGGAACCTACCGGGCATACTGTTTAGATTTAGGGAGAACGAAATAGCTGTGTCCGCGGATATTAGGGAAATGTTTTTACGCGTGAAGATAGACCGTCGCGACCAACCCGCGCAATTGTTTCTGTGGCGAGGTAACGAGCGATCCAGCCCACCGCGGGAATACGTTATGACTTCAATGATTTTCGGTGCAAGGAGCTCGCCGTTTCTCGCACATAGCGTTAGGGATCATAACGCGCGCGCACACGCAGAGACACATCCGTTGGCACTTAACGCTATCGTACGTAGTCACTACATGGATGACTACCTAGACAGTTATGCTACGGTAGAGGAAGCGGTAACACTGCGAGGCAGGTTATGGAAGTACACCAGCAGGCCGGCTTCACCTTAGCAGGCTGGAATTCGAACCACGCAGCCCTACTAGAAGACAAGCCGGAGGAATTACTAGCGAGCAAGCCTAAGGAGGTAGGCTTGAGACAAGACAGCCCAGGCAGAACCCTAGGGCTATTATGGATGGCCGATGAAGATGCCTTAACGTTCAACACATCCATGAACAGGGTACCGAACGAAGTGAAGACGCTGCAGAGGCCACCGACCAAGAGAGAGGCGTTAAGCGCAGTCATGTCGATCCTCGACCCGCTGGGACTGCTGAGCTACCTCACCATCACCGCCAAGATCCTGCTGCAAGACCTGTGGCGGATGAAGAAGGTCGGATGGGACGACGAACTACCCGAGGAGGCAGCTGAGGAATTTCAGAGGTAGCTGCGAGTAGTCAAGGAAGTATCACGACTGCGGCTGCCTAGGTGCTATGCTCCTACGGGGGGAGTGGTAGAGCGTCAGCTTCACGTGTTTAATGACGCAAGCGAACGTGCGTACGCATCCGCGGCGTATTGGCGAATACGATACCGCGACGGAACGGTTAAGGTACGGTTAGTGGCGGCAAAGGCGAAAGTCGCCCCGATAAAGGCGCAAAGCATACCGCGGTTAGAGTTGCAGGCGAATCTGATAGGCGCGCGACTCGCGGAATTCGTGCAAGGCGAGCACAGAGTGGTAGCCGATAGGGTAGTGTATTGGACAGACTCCACTACGGCGCTCCACTGGATACAGAACGATACGGCGCGTTACACCCCATACGTGGCTGATAGCTTAGGGGAGATATCGGAGAAGACGTCACCCGAGCAATGGAGGTGGATACCGACCGCAGACAACATCGCGGATCAGGCAACGCGCATAAATTATACGTACAAGGAAGAGAGTGACAGATGGTTTACGGGACCGCCATTCCTGTACGAAGATGAAGATCGATGGCCTCGACGTCGGGAAGAGAAGGCAGGGGATGAAGATGACGAGCTGGAGGAAGTCGTGGCGCACCAGAGCGACACCAGTGACGCTCCATACCTGCCAGACATCGAGAGGTTCTCTTCTTACGAGAGATTGGTCAGGGCCACCGCTCGGATATTACAGTTCATCGATGCCATGAGAGGAAAGGCGCACGGACTAACATTGGACCACATCCAGAGAGCAGAGCGGATGTGGATAGAGCGCAGTCAACAAGAGAGCTTTGCTGAAGACATCTGTCGACTGCAGCGAGGAAAGAACTTGGCAACCGGCAGCGCGTTAAGGAAGCTCGACCCCATATTCGAAGATGGCATACTGCGAGCCACATAACATTGAACTGGCAAACTTGGTGATGGAAAAATATGCAAGCACCAGAATTAGCTACCTCGCAAAAAAAGAGTGATCCCAAAAAGTGTATTCGTCTCATATATACCAAACTTATTCACTTTAAAAACCAGTTAAAATATAATATAATACTTTTTCAATTTGTTTTAATTTTGGTAATTTTGTATTATTATTTTGTACCTTATGTATTTTTTAAATTTACTTTGAATAACTAATACTAATGTAACTTGCATAAAATTTCATCGACATATCCATATCGACAAGGCCCTCGCACTAGTTGTTTATGGCTTATGCACTGTAACGATGGGACATTTATGAGAGATTTTCAAGGTTGTGTGCGTTTTGCTTAATCGTGTGCTCATATCATGCTGTGTGCGTGCGTAACGACGTGGCCCAATGTTTACGATTTGCTTAGTGTGCGTTACCTCGCCTCCCGCTAGAAGTGACAGACTTTTTTGTTTGGAACTTTATGCGCATGGCGTCTCCTGTTAGTTGAATACTCTAAGCCGCCATACTATCATAATTATGGAGTATTTTTAAATATTTGAATTCAGCTGGTTCTTCTTCTACACTACTCTACACTCCATATCTCCATTAGCTTGCTACATATATAATATTTATCTATGATCTCCATAATGATAAGTTCACAGTATGGAGTGTAGAGTAGAAGGAGAACCATCTTATAAGGGGCGAAAGTTGAAAAAATGTCCTATTTACTGAAAATAGAGGTTCCAAAACCTACCACAACAGCGCTGGCGTCTGAAAAACTAAGATATGAAGATAGCTGTTGTGAAAGGAGTGAAGTTAGGTAAATTCAAATATTTAAAAAATTCTGGACTAGAATAGTTAGTAAAATACCAGTATATAAAATATCAACTATTTACGTAGTACAAAACCAAGCGGATTGGTCAGTCCTTGTTTATTTCTCCATAATAATATTCTAATTACTTTTGGCGCTTTTTTTAAATTTATCCTATGCTACTGCAGCGGCACCCTTATTGGACACGTTTTTAGGGACACTTTTTTTTGTATAGAGATGGTCCTCCTTCTACTCTACACTCCATAGTTCACAGAGTACTTTTTTATATAGGAAACATAAGTTTCTATATAGTTTGTGTCATAACCATAGATACGCCACTCTCATTTCAGTTTTCGAATGAGTGTACCGTGTACACTAGATGCCGCTGTATTCTATAGTACAACGCGGCTTGCGGTAGTTACGACATGGTGGTGGTTTTATTATCAATGTTTCTGTTTATGCATTCTACCAGATAATTATATTAAATCACCAAATGGTAATTATGCAGATAACATTAACACTAATAAACTTAACCCATTTCACATAAGATTTTTTAAATATTAATATCAAAGACTTATGAATAATTATGTGTTTATTTTCTTTTATCAATGTTATAATATTTAATAGCTTGAGTTTTCACATTATCATTTTCACAATCACCAATTAGTATAGTTAACAATTTTCCGTTTAGCAGCATGTTAACATAGGTGCATAAACTGTGAACAACCACATTTATTGTTAAATTTAATAAATAACCATAAAGCCTAAATTACGATTTTCACAGGAGAGGAACGAAAAGTTGCAAAATATTTTCGTTTCCTGAATTATCGTATTAATAATATTCGTATTTATTAGAAATAACTGTCAACCTAGTGTGTCTACCATAACCATAGACCAAAACTGCCATAGATTTAATTTTTTTGGGCTTTGGATTCTGGGGTTTTGGCCTAATTAATGCCATCTATACAACGCTGAAGAAAACTAACCTACAAGTTTATGTACCTTGTTCACTAGAGGGCAAAACTTTCAATGCATTTTTTATTCTTGTAAATTTGTATGGCAGTTTCATCCCACAGACTAGATAGAGAAACTAACGTTTTGTTTCATCCCCCTTAACATCCCCGTCAGGGTACATTATAGACTTATCTACGGGGTACATACATGTGTTCTGTGAGAACATCATAATCACAGACTAGATAGAGAAACTAACGTTTCAGACCGCCATGTCACGTATATCGTCTTTGAACCGTATGCAAGAATTGAATATGACTTTTTTTACTTGTAAATGCTAGTAGCATTAGGTAATGGAACGAAAACCATACAGCCAAATATTATTACAGCAGCGTAGCGAAGTTTTTCCAATTAATTTAATATTTTAAAATGTATTGCAGGTATAATAAATAAAACAGCGTTTGTCTATATAATTATTTATTTAAGTTTTTATTTTTCAATTTTTTCTTGTACTTATTTAGAGCTTTTTTTTGCATTGGCAGTAAATTAAATTTTTCGGCCCTCATTACATCAGTCCCTTTTAATAATTTATTGATTACAGTGCACCAATTAAAAATGCAGAGTTTAATAGCTATTTTCAAAAAATTTTCAAGAACTATATCTTTGTGTAACTGGCAATCGAGAAACGAAAATGAATATTTGGAATTTATTTCCCTTTTTATTCTTTCACTAATGTTATTTTGATATCCACGTTGTTCCAAATATTCATTTGTTGTTTTTATTACATTTCCAAAACTTCTTACAACATTTTCGGCTGGATATATTAATTTTCTATTTTTTTTTTTGTTTTATATTCTTTTTGTTTAACAAAATCATGAATATTGCTATCTTCCGACAGCAAACTATGTTTGCATTCTTCGCAATTGATTTTAGATAATATTTTTCTGGTTACCCATCCAGCCGTATATGTCCTTGAGTGTATATTAATTCTTTCTCGTCTTGCCTGTTCTTGAATATTTTCTACATCAAATTCTACAGTTTTACAGACAGGTGGGGCTTCTGATTTTAAATCAGATGATGGTGCAATGTTTACATTCTCAAAAAGGGACTGTATATCTAATACGCCTTTGCTGACATCTTCCTCGCAATTGTAACTCTCCGAATGAAAGTTTATAAATCTTGTTAGCAATAATGATTTGAATGTATTTATAAATGTATAAGCACTTGGATCATTACTCCGGTAATTGTATGCTCGAACTTGGCCAAAAAAGTTCTCTATTATGTCAGAATTGAAGTATCTAGGCCTCATAATTTTGATGTTTTTGGAGGCCAATAACTCCCACACCCTTTTTAAACTTTTTAGAGTGATGATCCAATTTTTTAAGGAAGGTACACTTTTTAGTGTGCCATCTTTGCAAATAAATTTTATACCTTCCAATATTTTAATGGCTTTGTTCCAAAACTCGTGATGGGCTGATTTAAGTGTTACTACCTTTCGCAGATTTTTTCCTTTCGATATTTTTTGATTTGTGCACGCTCCATTGACACTATCAAACAAGTCGTCAAAAAACGATACCGCTGCTGCTGTGTTTTTCAGCGTTTTACTTATTGGACTTCCATCTGGATATAGAGCTAAAATTAGAAAAAAATACCGATTTAACACACATTATAAATTATACAACATAAACTGAAATATTATAAGTAAGCACTTACGAAAAGCAGAAGTATATGATAGTGCTGCTGATACTGACTTGCTCAAAACGCGCACACAATTCTTCACCTAGAAAAAAAATAAGCATGTTGTTACAATAATGAAATAACTCTTAAATGGCATGAGACATTAAAAATAAGATAGGTAGATTTCTATTTAAAGTCTAAAATAAATATATAATTTCAGAACATTTTCCTTCATTTTTTTAATTTTGTCTGGAATTACATGTTGATCCGTCAATTTATGTAATAATCTTGATTCGCCGTGCTTGCAATCAGCATTGTAAACATCTACAATATCATTCCATGTCACTTTCTTTCCCTCGAACATCATATCTTTTGTCAATAAATTGTTTCGAATCCCTTTAAGTAAATGAGGTGGATCGAAAATTACACTTAAGGAGTTTCCATTTAAATGAATGGTGTCATCTGAAGAAAAAAAAATAACAGTTAAGATTGTGCAAGTTGAACTCACGCACAAAATCAATTTCCCGCACTTAGAAGTATTTACTACAACTTCATCCTATTACTTAATAGATTGCCAGGTCGTTAACTTACCAACTGTCTCTCCAGCACGAAGTTGTTCTCTTTTCGTATCATCTAATAAACTGTTTACAGCAGATTGGAAACTTGATCCTTGATCAGATACAAGGGCAATTGGTTTAAGCCCTATGTCTGTCAGTGCAGATATGATATTTTTAATTATCTCTTTTAATTGCAGGCTTGATGTTGCACCTTCACAAAAGTAAAAGGCGATTGGTTGCTGCCATTTAAAAACAGCACCTCGTAGCATGAATACGAGGGCATGATCTGCAAATTCATTGATTTTGCCATTTAAATCGACAAAACCTACAATGTTGTCTTTGTGAGCAGCATAAGTTAGTGCAGTATCAATGGCCATTTCATCAAATATGACACTACATATTTTTTTTCTGTCATCCCACTTTGCAATCTGAAACATACAATATTTTTACGAGTTATCATAATTATCTTCGTAATGTACTTATAAAGTAAATAATAATATATAAAGGACAAAGTCCAAAATATATAAATCAAAAAATTAAAAATAAAAGTTTATCGATACGATCAATCTGCATGACAAAGGAAACAATAATTTTTGGACCATTAGCAATTTTAACGACCCGCAATAGTATCACACACACAAAAAAAAGATAACAATTTATTATATATAGCCTAAAGATTTTTTGAAAACCTAAATGGAATCAAGAAATCTGAAAAAAATGAGTTGTTTTGATATTCATGTTCAGATCATTGATTCTGGTAATGTAATATTTAAAAAAAAATTGTCTTAGAGATGTGCCAACTCGGAAAAAAATCGACTTGAGTTGAAATCCAGGTAACTCGACTTTAAACTTGTGTTATGCAATTCAAATTAGCTGAACAAAGCTGTGTCAAATTGTCACAAATTATATATACATATTATTTTTGTTATATTATTCTTATAAATGGACATATTATTATCCCTTAATCATCTTATCTTTAATCATATTACTTTAATGGTATTTGGAATGTACACTTACAATCAATCAATACATGTCAAAAATAGAATCAATATGACATTTATGCACAGACAGGCACTATATTTTGCCGGAACTAGTGAAAAGATTTTACATTGATCTTAAAGTATCTATAAATGCTGAATATACCTACAACTTTGTTTTATATGTACTATTATTCAACTGTGCACTATTTTAACTTATAATACCGGTGAATACTACTAGAAAATCGCTTTCAGTTTGTTTTTAGGTTATTGTTACATTCATGTTTTAATTGTTGATTTCTCAGGACTCCATTTAGATGCAGTAAAACTAATAATACTATTGTAATCTATAGATTATAAGGAATAAATCGACATACATTTCATTAAGAATCCTTAACATTTGTGGTGGGCCCATTCTCCATACAAAAATAAATTGTCTCCTTTCATCAAAATCCGTTCAGTAGTTTTTGCGTGAAAGAGTAACAAAGATAGGTACTTACAAACTTTAGCATTTATAATATTAGTAGGAAGTAGGATAATTCAAAAGTTTTTACCTGTTTGCTCATATGTTTAAAAATTTCTGGATTTATTCCAGTGTCAATATTTAATTGGCTTATCATTTTCTTCAATGTAGTCTTAGAAGGCAAAATAAATATTTTTTGCAGGAACTTGTATGATTTAGGACCTTGCTTATAAATGGAAAGAGCTATGAGCTTCTCCTCTCTTGTAAACCTGCGGGCCTTTTTATTTTTTGTACAGAGTTTAACTTGCATCCACAAAACTTTTTTAGTCAAGGGATTCATGTTTTTAGTCAGCTCTTCTAAAGATTTTTCTTTACTAAAGGCCAATGCTTTTTTGGTTCTACATCTATAATCAATTTGACGTTTTGCCTTTTTATATTTTTTATAAAATAGTTGGCACCTTGGAGTTAGTGAGTTGAAATTTTTTAATAATCTCCGTTTCACCAACTTTCTTGGTGTTTTACATGATGAACCTGGAATATATTATATAGATTTGTAATTTTTGTATGGTGTGTAATAAAGAATATTAAATTAAAAAAAAAAAAGATTGTATTGGTCATAATCTTACATATTAAATGCAATAATCTCAGGTACTTTAAATTTTATGGGTACTGTTTTGATTTATAATATTACCTTGTGGTGTATCTTGGCTTGCAGTGCTCGAAGATGCAACCACATGAGTACTAGAAGATGCAACAGTGTGTTTCATAGTGGTTGAAGTAACTGAGAAAGAAATGGGAAATTATTAATGGTGCGTATAAATAATTAATGGATGACTGTTAATGAGACTTTAGTGCCTATTCATTTGTTGTTGTTGTGTACAAAAGAATAGTTGCTTTAAAACAACAATTAAAATAAAAAGTCAAAAACAACAGCATATTATGTAAGCTGCAAAATTGGTATTCAAATATAAATTTGTACTCATATCTCAAATATTGTAATTTTAATTGCCATTTTCAATATTTATGTTTGCTCTCAGTGTTTCGCCCATTTAGTATTTCCGTACGATAATACATAATCAGTATTTATTACACCATCATACCCTGAATATGAATTCAATCATTTAAATACTACCCAAAAGAAATACACAATAATTATTGTACTTATTATAATCCGGCACTTTCAATATTATAGATACAGTTTTGATTATTATTACCTTGTTGTGTATCTTGGCTTGTAGTGCAAGAAGAGGCAATAGCATGAGTACTAAAAGATGCAATAGGATGTTCCATGGTGGACAGGGTAACTGAAGAAAAAATAAACCAAAAAGTTCAATCAATCAATATGCTTTATGGCAGTACATCTACTATCTATATATACTATCAGCATGCTACTTTATTAGATGCACTTTCTGCAAGTTGTGAATATGAATGATCAATATGGCACTTCTTTAAATATAAAAGAAAAACAATAATGTTATATTAAACTATGTTAAATAACAGTTAGGAATGAACAACAAGGCAACCTTATTGCTAACAAGCAATCTTTGCAAGAAAGTCTTAGGGTAGTAAGAAAAATGTAAATCAGAAAAGGTAGAACGTGCCAAAAAAAAAAGAATTGGTTAAACAATTAAAACAAATGCACTAATTTTATAATACACAAAATAGCATACAATTACATACATTTATATAGCATATATATATATATATATGCTATTTTGTGTATTATAAAATTAGTGCATTTGTTTTAATTGTTTAACCAATTCTTTTTTTTTTGGCACGTTCTACCTTTTCTGATTTACATTTTTCTTACTACCCTAAGACTTTCTTGCAAAGATTGCTTGTTAGCAATAAGGTTGCCTTGTTGTTCATTCCTGTGCATTTGTTTATATATATATATATATATATATATATATATATATATATATATATAAACATAATTATATTAAAATGTATATAGATACTTACAACTACTTAGGTATGTACGAGGGTGGATTGAAAAGTACTCGGCCTAACCAAGAAAATAAACACATACTAAATCAGATATATTTTTATTTTTCTACATAATCACCATCAAGTTCAATACACTTTTGCCACCTCCCCTTCCAAGCATTTAGACCGTTGAAAAAAAAAGATTCTTCCTTAGAGTCAAAATATGCGTCTACAACTGCTTTGACCTCGTCGTTTGTCGAAAATCTTTGACCTCCCAAGTGCTTTTTTAGGTTAGGGAACAGAAAAAAGTCTGATGGTGCCAAATCAGGTGAATACGGCGGATGCGGTAACAGTTCAAAGCCACAGTTGTGAATTTCAGCCATTGACTGTACTGACGTGTGAACACGGGCGTTATCTTGATGAAACAGGACTTTTCTTCTGAGCATTCCTCGACGTTTTTCTTTTATTTCCTCTCGTAAACGACGTAGTAAGGTGCAGTAGTAATCAGAGTTTATAGTCTGACCCCTTTCAAGATAATCAATCATAATCACACCTTTCAAGTCCCAGAATACTGAAGCCATCACCTTATTTGCCGACAAAATCGACTTAGCCTTTTTAGGGGGTGGTGAACCAGGTCTTCTCCACTGTTTTGATTGTTGTTTTGTTTCCGGTGTCCAGTAATGAACCCATGTTTCGTCTATAGTAACAAAACAATTCAAAAAATCATCTGCATCGGCTTCAAATAACTCCAAACAGTCGCGTGAAATAGTCAATCGCGTCCTTTTTTGTTCAACTGAAAGCAGTCGCGGAACCCACCTCGCAGACACCTTGTGGAAACCCAACTCGTTGACAATGATGTTTTGAGTTCGTTCATAAGAGATGCCTATAATCTCGGCTATCTCTCTAATTTTTAATCTGCGGTCTCCCATTATTAAATCAAGTACTTTTTTAATATTTTCGTCAGTAGTTGACGTCGAAGGCCTTCCAGAGCGGGGTTCAACTTTCACACTCTCTCTACCACGTTTAAATTCTGCTATCCATTTTTTGACGGATGAATATGACAGAGCACAATCGTCTAATGTACTGACCATGTCATCATGGATGGCTTTTGATGATAGCCCCTTCTTATGGAGGTACTTAATGACGGCACGCTGCTCGATTTGCTCCATTCGCGGAAATTATGTCCGATTACTTTGTTAATAAATTTATAAAATCACAACTAATTATCGCACACGTTTCGAACTTCACACAATGAACTAGTCTGAACTGAACTAAATAATGTGGGTAGATTTGATTTTTAGAATTGAATGGATCTGTGTTAGGCCGAGTACTTTTCAATCCACCCTCGTACATAACAAGTTTCTACATGGTAACAATAATTTAAATAGATACCTAAGTAGTGTTCCTTAACTAGTTTATACAGTGCAGTTTTAATTTATTACCTTGTGCATCTTGGATTGTACTGCTGGAAGACGCGACAGCGTTTTCTACTGGAGTCAGAGTAGAAGTAACTGAAAAATAAATTAAAAAACCAATTTACCTATTGTTACAAACAGGAGAACAAGAACAGCCTAGGCATTCCACTATTGGACTAACTCAACGACCGGGCGGCTACAGATATTCAATACTACATAACATACCACTGACTGTGAGGCGCGCCACTTTACTAGATGCGCTTTCTGCAAGTTGTGAATATGAATGATCAATATGGCGCTTCTTTGCATATTTATGATCAATAGTCATCGTCTTGGAATCTAAAAAAAGAGAATAAATAATTAAAAAGGTTGGTTAGCTGTAGGTATATTTATTCCGGTTTTGAAGACTAACCTGTTTCTTTGAAATCTTTTGACGGGTTTCCTGAAAAAATTTCCAAGTCAGTAAATAAACTTGGATAGGCGTCACACTTGAGACGATTCGTCTTCGGGTAAACTTTTGCTCAAAATGTTTATGGCAAACATACATGTTCTTAGTGATTTCACTACTTTTGCCAACGAGGTTACTATAACCCATAGATATAGTATTCATTAGATTGGCGATGGCGTGATTAGGGTGAAACCAAAAACGAAATGTAGCCGTGTGAGTGAAATGTGCATGTGTGCGACAACAGTAGTGCTGCGCCATGTATCAACTTTAATTATCGATACAGAACGCTGTGTCTGTGTCATAAAATGAATATTATTATGTTTGAGGGCATAAAAATAAAACTACAAACAAAAAGTTTGTGATTTTTATTTTCCATTAAAAATAACTAATTTATTGTAAAAATGTCGTAAGCTCTCCTTAGAGGTATTTTGCAATTTTGCTTCATACTTTAATCTGATAACCAAATTAGTTTCAATTATTGATTTAATAATTAAGTGTTTATGGTTTGATAATGCTGGCGAATCATCCATATGTATGTCAAGTGTGTTAAAAAAATGTTTGCAGGACACAAGGCATTCGTTTACTAATTTTTTAAATATATTTTCGTTTACAATTTTTCCTTTCACGTGTTTTCGGAAAACTCGTTCAGAAAAGACACCTATCTCATAAACGTCTTGAGAGGGATACACGAGGCCACCTACGTCTTTCATGTTTATTAGTGAACCTTCCTTAACTTCACCGTAAAGTACATTTACACAGGATTCGCATTTAATTTTATTTGCGATTTTTTTTACCACGTAACCACATATGTACTGAACAATGGACTTAACTACAGATTCCATGCCTTCAAGTATCCATGGCATAGATGATACGAAATCAGAATCTTCATTATCTATTTGGCCTGGGCCAATAGCCGCATCGTCGTTTGGCATCGTCATAGCACTAAGGCCAGTTGTAGTATTTATTATATCTATAGTACACGATCTTTGTATGTTGAGCATACTAATATTCTCCAAAGGCAAACAATTGGCTTTATCGCTGATTTGGACTTCCACGTGGCAGATTAATCGTTTGTATGCTGCTGTGAATTGTCTGGCTGTAGGATTATTGTTAAATCCTCCTCTAGAACGTACTGCACTAAAAAAAGTTTCTATATGATCTTGAGAGAGTTTATAGGTCGGAACAAACTTTAATTTTCCTGACTCTATGAAATCGACATATAGCCACTTCAAAGCTATCGTATTCGCCAAAAAACCGATAAAACCAAGTTTTCTTCGATTCTCTATCAAAGCTTGGTTGTTGTATTTTAAATTTTTAATAAATACACACACTTTGTCACATTCAGCTACAACATTTTCAACATTATTTGCATTTAAGGCCTTCTTAAATCCGTAGCTGAGTAAATTTCTGGAGTTGAAAATGTCAAATATGCTGTTTATATGTTTTATAAAACTTGCTGTCGCTTGGCAATTTTCAAACAAAGGTAATTTTAATACTTCTTCGCAAAACTCTAAGCTGGTTGCAACAGAATTACTCAACAGTTGCGCCGCTAATCGTACATTCATTTTGTGATTTACAAAATTAACATGTTTTTTAGTTACCTTATTTGCCAAATGCAAACCGACATCATGTTGAAGCTGGCAGAGATTTTCAACAAATTCATATTTAATAATATCATTATGATGATAAAAATTTTTGTATTCTGCAAAAGTATTTCTTATCGACTTTAATAAATGACACGCATCTAATATTACGTAATATTTTTGCCCTCTATAGTAAAAGTATGGTCCAAATGGAGCGGTGATCAAATTAGCTCCTAGTATTTGTGCCATATTTATATTAGATGCTATGCCATCAAAAGTAATAGAAGCAACTTTTACAAAATCTGACAGTGAAGCAATACACTGCTTTAGAAGTGTTGCTTTCTGTAAAGCAGTAAATCCTCTTCCAAAAAAAATAAGCAATTGGAATTTTCCAAAAAGAATTAATTGCCACTGCCATGATTACCAATACCTCTTTAGCCTTGTCTACTTGATCTCCATGAATACTATTACCCACATCTACATAGCCATGATAATTACGACCGTCAAATTCAATGTGTTCACGGATAGACATTTCGTCGAACGTAAGGGCGATGACCAAATCTTTTTTCTCTTTACTTACAGCCTTTATGGTTTCTATGGCTTCCTTAGTGATGCCTGGCTTACAACCTACATTTTAGTACCAGCCTCGTAGTGTTCGAGGATGTGGTAGGCACAGGTCAAATTTAGTTCTCATGTAATTGTAAGCCCGAGGACTATAAAAGTGTAAAGTTAGGGCAAATGTCTTTAGTTGTGTATCATACTCTTGTTTAATATTTTTATTTTGTTTTTTCTTAATCACCCTTCCGATGAGATGCTGCAACAAATCATTTGGACCAGATGCCATTACAGCACTAATTTTATTTTGAAGTGAGGGAAGCCTTTCTAAGTGTTTTATCACTTGACACAACGTTCCCACTTTTTCATCAGCCCGTTTTCTTTGTGCTCTTACATTTTTTAGTTTTTTTTTGTTTTATATCTAATCTTCTCCGAAGAATATCAATAGTCTTTTTCATTTTTTTCTTTCTCGGGGAATTGTCTATAGCAGAAATGTTTGCAGTTGAGCTAGTGGGTACTGGTAATATATCTCTGTAGACATATGAGGATGCTGTGCGTACCGGTTTCAATACAACCTACAAACAAACAAATAAAATTAGTGCATACATTATGTACTTATCTATGATTAAAATTAATAAAATAAAGTACCACCCTTTTACCTATTTCTGTCGCTAAACAGCAGAGCTTATACTACCGTTAAACAGCAGTGCTTACACTGCTGCGTTTCGGCCTGTTCAGTATAGAGAGCCTGTATAATTATAGGCTGTAAGACATTTTATCTTAGTCCTCTGGGGTAAAAACACATTTGTAGCTTTCTTTATTTGAAGATGACTGTAGGTGTCCATGTACTGCAGTAGCCTTTTACCATCAAGTGATAATGTAAGTTTCTTTATTACTTTCGTTTTATAAAAAAATATACATAACGAGAATGACAACAACAAGTTGTACACATTTAAACATGCGCAAACGAAATTAAGATATGTACAGTAAAATATATAACTAATCAAAAAACTACGCACGGGCATAAATAATGTGGGTATTGATCCAGAACGCAGCTTTACTCTTTGTGCACTTCTATGAGAAAAACATTTTTGTTCAAAGTGCTTGCTACATATAGTTGATTTTTTTTTGGGAACCCATCCTTCTCTATTTATCATTTTTAACCATTTTTGTTTAACCTCATTATTTTTTGGAAATCTAAAACAATATAAGAGTTTAAATCATCTCATTAAAGTATTACTATAATGTGTAAATATTAACTTTTACGAAAAACTAAAAATTAAAAAAAATACGAAGTCACAAGAGGCTGTATCCAAGGATATGCCTTTGCCTGTTATAAACATATTATCGATAAGATGATATTGATAGTGTCAATCCCTACAAAAATTTGATCAGAAATAGCGGGAATTCACGTATTTGTTATTATTTTTAATATAGTTCTCACGCATTTAGATTATTATCGTAATAAAATGCGATATTTTTCCCCGTCCATTTGTGTATAAAACATTTGTATTAGTTGTGAAATAGTGAAGTTAGAGTGCTAAACATTTTAATTGTACTTACATGTGAAATGTATAATTTTGTGGATTTTCTTTTCTAGATGAACTGCATTCAGGTACAGCACACGTCACCATACTTATTCACACCTTTTAAATACTTATTAATACTTTAAAATAAAAAATATCGCGAAAATAAGCGGGATTTGTTTCGTTCACCACTGACGTCAGGCTGATACAGGCTGATAGCGTGTACGTGTATGTTCTAGCCATTCTATCTCGTTCTAACGTAAGCATATGCTATGCTCTTTCTCTTTTACATTGCCAATCTAAGTATATACTAAATCTATGCTATAACCTATGCACTGTATCCACCTGTTTCTAATGTCTTTATTTGCCGGTAACTGATGCAATCTAACGTCCTGTCGTAAACTATTGCACTATGAAACACAACACTTTCGAAACATTTTGCGAAATTTCACCCTGATATTACTTTATTTGTGGATTTAAAGACGATCGAAGAAAGCACTTTTATCAACACGAAAGCAATGAGTAAAGATGTAACCGATATATTCGTATTCGTTAAGATATTAGTAATATTGGGTGGATTCATAGATTAGTAATCCAACGGATTCTGATATACTAATAATCCATATTCACTTCATTTATATATTAACTGTTCAACATCGGTTGGATAATATCACTCGGCTCGACCCGACAGCTGATATTCGTGACGGATATCTGTACCATTCGTATCGTAAGTATAGCGGTGCAAGCGAGCTAGCCGAATGATCAAATGAATTAACCGATATGAGCGTTTGGCGGGTATTCATTATCTATTGTATAGTACTTAGGGACTATTTTCAATTGGATATTTTATATCACGGCGACCAGCGGGACTTTACAAATAAAACTCCTTATAGATGTTTAAAATTTATTGACTCTCTAGTAGCTTTTTTAATAGTGTATATTTACATTTATTTATCTTAATAAATTATTGGGCATATATTAGTTTTATTGTCATGGTATTTTCCCAATATTCTTGTTAAAATCATATCGACATTAATTGAAATGAGTTATCATATTGTAAGATATTGTAAATCAATCTTAAAATGTAAACATACAAAACAAGGGCCCTTGTTTTGTGCTGTGGATTTATTTTTATTCTAACCACTTAAAATCACTTTCAATAATACGTATATAAACAAAAGGGTGTATTTTGATTTAATGCAATTCATTTCTGACTTTCTGGGTACAGTGTGGTATAACACATTTGGTAATTTGTGAATTCGTGAACTTAATGTTCAATTAAACTTATCACAAATTAAAATTATCTTAAACAGTGTATTTAAAGTTTAGTTCTGTTGTGAGTGTTAAAGCGGTTAAAATCAAAGGCATACATCTATTTTTATCTATATCATAAAATAAAAAGACTTTAAATTAGAAAAATGAAGCGCGCTCGAGTAAGTGAAGTATAGAATTATTTCACAGTTGATTCTGAAGAAAATAAGCTTGCAAAATGTACTATCTGCCAATCGAAATTTAGTTTTAAAGGAATTGCTTCTAATTTAAATAAACATTTAAAAAACAGGCATTTTATAACTGTCCCTACTCAAAACTCAAGACAGGAACAGGAAGTCACTCCAACGAGGCCGCTAACTTTACCAGTGACTGACTCCAACGCCGACGTTGAGTATGCAGATAACGTTGCTCCATCTGGATCTTCACAAAACGTAAGTGTGCCAAGCGTACAGACAACTTCGGACCCGCAAGCATCTAATAAAATTCAGTCAACTCTAAGATTGTTCGCTAATACTAAAAAGTTATCGACGAAACAAAGAAAAGAAATAGATGACGCATTAATGTTATTGTTTCCTAAAATTTTTCTGCCGTTGTCACTAGTAGAGGATGTATATTTCCAAAATTTTGTAGCATACCTAAACCCAGCTATCAGCTTCCGAGTCGTAAACATGTATCAAATACATTGTTAGATGCTGAATATCACAACTGTTCAAATCAAGTCAGAGAAGAACTCAGTAATGTCGATTCTGCTTGTCTCACAATAGACTGCTGGACAACAAGAGCACAAGAGGGCTACTTAGCGGTAACAGCGCACTACATAGATAAAAAATTAAATTTAGAAACTGCTCTTCTACAATGTCGCATTTTGTCTGGGCCGCATACAGCAGTTAATTTGAGTACGGAGTTGAATGAGGTCATAAACGATTGGAACTTCACAAAAATTAAATTAGTTGTTTCTGACAATGCTAAAAATATTTAAAAATGCATTAAAGATCTTCATTTAAAAACTTTGGATGCCTTGCACATACAGACCGACGAACTCGTCTGTCATCAGAAAAGGTGAAAAAATTTATGTCTTTACACACGAATAAAAAATATATTTTCATATACACATTATATAAAAATGTTGTTTGTTTTTCATTACAATTCCTCACAATATCATTTATTTATTAACAACATTAATATTTATCAAAGCATATAAACCGAGCATACATTCGTATAAAAACGAATAAGATTGCTTGGTAAAATAAACTTATTACCTACATGAATAGAATACGTATAATCGTTATATTAAGATATCAGTAATATTCATATATTAGTTTAAATATTATAATATCAGTTGACGAATATATTCATATTAATTAATACTGACAAATATCGGTATTAACCCATCTTTAGCAATGAGCAATAACGGGTGAGTGACATTGACATCACAAAATGGCGCGCCTTAAGTTTGCGGGGGTGAGGAAGGCTAAAGAGAGGCGCGGAACGTCAGATTCAATTCTTGCAATGTCATTCTATACGAACCATGTTTTTTGCTGTGATTACCTGGCGTGATCATAATCTAAGGGTACTAGTGTTCTGTGATCATAATACAGTGGTAACGAAATGGAGTTTGTTTCTAATAATATTACAAATGTCGCCGTTGATAGTAATAAAACTGAGGCGAAATCCCCTTTACTTCAATTTGAAAAACAGATTTTTACAGACATGCAAGAAAAAGACGGTCTTTTAATTATGGCAAAGTATGCATTGAAACTGATTGAAACCAGTAGAAAGAATATTCATGGTAAATTATGAATTTCTAAAATTATATTTTAATTTTAGGGGTATAAATTACAATAGAATATTAGACAATATTATATGGGTATATAAGGATCCTGGCAATTTAGTTTTAGTATTAAATAGTAGCGACGAAGAAGAAAAGTATTTTATGACAAAATTTAACTTAACTTCCCTAGCAAATAATGGAGCTGAAAGGTAAAGCAATTTTTTTTACTTTATTCATATTTCATCCTTAGATTAAAATTAAAAATTGCCTTTGTCCTTATATAAGTTCCGGTTATAATTTTAACGACAATGAGGCTAGTTTTTATTTATGTACACCCATAAAACTTGGTTTTTAATTCAATATGTGTATTATTGTATTATGTTTCTGGAAAACAACCTGATCCAGTGTGGGCAAGCACCCTTGAAGCAGCCACACAATGTGGTTTGTTCTTTATTTATCGATTATGCAAATGTGATTAAGCTACAGCTGCTAAGTTAATCCTCCACCAACCCTCACCAGCTACGACAAGGCGGGAACTTGATTTGGGGAGTGCAATGTAAATTATTCTTAATCGTTTTCTTGCTTCTGTTTTACAGGGCAAGGACATATTTAGAAGGAGGAGTGTTTTTTGTGTCAACTCGGATTTTGGTCGTGGATTTATTAAAAAATAGAGTTCCTGTCACTCATATTACTGGAATAATAGTGTTAAGGGCACACACTGTTCTAGAATCATGTCAAGAAGCATTTGTGCTTAGGTTGTATAGACAGAAAAATAAGGCATGTACCTTTCTTATTTTATGTTTTATATTCGCCTTAGCCTGAATGGATTCTATTATTGTGGCATTATCTAGGTTTAAGATAATCATCAAAAACCATTTGTTTTATAAATTTTTCAATTTAAAAAAACTGATTTTTAAGATAAAATATAAACTAGATCACTTTTGACGTTGCTCTCTATCTGTTCGTCTAGTTTCATTACAATGGGTTCAGCCATTTCGACGATTAGCCTGGGCTGACAGACAGCCAGATAAAATTTTTCAAATTAGTTTTTCATATCTTCATGGCATGCAAATAACTCTAAGTTCAATGAAAAGGCCATTATTTTAATATTACAGACAAACAATTCAATATTTTGAAGTGAAAACTTCTTTAGAATCGTTGTGATTTGAAACTCGATGAAACTAAAAAGCTACACTAAAAAGAGACAAATATATACATCTATAAGATTTAGCCTATGAGAGGGTGATATAGAATACAGTAAACAGTGTTTCCTATTATGTCTGTCTCCTTTCCTGAAGGATTCACTTCTACCGCATGTGAACTGCACACATGATTTTTTATATGTATAGATTTGCCCACTTTTGTATGTTAGCTTTTACCTGCAGTTTTACCTGCTTGGATGTCGAAAATGACATAATATCCCATGTTCACTTCCTTACTTTTGCCCGTGAGTTTTTCTGTGAAGTAATTGGAAATAATAGTTTTAGTCAAAAATTATTAGCTTCACAGTTGGTGCTTAGACAAAGTATAGAAGAATTATTTATTAAAGGAATAATTTCCTATTGTTTTTTGAAATCAGCTTTTATTTTTTGTTAAAAGTTTATTAGTATTTAATAATATTTCGTTTAAGAGTATTTCCATGAATATTTTTTTTTGATTCATGGATAATTTTTTCTTCACTTCGATCCACTTGTGGATTCATGTGTAATATTTTTTCACTTCAATACTATATGGTGCATGTTAATATTAGATTAAATAGATAGATTAATTATTACTTAGGAAATGCTAGCCTATTACCAACAGGAATGAGTTCGCATTCAATGGAATTTTATTTGAACTCAAGGAAAATTCATACATGGTAGAGCCATGCAGTAACTATATTAAGGGTCGGTTCAATCAGGGAAGGACCACACTCTCATAGAATACTAAAATAAAAACAGCAGCTTAATGCTGTTGTTTCGTATGGTGGCGATAGACCTTTTTTATTGGGAATAAGGCATTTCATTTTAGCCCTCAGGTGTGTCTAAGAACAGCAGCATTCACTTACCATCATTATAAAAAATACACTGACTGAAGCTTATATATATATATATAAGTTTTCTTCAATCTGCTTATATTATTTGATAAAAAAAAATATAAATAATCTAAATTAATTTCAATACAACTTATCAATGTCTATTTATTTCTGATTTATATTGTTTTCATTTCAGACTGGCTTCATTAAAGCATTTTCTAACTCGCCAATATCATTTACATTTGGGTACCATCAAGTTGAAAAGGTTATGAGAGCTCTCTTTGTAACAGAGCTCTACTTGTGGCCTAGGTATGGGTAGAATCAGTATTTTATAAGCAAAGCATATTTTATAATTCTTCTTCTTTATCAGGTCTGCAAAAGTCCACTACTGAACGTAGGCCTCTCAATGGGAATTTGCCTTAATCGTCATACTTGGCAGAAGGATTGACGATCGCTGTACGAGTAAAAACGGAAACAGGTTGCTTATACCACCATCTATTGAAGAAGAAGCCAGAGTTCTTTGGCATTTCCGCTTATTATTACACTCACGGGGCAAAATGGAGTGGATGGTTTCTCTTATGCCACTACCATACGGCGAAAATTCATTATTAACAAAAATTTACACAATGTCAATCTCTTCTGGAATCCACGTGGCGCATCCTGCTTATAAACGAATGATTCCCCAAAGACTAACAATTAAATGGAAGTATTTTTTTCGAGCATCCTATTAAATGCCAATGCAAACCCTGATGATCTGCTTGTCAAACATGTTGAATCTATTGTGGTTGATTACCTAAGGTCTGCATCTTGGATTATCATTAGTTTTTTGTATTATCAGGAATATTTTAATGTGAAAAACTTATAATACTAAAAAAGATGACTGATATAAATAAACAGAAACACTTTCTAAATAAAACAACAGTATTCAATTAAAATAGTCAATTATAAAACCATCTGTAATTTGAATTCAGCTTTCTTCAAGTTCCATAAACTTTTTTTTATAGGAGAGGGTAACGTCAGAGGGCTCTTTTCCTGTATATAGTTATTATACTCTTTGAAACAGGTATAGATAGAAAAGAACCATCGATAAGTATTATCGGCAAGGAACTTGTCTTCAACCCTATTGATTTTTTTTAATATAAGAGGGGCAAACGAGCATACGGCTCACCTGATGGTAAGTGACTACCGCCGACCATGAACAACTGCAACACCAGAAGAATTGCAGGTCCATTGCCGGCCTTTTAGAAAGGAGTAAGCTCTTTTTGAACTGATGTTGTGTTTTATATTTTTAGAACTTATCTTAATTCGAGAAGCCTACTACAAGTGCAATTACAACTTAAAAAATTTGCAAAACAGCAAGTGTTAATTATTTTTAGAACTTATCTTAATTCGCGAAGCCTACTACAAGTGCAATTACAACTTAAAAAATTTGCAAAACAGCAAGTGTTAATAAGCAACAATTCTTGATAATATAATTTTATTTATTATTGAGCAACTCTGCTAATTCTTGGTAATTTCAATCCATTTATTATCAAGCAGGTTTCATGGTGTTATCATCAAAAGTCTTAAGAGCAGGCAAGCTGAGGTCGTCGAGCTGCAAATCCCTCTAACAACAAAAGCAATTCATATACAGATGTGCCTTCTGGATATAATGAATTACACAGTTAAACAACTCAAGAGTATTAATAGAACACTTGATATGCAGGTAACTATTAAAAAAGTTATGTAATAATAATTATAACTTTTAACAAAATGTATAAATGGACTTCAAATTGTTAATGTATTATGTGTTTGCTACCCTTAGGGGTAAAATTTTTCGTCCAAATTTGTATGGGACTACCTTTGAAGTATAACCTATATGATAAAAAAAGAATCATTAAAATTGTTTCGCAATCTGCGAAGATATTGCATAACATACCTACAAAAAAAAAAACTTATACTCACTCATAGAGAACCTTCTCCTTTTTGAAGTCGGTTAAAAATTGACCAGCCTATTAGTTATTTGAATCACCACCGAACACAGAGTAAACATAAAAATTACAATTAACATTTTATGTTGTCTGTGGGTTTATTAGGAATATTATTTTCTCTATTATTTGTCTTATTGTTATTTTCTATTTGTCTCCTCTGGTTCCTAGTCATGACTGACACCGTACTACTCTCATTCATTGCTTTTAATTCATCAGATGTTATGTTAATTCGTGATAAAGCATCAGCTATCACATTATCTTTTCCCTTAATATATACGATATTAAAATCATATTATTCTAATTCTAAGCGAAATTTCAACAACCTACTGGAAGGGTCTTTCATCCCGAAAAGATATATCAAAGGTTTGTGATCTGTGATAATAGTGAATTTACGCCCAAACAGATAAGGTTTAAAATATTTAATACCCCAAACGACAGCGACCAATTCTTTTTGAATTGTAGGTTAGTTTTTTTCCACTTATTTAATTTCGCGGTATGTCACGTGTCGATCTTCCTCAATCAGCTTACGCACAGCATCAACGTTTTCTTGGGTGACTGCAGTTTTTGGACGACCTTGACGGGAATCATCACTGAGCTTGACACGTCCACGTTGAAATTCAGCAAACCAGCGATAATTGTGGTTTTAGATGGGGCTTCATCACCAAATGCAGAAATCATCCGGTCAACACACTGTTTTTGTGTTAAACCACTTCGAAAGTCATAATAAATCATCGCTCTTGAATTTTCTCGAGTCAATTCTCCATTTTCTCAACGACTAAACAACTTTGACAAAACCTTGTGACAAGACCGAAATTTTTTTTTTAAATAAATAAATGGTATTCGATTTTTAAAACCAAGGACTTTTCAATTAAAAAGATTTTAATATGACAGGAACAGTGGAAATCCTGACTCCATTCCCGATACTTTTAGTGCAGCCCTCGTATGTCAGCATACTTCGAACAAATACCTTCTATAGTTTGTCGCTCGTAACAATGTAAGTGATCTAATTTCAGTAATGTTAACAATGTTTTAGCTCTTTGTGAACTTGAATTACATTTATTAAACGAACATATTTGATATTCATTTAATAAATGAATTTCTGGTTGAAATGTTGGTAAATTAATTTCTTTTTCACTGGTATTAAGTAAACGTATAGGTATGATGCTGTTAATTGGAGAAACAATAGTCCCTGCCAAAAATAAGTCTTCCTGTAACTGAATTGGGCAAACAACAATGCTCTGTTATATTATTTTTTAATGGTATATAATGTACCGATTCACAATGTGGAGGGATATTTAAAATTTCATAATTTATTTTAGAAGAATTATACATTTTAATGTTACAGATTGTATTATTGTCATTCTGTAACGTTAAAATAGAATTTTCTAGATCAATATTCGATTTGAATTTATTTAAAAAGTCTAATCCTAGTATTCCATTTGATTTACAGGGAAGTTTATCAAACAAATAAAATTTGTGTTCATAAAGGGATCCATCTGACGCATAAAGCTTTATTAAATAAGTATATCCTTGAGAATGGATTTCACCACCTATACCATTAATGATAATATTGTCTTGATAAGTATTTATTCCACTTGGTAAAAATGTTTTTGAAATAGCTGATAGAGACGCACCTGTGTTGATTAAAAATGAACATTTCGTAGTTTTGATATTAAAAAATAAATATTTAACATTTTGATTATAAGTCAAAACAGAATATTTATTGACGAAAAAACTCATTCAAATCGGTATTATCATTCTTTGTATCATCGTTAGAGGTAGATTGTTGCGAATGTTGCCTACCATGAGTACTCGTCCTCGATATGAACTCGAACGAAACTCACGCGAGCCCGATGGCCCGCCTCTAGGATTGTTGTTAAAGGGTTTATTCGATTTACCGTAGTTGTTACCATAGTAACCCCTATTATAATTGGAATATTCACGTCTAGGAAAACGTGTATATCTACCACGGCCTCTGTAAAATGGTTTAGAGTACTTACCCCTCATGTTAAGCACGGTATTGGAACTAGATGGTTGTGCGAGTTCCTCGTCTTGTGCAACTCTCACCGCGTCCTTTAACTCCGAGTAGTCTCTAGCTGAGATGTTCGTGCTTAAGCGCCTATTCCGTAAGCCATCTGCGAATTTTTTAATGGCCAACTTTTCGTTAGTGAAATTGTGAGATCTACAAATAACTCCTCTATTTTCGACGCATACTGTGAAATAGTCATATCCTTTTGAGATATGTTGTTTAATTGTGTCATTAATGAATATGATGACTTTTTTGTTAGTAAGAAAGTTCGCATATCTTTGACCAAACGCTCACAAGTGTCATATTTAGTTTTAATTTTTAACTTAGCAGACTTAGACAACCTCGTTTTCAAAACAAACGAAATTACAAGATTTTTCCTGAAGGCAACTGTCATACATTTCTATATTTTCAATAATTTGTTCTGTCGTTGATTCCCTATCATCCATAATAGGTATTAAGCTAGCCGCAGTTTTTAAATTGAACTTGTCCATGGTTAACAATGAAATCGTACTATTATAACACAAAATCTTGTTATAAATTTCCTCAATTTTATCGACTATAGTAACTAAAACATTAAAGTCATAACACTCTTCAGAACTAACATTATCCAAAACAATTTTATAGTTATGAGATAATTCTTTTGCTGTATTTATTTTACTTACAACATAATCTGTATATTTATACCTTTTCTGGCCTAATTTCCTTAAAGTTATCTGTATGTCTTGTAACTGAATATATATTAATGCTAAATTGTCCATTAGCACTCATTATTTAAAACAAAAAAAAGTAATCTGCCACACATAATACACATTAAAACTTAGCAATAAATTGTACCTTTATGTTCCACCATAACCTTTAGTAGCAGACCGTCTCATCACACCAGAACTGTAGCTGGATCTCGGAGCTCACACGATTGATTCGTCCTTGCCGTCCTGGTCCTTGGCTGGATGTCCTGAACGCCCCGATAATCTCAAACGCATCCTTTGTTCGCACCGCCGTTGGTAAAAAGACGCCGTTCCAGTGACGCCATGGCTAAAGTCCAGTGTGTAAAATGTGCAAGCGCTGCAAATTGTGTCACGTACGCCACCGCGGACCCGAGACGCCCGCGCATGGCAGGGTCGCCATGAGGTGAGGTGCGGGGATGATCAATGATACGACAGCTTTGAGTGACGGCCTGTTTATTACTGAACACAACTTACAATCGATATTGATTTATATTAACCGTCTTACTCCACTACACTGGGACAAACTGACATTAGTCCCAGCAAAGGCCATTCTGACGGTGCGCATAATTCTTGGCCTGTTTTGCCTGACCATATCAGTGGCATATCAGTCTGCCGATGAGGGCCCTAGCCTTTGCAATACGTTCCTCAATTCTTTTTCTCCGGGCTGGGATGGTGCTACTTTGTCTAGTAGCACGTCCAGTCGTGAGCGCTTGGCACCAATAATACGGCATACTGCCAGTGCGGCACCAAAAAGAATTGAGTCCGTCTCGCAAAGGTCCCGGCTGGCTTCCAAATGGTCACCAGCATTGGATTTAGAGCCCTAACAACAGCCCGATTCCGTTTGCTTAGGGTTAATGCGGGGAAGTCGCGGTTGATTTTCGAGAGGCGTACTGCGCGTTTCCTCAATCGTCTCTTCCAATGTACTCCTTCCTCATTTGCTCTAGTTCTAAATCCTGGACGACTGTTCCATCATCGTCTGAACCAACCCTAACTCAAAGATTCACGGCGGCATCCACGTGTGCTGGTTGCTTGCAACTTGTGGCGCCGCATCCTCAGCCGTAGCATTTTCATCCGATGAGGGTACAGCCTCACGTCGTAGCTGTTCGAGTTCGGTGACATCAAATATGTTTGAGCACAAGATACACCGAACTCGGTCTGCCAGGTTTTGCTGGTTATAGGTGGCTCCAACTCAACAAAAAGTCGATGCATCCTAGCCCGATACGCAAAACCTCCAATTTCTCCCCCTTTGTCCCTAAAATACGCCCGCAATGCGTTGCTATTCATCTGCATTGACCAACGCATGCGGCGTACTCCACCAGTGGCGGGTGCTGATTGCTGGGCCCGCGAAGACCCTGCCGGCACCAAGCCAGCTGGTGGGGATGATGGATGCGAGGGGCTGCTGGGTGGTAGTGCAGCACCTCGCGCTCGGCTGGCGGTTCGTATGCTGTCGCGTCCAGCGTAGCTCCAGACGCGCCCTGGCGACTTCCAGGCAGCGGACCTTTGCGCATTCTTCTTTGTTCCATCATCCATTTAATGTGCGTCAGTTAACGGGAGACGCTCAAACCCGGCACCGTTTCATAGTGAGGCCATGTGTACAAGCGGGCCTTTGCACCTTCAATTTTGCCGAGGCACGGCGCTAACACCTCTTGGCAAGGTGCTGACTGACTGCGCTGACGTAGCAGTTTTGTCACAACCGTTACGTCAGCGGGCGATGGATTCGTCACTTCCCTACGCCTTATATTATTATTATTATTATGTGGTGGTAATAGGAGAGCAGCTTATAGCTGATATACTTATATCCGTGTTAGCGTTTCATATTAGTCCAAGTCCACCATTTGTCCAGTTTGTTTACTAATCTAATAAAAAAACTAATCACAGAGGGAGCATCTACCACGTCTTGAGGCAACTTGTTCCATATATGATTCTGTTGTTTAGTGTGTGATGTCCCACATTAGTTAAAGTCTTAAGGTACCCTAGTTCAATAGAGGATTTCCGAAGTATTTCACATCATTCCGCCACTTCATCTGTTTCGATTATTAAGTCATAAATTGTTGTTATATACTCTATTTTTTTTTGTTCATTCTTTTTCTTGTTTTAATTTTTTTATTATTATTTTATTCTTATTCGTATTAATTTTGTTTATTAATTTGTCATTGTAATATGAAGTGTCGGAATAAATGTCTTTATGTCTTATCATCAAGTGTATTATAGAACTCAGATCAGCAACAAAAATGCCACAGAGGGTAGGCGCGAGTACTGATCCTTGTAGCTGAACGTCGTCTAGTCTGCGGATATACATTTCCAACTCCTACTTGAAAGGTTCTTCCACTCAGACAAGTTTTGATCCATTTCAGAAAATTTTCTCGGATATCCAGATGTTCCAATTTAACCAAAAGACGTCTGTGTGGTACCTTTTGAAAGGCCCGTTCAAAGTCCAGGTAGAATATATCCAAAGGACTATGTTTATCAAATTCCTCAGTCCATCTGTGCTAGCAGGAAAGAAGGTTAGCTATAGTCGAGCGCCGTTCTACAAAGCCATGCTGGTCATCTGGAATAATTTTCTCATCTGCTAGGATTTTTTTAACTTTTTTACATATAATCTTCTCCATACATTTGCAAACAATACTAGTTAAACTGATTGGCCTGTATTTGGCTGGATCTAAATTATCACCTTTTTTAAAAAAGGTGTTACTATAGCATGTCTCCAGTCTTTTGGTACCTCACCTGAAGCATATGATTCATTCATAATATTGATCAAAGTAGGTGTGATGGTTTCAGCGCATGATTGGAGAAATATTCCAGGGATATTATCAGGCCCAGTAGCAAAGTTTACATTTAGGGACTTGAGAACCATAAGCACATCCTGTGATGGGAAATGGATGTCATCTATGGAGTTTTTAACTCTTGGTATAGGTATAGAGATATTATTAAGGTCACGTTCCGATGAGTATACTTTCTCAAATTCACAAGCAAACGATTCGGCAATTTTAGACCCCTCAACCACAAGATTGCCAGGTTCATCACGTACCAGAGGCGGCAGACCAACTTTAGAAGACATGCAACTGCGTAGGTGAGCATAGAAGTAAAGACTTCTAAGTCTTCTTGCTTCACTAACACACCCGTTATTGCAGTCTCTGTAAACCTTCTATTTTGCATCGCATTTCTTGTCTGCTACATATGAGTCCCATAGAATCTTTTTCTGTTTTGTCAATTCAACAATGAAAACATTTATCCATGGTTTATTTAGATTAACCTCGCCGTGTGGTAGCGGCGTAAAAAATACCACACCCTACTTTCGCATCATGAGGCATAGATTTAAAGAAATGGCCCCGAGTTCCCGGCGCCCCTTTAATGGGGCAGGGGTGCGAAGAATCTCCGGGAGGAAAACCGGCGACGAGGTTCGCCACCCGTCACGTTCTGTCCCCCGGAGGGGCGAAAAGTGGATTGCGGAAGCCCGTCTGGCTACATTGAATGTATGTGGAGGAATGAATGATAAGATGGATGAAGTATGCGATATGATGCATGATAGAGGAATAGACGTGTTATGTGTAAATGAGACGAAACGGAAGGGAAAGGATGCTACTACACATGGCATGTATACCGCGTACTGGTCTGGTGTAGACGAGACCGAGCGGGCATGCCAGGGAGTCGGTATCATCCTTTCAGAAAGAATGGGTCATTGTGTGAAAGAGTATGAATGTGTAAGCCCGAGACTGCTATGGATACGAATGAAAGCGGGCTTAAAGAAGTTGTTTGTTTTAGGGGTCTACGCCCCAGACATGTCTAAGCCCACTTATATCCGAGAGCAGTTTTGGGAGTTGGTAAGGATGGTGCTAATGAAATGCAAGGTTAATGAAAATATTGTGATATTAGGCGATTTTAATGGAAGGGTTGGGGTGAGGAGGCTTGGTTATGAAAGGATATTGGGAACGTTTGGTGATGAAAGTATAAATGAGAATGGTGAAAGCCTTCTCGCCGTATGCGTGGAAAAGAGTATTTTTGTGACGAACACTTTCTTTCGTCATAAGAAGATTCACACGTATACATGGGAAAGAGGTGATGATAGAAGTATGATAGATTTCATAATTGTTGATGAAAGAATGAGGAGCGCGGTGGTAGATACAAGGGTTTACCGGGGCTCTAACGTAGGGACGGATCATTACTTGGTCTTATGCCGAATTAATGGTCTTTTCAGACGTTGGAGGCATCGGACATCTGTGTCTACCACTGCTTTACAGCGTATAAGAACAGAGAGGTTACAAGATGAAGGTGTGAGAGAGAAGTTCAAATACAGATTGAGAGAAAATATAAGTGGTATGGCTGAATTGTGTATGAATGATTTAGACTTGGAGACTGTGTGGTATAATGTCAAGAAAGGTTTAGTGGATGCAGCTACCGAAGTATGTGGTGTAAGTAAGAGAACGAATGAAAGGAAAATTAACACGTTATGGTGGGATGATGAGGTACGGATGGAAGTTGAAGCAAAGAAGAAAGCATGGCTAGATTTACTAGCAACCAAGGCTAGTAATTCTAGCAGTATGAATGATGATATTGAAAGGAAAAAGGCAGTCTTTAGACACCTAAATAAGAGAGTAAAAGAAGTAGTTGAAAGGAAAAAGCAAGAAATAACGGATATGAATGATAGAAGAATATCGGATAACTTCCAGGCAAACATTAAAATGTTCTGGAAACTCGTAAGAACTACCAGGGGACATTCAAAACAGCCTAGAATGAATGCTATACGAGACCAGAATGGTTGTATTCTGAATGACGAAGTTTTGAGTTTAAGGAGATGGAAGGAATACTTTGAAAGCGTGTTTATGAGTGATGAGACGTTTGAATTAAATGAAATAGAAATTCCGGAAGAAGAGGAAATAGATAGAGATATAAGTATAGATGAAATAATGAAAGCAATGAAAAGTATGAAAGCAGGTAAGGCAGCCGGTTATGATAGAGTATCTCTCGAAATGCTAAAGGCTGGAGAAGGAGTGGTGGCAGACCTGCTGTGCACCTTGTTTAATTTATGTTGGGAACTTAAGCGGGTACCGGGAGACTGGTGCAAAGCCGTGATAGTCCCAATATATAAGGGAAAAGGATCACAGCAGGACTGTAAAAACTACCGTGGTATCAGCCTTCTTAGCATTGTGGGAAAACTGTATGCTAAGGTACTAATTGAAAGAGTTATGAAAGAAACTGATGGAAAAATTTGGGATGTGCAAGCGGGATTTAGAAAGGGAATGGGATGTACGGATCAGGTCTTTTCCATGCGCATGATCGCGGAGAAGTTTTTGGCCAAAAACCAAAAAGTTTTTTGTGCGTTCATAGACTTGGAGAAGGCTTATGACAGAGTGGACAGGGATGTGTTATGGCAAACACTGAACTCATTTGGGTTGAGCGCTGGCTTGATACAGGCATTGAAGTCTCTATATAGGGACTCTAGTGCTTGTGTCAGGATCAACGGGGCCTACTCGGACTGGTTTGGCATCCATAAAGGTGTCAGACAGGGCTGTGTGGCTTCCCCGTGGCTGTTCAACCTATTTATGGACAGTTGTTTGGAAAATTTGAAAGCAGAAGAATGCGGGTTAAGAATGGGTGAGTTAACCGTCAAATGCCTTTTGTACGCCGATGATCAAGTCATACTTGCGTCGTCGGCAGCCGAGTTGCAAATGATGGTTACATTAATGAACAGGACATTAAAAGAAAAGGGAATGAAAGTGAACGCAAGTAAGACGAAAGTTATGGTTTTTGAAAGAGAAGAAAGTAAAACGATATGTGAAATAAGAATAGAAGGGGAGTTGGTAGAGCAAGTAGATGAGTTTGTGTATTTGGGATGTGTGTTTAGCAGGGATGGTAGATATGATCAGGATATAGAACGACGAGTGAATGCAGGAAATAGATTGAATGGGGCTCTACACTCTATTGTGAAAAGTCAGAATGTGTCCAAAAAGGCACGTTTGGCAATTCACAATGCTGTGTTAGTGCCTACTTTAATGTATGGTAGTGAAAGTTGGGTATGGCAGAAGAAGCACGAGAGTAGAATAAATGCTGTAGAAATGCGGTCATTACGTAGTATGCTAGGGCTGAATCTGAATGACAGGGTGAGAAATAGTGTGATAAGAGAAATGTGTGGTTTGCAAGATGATGTTGTGACTAGGATTAAGAAAGGAATGCTTCGGTGGTTTGGTCATGTAGAAAGAATGAATGAGGAAAGAGTGACAAAGCAAATTTATGTTGCAGAGGTGAATGGCAGAGTCGGGAAGGGTCGCTCTAGGCGAAAGTTTATCGACCAAATAGGCGATATATTGAAAATGGGCCAAATTAAGAGTACCTTTAACCGACGAGCGTGTATGCGTAGGTATATGGATGTGGAGGAAGCGAGAGAGGTGTGTCAGGATCGTGCCAAATGGAATTCCATAGTCTCTGCCTACCCCTCTGGGTGACAGGCGTGAGTGTTTATGTTATGTTTTATGTTGTTATTTAGATTGTTTTTTTCTAACCATATTGAGAGGAGCATGTCGGTCTAAAACAATTTCCACTTCATCCTTTAGGGCCATCCACTGTTCATCTACTGATTATATATTATATTATTCAATTTTTTCATTGGGATATGCCCATGCCTCTTGGAAACTTATCAGACTGGCACCGACCAAAACCCCATGGTTTTTTCCCAACTTCGCCACATATAGTCAGGGCTACGGGTATGCTTTCGTACACATCCGCGGCCTCACTGGCGCCAGCCATTCTTCTCTTCAAGCTAGACACGCTAAACCACAGTCGTACCTTCTTACACGGCCACGATCACCTGATTTCGCCATCCCGGCCCCAGCGACGAATCCGGTCTATGCCTTTCCCTTCGCGGTCCCACTACAGCTGTATCAGCGATATGCCCCGACAGAGTCGTCACACTCTTCCTTCGCAACTCAAATTCTTCTGAGAGGACAGGGTGAGAGAACAACCCTGCCGCCGCAGTCCACCATCACGCATCTGGAGTGAGCCCGCCAAACCCAATCGGAGTATCCTCCTCAGACCAGCCAAGTGGGTTCCTCTTATTTCACAAAAGGTGACCAGGCCACGGCTAGTATGCTCCCCGCCACGAACGGAAACCTGTTCGTAGGGACCGCCTACCACATGAGGATGTGTAATTTTTCACAAATTATTTCTTCCTAACAGAGTTCTTCTTTTTAAATCATCTTGTTAATTCAGGTATATGAACTATACTCTAACCAAAGTTGAATTATGTTCTAATTGTGTATAATTTGTGGTTTTCTTTTTATTTTAGGAAATAACAACAGAAAATTGTATAACAAAAAAATTTCATAAAATACTTCAATCACAACTCGACTGTGTATGGCACCAACTTAGTAATAGAACAAAAGAATATATTCAGGATTTAAAAGTTTTAAGAAGTATGATTGTGTAAGTTGTTAATTGTTGTTTATGACAGTTTACATTAAATTAAAGTAATTCTTACATTCAGCATTTTTTAGAAACCTCATTCATGATGATCCAGTATCATTTTATGCTCTAGTCAGTAAATATAGGACACCAGAATATGCTAAAATTAATTCTGGATGGATATTGCTAGACTCTGCGGAACAATTGTTTGGATTAACTAGAGGAAGAGTTTATAACAGTAAAAATGGTAATTTTGTTATGAGTCTATGGTGTAAATTATTAATTTACCATTTGTTTACGTATTTTCTTGTTTCAGAATTTGATCCCGAGTTTTGCCCAAAATGGAAATATCTCAGTGAACTACTGTTAGAAGAAATACCTCAAGAAGTACAGAAAAAAGGAAATGGAGCATTACATAGTACAAAAGTATTAATATTATGTCAGGACAATAAAACATGTTCTCAGTTAAACAATTACCTCATAATGGGGGCAAATAAGTACCTTTTTTATACAGCTTTTAGGCGAGATCTTACAATAAATGCAGTGTCTTCTAAATATAAAACACTAAAAAAATCTATGCCTGTAAAAACAGAAAAAAATAAGGGCGACCAATCAAATAATACACAAGAATTAACAAATAATGATGTAAAAAATGAGATAGAGGATGAAGATTTTAATGCTGAGGAGTCAAGTAAATCAAACTATATCTTAACACTTAGCCAGTTGCCAGTTGAAATAGAGAAAAGTTCATCCAACGAAAGCATTTTTGAACCATTGTCACAGGCAAGTCATATACCCATTCATTTTAAAATATTTTTAAGTAGAGAATAAGAACAAATTGTAATTGGAGACTAACATTTTATCAATATAAAGGAATATTTCTCCGTTAGTTAATCGTGGATGTTGATTTTGTTTTGTCATTTATTACAGCTGGATAATTTAAATATAACCCAAATTGAGACAGAGAAGCCTCTAATCTGCATCCAAACATTTAAACAAAATGGCAATAATTTCTCACTTGAACTAACATTAGAAAGTTTACGGCCTGAGTACATTATATTATATCACAGTGACATGTCGGCTGTTAGGCAAATTGAACTATTTGAAAGTAGGAAGAAAGTTGAGGAACCAAGATCCAAGGTGTACTTCCTTATTCATGATAAAACTGTTGAAGAGCAAGCATATCTGACATCTTTAAAGAGAGAAAAACAAGCTTTTGAGTTGCTTATTGAAACTAAAAGTGTAAGTGTATCATTGGTAATCTATATCTTTATCTAGCTTTGCCAGCCCTGTGATTTTTTGCAGTTGATTAAAATTTTACTTGAATATACCTTTAGTCTCACCTTCAAATATTATTTTCAGCCAACTTTTTAGTAGGTACACCTTATTTCTCGTCGCTTATACTGTGTGATTCTTCAGCCTATTTAAATTTTATCGTAATCATCGTGATATCATAATTCCATAATTATAATTATATAATTATATTTCCATAATTATAAATATAATTTTAATGAAGTGGCCTGTAGCATATAAAAAACATGAAAACGGAGTGAAATATCTTTTATATGCTAAAGCAATGTACGCTACATCTTGGGAACAATTTCGCGTAGTGAAACTGTCTGAATGGTACACCAGATGCGAGCTGGATCCATGGCAGTTTGATGAAAGGTTTTAAAAATTAGTAATACACGAGTATCACGTGTAATGCTGCTGAGGCAAATACAACTTTAGCGACAGAGATTTGACTGCGTGACAGTGACAGAGCTTTCGATTCATCTTTATTTTCTAACACAGCACATGAAACTGATTCGCTTCGTTTCCGTTCTGTTTTGAATTCGTAGCAGTGTGCTAAAGGCGTAAAAGAACTGTCAATCCTAAAATGTTGTGATGAATTACGTCATTATATAGAAGCTGGCCAATATATTGTGGTATAAAAATGAACTTGCGCTGTTCATTACCAAAAAGCATGCTTACTAAGAGTGTCGCCAGAAAATAGATTGACAATCATTCTCACCCCTCTACCAAAATACACACACAATTACATTGATTTATTTGATTTGATTTTGAGCATTAAACATGTATAATATAGTGTCGTGAATTCTGTATATAATTTATATATTAAAAAAAATGTATTGCCTTTCAGGTCATGGTAGTGCCTTCATATCAAGATGGAAAGACGGATGAATATTTCAATCGAAATGTTGAAGAAGAAGATAATACAACTGATACTCGAAAAGCAGGTTTGCAATAAGTTAGTTTGTTGATGTTGAATGACATGATGAATCAAAAGTTGAAAGTTGTTCCATGATCAGCGTTTAACGGTCTCCTGGACATAGACCTCTTTTTAAGTATTTGACTGGTGGGTAGAGAGAGGGAGCGTTAGCTTGCGACGTTGAAGGAAGTAACAAGGTTTGTTTAGTCTACCATAAATATTTTGGGTCCGAGTGTTCCATTATGTTATGTAAAGCCTGATTGAATACGAGAAATTTCTAAAATGGGGGTAATAATGAAAAATCGAAAAGCTAAACAGTATACTAATGTAAAATAGCTACATAACACTGTTATATTTCTTATGCCAAGTGTTGAGAAATGACCTAACCTCGACTGTACTTTTTTTAACTACAATTTATAGGTGGGCAAAACATCAACAAGGAGAAACCCTTAGTCATAGTAGATATGAGAGAGTTCCGATCTGACCTTCCAGCACTACTACATAAAAAGGGGATCAATATTGAACCTGTCACCATTACTGTAAGTCAAACCTTCCAATCTTTTTATGTATTTTCATATTATCCTAATTATATGGAGACATAATCACAATATTTTTCGGTTAACAAACATTTAAAGATAGTTGTTTGACTTAATTTTCTAATTTCAGAAACAGTGGCTTAAGCCTAATGTATTTTTTTATACTAAATGGTAGGGCTCCTTTTCTGCCCAGATGTCCGGGTAGGTACCAGCCTCTTACCTGTTTCTGTCGCAATAGCAGTGCCTGGACCGTCGTGTTCCAGCCTGAAGGTTATAGAGAGCCAGTACAATTGCAGGTTGTGAGCCAACTTAGTCCTCAGAGATGACGACCGTGAAGAACAGCTGTAGCCTTCTTTGTTGGAAGTTGGCTATAGATGTCCATTGATTGCCGTAGCCGCTTACCATGATTACGTGGACTCTTAAGTTCATTTATCACTTCAATTTAAATTAAAAAAGGTGCGGGCAGCAAACTCATAGACTGTTGAATTATCCTAATGTCTACAGAAGCACATTGTAAAATTACTATCATTGTTTCCTTACAAATGACGTTATTAATTTATTGCCTATGCGAAAGATTTACTAGCTCTCTCATCTGGGATGGGGAATGGAAATTAATTTTGATGGAATGATGTACTAGCAAAACCCGGCCGATATCCTGCCTGTGTATACCAACTTTCGTGGCGATCGGTTGAACGGTATAGAAGTCTATGTGTAAAGAAAGTGCATAGCATATAAACTATTTTCCAGATGAAAGTTGGCACATATATGTATTATTTAATACATATATGTGCCAACTTTCATGGTGATCGGTCAAACGGTTCGAAGTCTCTTAATCTCAAGCAAATATACCTACATCCTACATTTTATTACGTGGTAGAGCCATGCTGCAGCTATATTAATTGTATAGTTGTAGAACGAATGGGTCGACTCGACCAAGGAAGGACCACGCTCTCAAAAAATACCACCGTAAAATAGCAGCACAATGCTTCGGTGTTTCGTGTGGTGAGTGTAGAAAACCAGAGACCCATTTTGCTGGAAAAGAGGCATTCTATCTTAGTTTATTATTATCTTCCTCACGGCTGACAATGCATCTGCATTTTAATTCGCAAACGAGGATAGATGTAGATGTCTATGGGCCGCAGCAACCACTTACCATCAGGTGGACTGTGTGCTCGTTTGTCACCCTTATTCTATAAAAAAAAAATCCATTTCATATATGTATAAGGTAAAGACAACTCGACTAAAGGCAATAACTGCAATGAGTAGAAAATATATTATATTGGTTTAGTTCAAAAGTTATAATTGTGATATTTTATTCAGAATTAAAAGTGCTTTGATAACAAAGCACCTTTATATACATAGAATAGAATAAAATAGAATAGAATAATTTTTTATTCAATATAGATCACATGTGCAATTCTTATTGAAAGTCATTTTTTACTTTACCACTGATTCGAAAAAAACCTCTCTCCTGGGAAGAACCGGCAAGAAACCCAGCGGGTTTTTTTTAAAAAGCATATTTTACATTAATGATTGGTAGATACAAAATTTATTTTAGAAACAGCTTGGAAGCGACCACCTCATTCCCAGGGGTTATTATCAACCATGTATTCATTTATACTATAATAACCATTTTTATACAGTTTCAACTTAACAAAACATTTAAACTTGGTAATAGAGAGAGCCTGTACACTTTCCGGGACTCTGTTGTAATAGCGTATACATTGCCCCATGAATGAACTACTGACTCTGTGGAGTCGAGAAACTGGTATCACTAGCTTGTGTTTGTTCCTAGTGTTTACAGAATGTACATCACTTTTTTCCTTAAAACTACCTTTGTTTTTGTGAACATACATTAAATTTTCGTAAATATACTGAGAGGCTAAATTTAATATATTTATTTCTTTAAATTTATCTCTAAGTGACTCGATGACTCGTAATGACTCGATCGATCGTTCATATATAATATATGTAATATAAACAAGTGGTAGATAATGGTTTTGACTGTAGAGAACCGGAGACCTTTTTACTGGAAACGGGGCATTTTGTCAAGTCGTCAACGGTGACAACTCATCTGCATTTTGATTCCTAATCAAAGACAGATGTACAAGTATATATCTATGGACCGCAGCATTTAAAAAACAAGAACAACAGTCAACAATACATTATGAGTATGAGATATTCCAACTGTATTCATTTGATGATTATACATTTGAACCCTTTCAAGTCCCCAGGAGTTGTATAATGTAGTAAAGTTGTATGTTGTAGTTATATATGTAGTTATATATATAGTTATATATATATATATATATATATATATATATATATATATATATATATATATATAAAAATTACGTGTCACATTGTTTGTCCGCGATGAACTCCGAAACCACTCAACCGATTTTAATAAAATTTTGTAGATATGTATTGCTTGCTCCAACTTGAGAGATAGGATAGTTTTTATCCCACTAAGTGACCCTCAATTTTTTTTATTGCGAATTTACGAATTTTTTATAGGGAGAGTTGTCGGAAAGGGCAGAACAACGTCTGCCTGGCCAGCTAGTATATATATATTAACAATATAAATTATCTGAACATAATAATTTTATTTGAGCATTTTGTTCTTATTATTGCAGATTGGTGACTACATACTGACTCCAGATATATGCGTCGAACGAAAATCAATATCAGATTTGATAGGTTCCTTGAACTCCGGGCGTCTCTACACGCAGTGCACTCAAATGTGTCGCAACTACAGCCGTCCGATATTACTCATTGAGTTCGACCAAAATAAACCGTTTAATTTACAGGTAATTAGTAAATAATTATTGCCCTTTGCTACCGACTTCAAAAAGGAGACGGTACTCAATTCGACTGTTGTTTTTTTACTTGGAAGCTGGTGCTTCTCATGTGGTCCCATATAAATTTGATCAAAATCTGACCATTAGTTTTTGAGTTATCTTAATAATTTATATTGAAGTCGGTTGTACAAAAATTAAATTTTGGTACTAGTAAAATTATTAAATAGTTTCAAATAAATTATCTCTTTGTATATGACTATATGGCCCTTTATTACGAAAGCCACGTCGGCCCTCATAATTCTTTATCTCAGTCGTACCCTTTTTTCTGGAAAAATGGTTACGCATATCCGCTTCCCGAGGCACCTCGGAAGAAGACAACATCTCCTTTTCTTATCTTCAAACAAGTTACTCCGGGTCATAGGCGCAAGGCCTTCCTACAAGATCTCGATCTACGCCTACGCAATGAATCCCACCTTGAACCCGAGTATGCGGAGGCTTGTGTGTGCACCCAGAGTCACCAGCTTTCCCAGCTGCAGCAGTGAATTTGGTTTACGCTGACCACGTTGATTGAGGAGAGTAAAGAGAACAGCGTAGAGCAGTAACGAGTCTACTAGAAAAGGCAAGTGGTGCTTCCCCATACGAGCACTCTTCTTCCTCCTATCACCCGCGACGTCACCTCGGCTGCCACTGGTAGGATAAGGTAATCCTTCCCATCGTAGTCCACCAACGCGTATTAGGAGTTACTTTGGGTTGGCCCTTCACCTCGGGCCAGCATGTGAGTTCCTCTAAGTTTACCGTGGGTGACAAATATACAAACAGCGTCACCAGCAAATCTAAAAACTCAGGCAAATCTTTGAATTTATGTTCTTTAAAATTTGGCACATTTTTTATCAGCAGGGATTTTGAAATAACGATTAAATAAAAATATTTTCTAGCATAGTTAGTTTGCCTCTTGCGACTTGCTTGCTTGTTTCCCGAACGCTGCCCAGCTGAGTTGAATCCGTCGATTGACCTCGGTCGAAGTTGGACTTATCTAGTCGGACTATTTGTCCCAGGTAAACATATTCGTCAACAACTTCTAACTTAGTGCTCCCAACAACTACCGGCATAGGTGTGATATGGACGTTAACCCGCGAGTAGCCGCGCATGGGTCGAAAAGACCCAGTACCTTGTTTCTTGTTCCATAACTTTTTAAATGTTGGTTACTATTCAAGGTCGCGCTCAGTACCTTTAAGCTACAATATAAGCTACCCGCACGCCCCGCCTCATTCAGTTCACGCGCGGCGTTTGGACAGCACGAACGTATAAAGTGAGTATGGGTCGTTTCGACCCTTACGCGACGGTTTGTGTAAGTGTATTATTTTTCTTTAAAAATATTTTAGTTTCTTTTTTCTTTGCAGAAATGTCGCGTAATATTTTAGACGATCACATAATTCAAGAAATTCTAGAGGAAGATGGTATTGAAGGAGAAGTCTCTTCAGAAATTGAAGATAACTTAGAGATCGACGATGACGACTCAAATTCCAGTCAAAGCGGCGATGATGATAATTCTGAGGCCGAAGATTTTTCAGCAGGTAATATTTCTGCCGAAATGTTACACAGAAGACCTGATCTCAGTGAGATGCCTCTGAGTTATATCCGTCAAGGATACTATGTGGGTAGGAATGGCTCCACTAACTGGAGTATTGAGGAACCCCCTTGAAATGTTCGTACTCGTAGCCACAACATTATATTTCATGCGCCGGGACCGATTAATGAGGCAAAAGATGCACTTACGCCTTTGGACTGCTGGAGTCTTATGTTCCCTGACAGTCTTTTAGACATGGTTGTGACATATACCAATATGTATATTGACAGTATCCACGATAACTTCCAAAGAGAAAGAGACTGCTTACCTACAGATTTGGTAGAATTGAAGGCTCTACTTGGGCTTCTTTATTACTGTGGAAAACTTCGTGGAGTGCATTTGAACACAATGGATTTTTGGCAACTGACGGCACTGGATCAGACGTGTGCATAGCTACCATGTCACGACAAAGATTTAATTTTTTACTTCGTTGCCTTAGGTTTGATGATCCAAATACACGCGAACAGAGGAGACAAAATGATAAACTGGCTGCAATTAGAGATTTATTTACCAAATTCGTTGAAATTATAAAGAAACATTACTCTTTAGGAGATACAGTGACTATTGATGAAAAACTGGAGCCATTCCGTGGTCGTTGTCCATTTCGCCAGTACATGCCGAAGAAGCCTGCCAAATACGGAATAAAAATATTTGTAATGGCTGACTCAAGAACTTACTATTCGGCATGTTTAGAAGTATACACCGGAAGGCAAAATTCAGGACCACATGCTGTAAGAAACTCTCCTCCAGATGTCGTGAAACGTTTGGTTGAGCAAATAAGAGGGTCTCATCGTAACGTGGTAATAGATAATTGGTTCACAAGTATCCCATTGATGACAGAATTGTATGAAGATTATGAGCTTACGGTTGTAGGGACTCTTCGTAAAAATAAACCAGAAATACCCCCATGCTTTGTTGCTACACGAGGACGAGAAGAATGGACTACCTACTTTGGCTTTAAGCCTAATTGTACATTAGTATCGTACTCACCAAGAAAGGGCCAAGTGGTGCTTCTTGCTTCTACAATGCATCATGATGCGAAAATAGATGTTGATACAGGAGATAAACGCAAGCCAGAAGTGATAACGGATTATAATATGCATAAATGTGGAGTGGACGTGGTTGACGAGATGTGTGGTACATATTCTGTATCAAGAGTAAGTAAAAGATGGCCACTAACGATATTTTTTGGACTTATGAATGTGGGATGTATAAATGCGTTTGTTATTTATAAAGCAAATATAACGCATATAAATCAAGAACCCCTCGAAAGACGTAACTTTTTAAAAGACATAGCTTTATCCCTTGTTAAACCACAAATAGAAAAGGGGTCTTCTACTACGACTCTGCCCAGACACATTCGGAGCAGAATGTTTCAAGTACTTAGCAGAGAAGAAAGTACAGATCAAACGGCATCGGCTGGGTCTAGTAACATTCGTGGGAGGTGTTCCACCTGCCCCCCTAAAAAGGATAGAAAATCCAAAACTCAATGCCAAATATGTAAATCTTTCATATGTAGAGATCACACCGCATTTTTATGCATTAATTGTAATCAGAAAATGAGTCAAAAGTAAGATAAGACGGCAAGAATACTAATTACAAAACGAATAAGAAATATTTTGAGAAACATTTTTATGAGAAGTTTGAAAGCTGATTATAAAAAAAACTTGTTATGTTAAATGTTTTATTTTATTGATTGTTTTAGGAGAAAATTTATTAGTTTTTGTAAGAATAATCTATTTTTTTCAGTTATTCTAGAATAAAAAAGTTAGACTGTGATTCTGGTTCCTATGCATAAAAAAGTAAGATTTAGCACTTAACTCTTTGCTATTGTGATAAAAATAAAAAATAAATCAAAATATATAAATATTTGTGACTCATTATTGTTTTAGTTACTCTTTTCTTTTACGTTTATATAAAAAAAATATAATTCCCTTTATTAGCATAGAATAATGCATTTACCTTTGGGGTCTTTTTGACCCTCACGCGACCGCTTATGTCACAAAATGAGACGCGAGTACCGGCGGGTTAAACATGATTTTGTTTTGTCCATGTTCATCTTAAGACCTATCCGTTGGGAGACACTATTGAGGTAATTGAGCATAGTGCTTAGGTCCTCCAGCGATCTATATCGTCGGCAAATCGAAGGTGAGTGATGTACTCGCCATTGACGTTAATACCGCATCCTTTCCAGTCCAGTAGCTTGAAAACGTCTTCCAATGCAGCGGTGAAGTTTCGGGGATATTACGTCATCCTGTCTTACACCTCTCTGCAGTTGGATAGGTTTCGTACTCTGATTCTGTACTCGGATAGCCATCGTAGCTCTACTGTACAAACACTTCAGCACTTCGATTGAAAATTGAAAATTGAAAAAATTTTATTGCAACAAAAAACAATTTATACATATCAATGTGGCCCTATCTCCTGTAAAAGGTTAACCTGAGTAACAGGAGATAGCCCCTTCCTATATTTAGCAAACTTTTGTTGAATAAAAACACAAAAAAAAATATACATATAGACACATGTTTCTAAATCTGCGTGCGTGCGCGCGCGCCTTGTGTTTGTGTGTGTGTTTGTAAGTGTGAGAGACAGAGAGAGTGTGTGTGTGTGCGTACATGATTTTAATTTTTTAATTCGATATACCTGACAGTCCACTTGGCACCCCTGGAGGGACTGCAGCACCGCCCAAATTTCGACGGAATCAAAGGCTTTCTCATAGTCCACATACGCAAGACAAAGTGGCAGATTGTACTCTTCGGTCTTTTGTATAATTTACCGAAGGGTATGTATGTGGTCTATGGTGCTAAAACTTTTTCGGAAACCGGCTTGTTTGGGAGGCTGGAAGTCGTCAAGTCTGCGCGCGAGACGATTCGTAATGACTCTCGAAAACAGCACGTAGACGCGGCTCAGAAGGGAAATCGGTCTGTAGTTCTTCCCACCATGAAGGACGGAATTAAACGGATGCCTCATTTTCAGTAAAAAGGATCTCCGGTTCTCTACATGTGTGTTTACCTTAACACGGGATAAGGCGTCGGCAACGAAATTTTGTTTCCCATTTCTATAAACGATGTCATAATCGAACTCAGCAAGCCGCACCTTCCATCTCGTGAGTTTACTGTTGGGTTCTTTGATAGAATTTAATCACGCCAAAGGTCAAATGGTGTGTAATAACAGCGTTAAAACGCTGGTATTCTATGAGGGCGTGGTTCCCCTTCCCCGGTCGAGCCGACCCATTCGTGCTACAACTATACCAATAATAGAGCTACAGCAAGACTACCACGTAGAGGTGAAGTTTTTTGTTACAAAATGTTGTTAAATTGAGAAGTTAGTGTTAAAAAAAGTTTATTAGTTTCTAGAGTATCATATTAATACACAAAACAATAGCTCCCGATTTGCTCTTTAATTATTTGCACATTTTTAACACTTTTTTTACATTTATAAATATCTGTGGTTTCGTTAATTTATTTTTAATCGAGTTAATATCAAACAAAGAAACATTAACTTTTACATTTTTCAAACAAATTAACTTCCCCACTATGAAATCTGTCAAATATTACACCTCATTTTTAAGTGGCGCCTGGTGGCAGAAAAAATCGTAAGTGCCCAGATCACTTGTCCAAGCACCAATTATGTGTTTGACATTGGCAGTATTAACTTAAACAATGTTTATTTTTATTTAATTTAATGTATTTTTAACACATATTATATAAAAAGTTTAGCTTTCTGCACTCCTGCATATAAAAAAATGTATATGCCAAATCTCACTCCTCCGTGCGTGCAATATACAAGGGGTACACAGTTTTCCCTTTACGTATTAATTAGATGTAAGCTATTAAATAAAGATTTCTTTTTCTTTCAAAAGACCGGTAATATTCTTACATAATTTACAATCACGTAACAGGGTAATTTGGTCGTGTCCACGGATCTGTCGAGCGCAGACATTCGGCAGAAGCTCCAGTTGTTGACAATACATTTTCCAAGACTAAAGCTTGTGTGGTCGCCAAGCCCGTACGCCACAGCAGAACTTTTTTATGAATTGAAGGTAAGTAATTTTTAGGTGTCTGATTATAAGTCCAGAAAATGCTGGACATAAGCGTCTCCGATAGTAGGGAGGGGCTGTTTTTATACAATAGGTAATTTTCTTTATATGATAAGGGGGAGAAGCGAGCACACAATCTACCTGACGATAAGTGGTTGCTGTGCCCCATAGACATCTACATCTATCTTCGTTTGCGAAAAAAAATGCAGATGCGTTGTCACCCCCTGAGAACTAAGATGGAATGTCTCGTTTCCAGTAAAAAGGGTCTCCGGTTCTCTACACTCACCATATGAAACACAACAGCATTAAGTTGCTATTTTACGCTGGTATTTTGTGAGAGCGCGGTGCTTCCCCGGTCGAGCCGACCCATTCGTGCTACAATTACAACAATTTATAATAAACAATTAATATAGCTACAGCATGGCTCTACCACGGATAGAGTAGCAACGGAAAGCTTGAAAAGTGAATAAACTGAGCAATAAATAATTTTGCTATGCAATAAATGTTGTCAACCCACACGTCCTCTACAATAAAACTGATCATAACTGAAAAATATGTTGTACTCGCAATGTTTCTTCAGTATAGAAACCCGACATCAGTTGAGTTACGATAGGCCTTGCACAAGATAGTTATGAGTTTTCATACCTCCCGCGTTGAGGCGTGTGTTGTCTACGATGTGGGTCCTGTAAAATGTACTCTGTGAAGTCCTGGCTTCGTATCCTGAACGGTACTAACATTTCAAAACGATGTATTATTCATCTTCGGTACCTCAGGGCGATTATGTAAATGTAGCGGAAATCATGATTGGATTCGTTTGATTATGTAGATGTATCAATCTATAAGCTATAAGGTTACTACGTGTTATAATGAAAAAACATAACGCTGTTATCTTGTGGTTCTCACCGAACATCCCCAACAGAGTTACACAATCGCACTGTAAGTTATTTTGTTACTATTTCTTTGCCTCTGACCGAGTATGACCTTTCGTACAATCGTAAAGGCGTTCATTAATTTGACGGCAGAAATATGTAATATATACCAAGACGGACTCTTAGGCAGATAATTAGTCCTATCACCAAGTAAAACACAGCTGTAATCAGCACATGTCACCTGCTGATAGACAGCCGAGGTCTTAGCGGCTTCAGTTCACTCAAAAAGGGCAAAAAAAATGAAACTTTTCATAAAAACTCGTAGCCGACGTCAAACAACTAAAGAGAGTAAAATTATTTCATCATAGCAACTTCTGAAGGCTTAAAATTTTTCTATACAGTCAGAAGTTCAGAAGCTATTATTTTTGAAGTTTTACTTTTCAAGTTGAATTTATAGGTGTTCGTTTCATAGGTTTTAGTAGTTTTGTCTCGAGATTATGATATAATAAATAACAAGATAAATGATGTTTAATCTGTAATATTCTTTTTATGTATTATTTTAGCAAGGCAGAAAGAACCCTAATGTGGACGAAGCTATAGCTCTGAGCGGCGAAAATACAGCTGATGATATGAGTTTTGAGAGATACAACATATTAGTCCACGATTTTGTGCAAAAACTTCCCGGCGTCACCTCTAAAAATATTTCTAGAATAATGAACAGAGGTCAATCTTTAGACCACTTAATATCACTAACAAAGGTAAGTAAAGGTTTCTCATTCTCTCTCCCACACACACACACACACGCACACGCACACGCACACACGCACGCGCTAAAAAGCAGTTAAAGAGCCTACATACGGCCCACAGCGCTGTATAGTGTGGCTTATCGAGCAATTTGTTCGCCGTTTTGCTTCACATTACGTGTGTTGCTGGAACTTGACATGTCTTCAAAATATTTTTATTCCTATCTCAATAAAAATCTCTCGACCTCGACCAATTTTTTTAATCAAATTTTTTGTGTGTTTGAATGGTTTAGGTTCACATTTGGACCCGGTAGATGGCGCTATTGTCGAGATCCAGAAATCACCCGTGCGAAGCCAGGGCGGATTACTATAGTATGTTCGTCGAGTCAAGCTAGTAGTATAGCGCTATATCTATCGCACAATTGCATACAAAAAACAAGGACAAAAGAATGAGTTTTTTGCTTAATGTGCGTGACCTAGCGGTCGAAGATGTTATGCCGCGTTCATAATAGACGTCATAGTATAGTAGAATCCACACAACGTAGGTATATTTTCATGCATAAAGCGCGTAGTAAGACGGACCTGATGAAACACAGATTTTGAAATAGCATTTTTCTGCCGACTTCCAAAAAGGAGACGGTACTCAATTCGACGCGTATGTTTTTTTTTATGTGTGTTACTTCAACTTTTTACTGGGTGGACCAATTTCGATGATTCTTTTTTTATATGAAAGCTGATACTTCTCGTGTGGTCCCATATGAATTTGATCAAGGTCAGACCAATAGTTTTTGAGTTATTCTTAATAACTTATATTGAAGTCGGCTGTACAAAATTTTTAATTTTAAATTATATTAGATATAATATGAAATTACTCATTCACTCCGACGAATCACTACTTTCACTACCCACATTTATAATAACGAGGAACTATCTGCCATTTTCACCACACAATTATATGTATATTAAAAGTCCTCAATAATGCGCCAAATCGTCAAGTGTAAATCGATTAAGTCCGAATCACTAGCCAGGTCAAAGTAACACAATGAGTCTAAAAACAAGTCAGGCCGCGGTATAGATAGAAACGATCGTATTCGCAAAGAACTTTCGAAGCGTCTGAACTATATGAGGTGCAAAATAGACTTATTTTACTTACAATGTGAACGCTGCCTATGTGCTTTATCTCTAACGAATCAGGCGCGAGGAAAGGATAATGGCAGAAAAATAGTTGACAAAAATTATCGCGTCTAGAAATAAGTTATATATAAAATGAGTTTTATTATTATTCTATGATTTTTCAAACAAAAATATATTTTAATTAAAGCCACAGAAAAAACAAACGTTTTTGGGAATATCAAATGACTTAAATCATTTTATTCTATACAAGTGTTGCCGTTCAAGTGTTTCGTATACACTTTGTAAGACTACCAACACAACACACAAAATATTTTTATATTAATATATTATTAGTAATAACTATACTATCAGTAATAATAAAAATAAAATTGATATGGTTGAGAATAAGTCTCTTACAAAGAACTTCCTAGAATAATACAATTATCTCAATCATAGTATTATGTAACAATTCCATTTAATGTTATGGCAGCACTAGCTAAAACAAAATGTCAGTTTTTTTTTACTGGCTTTACGACTCTGAGTTCTAGCCCTTCTGAGAATGTCACTATGACACAAAGGCCCTGGAGCCATGCCAGAAATATACATTATTAGAGATACAATAATCTAAAAACTCTCAATTATGCATTAAGCTAACATCAAACAACCACAAGAAGCATGACTTTTTCCAAGTGACATAAGACAACCTAAAAAGGTTCAAATCTAAATATCTTTTTTTAACGCCTTCTCAGGACAAAATTCTTTAACAGGTTTATTATGGGACTGACGCTTAACATTTTAAGATATTTTTGATATATAGACGCTACCATTCCTTCTCAACTAATTGTATGTATGCAAGTCTGCCATTGTTCTTTCGGTAGCTCGGTACTAGCTCGACTCGGCGAACAGACTATAGTAAGTTATATAAAATTTTTACTTTAATCGTGCGGATTTTTTTGACCGACGTCACTTGTCAAAATATTTTTTCCAATTTCTCAGACACAGGTTTTTTCACGTTTCCTTCACCGCCTATAAAACATTTAATAATATGTAGTTGAAAGTTAAACCGACAACTGTTTTCTGTTTAGTTTTGTGGCATATCGTATGTGACTCCTGCGGCGTCTTAGTTTTTTTTTCTACTACCGCCCCCGTCGCAGACGTTGTTTCCTAGCATTATATTGATAACGAATAGGATCATTAGTAGCACTATAACTTTGTCCTGTGCAATTCTTTCAATATTACTTCAATTAATATTCTAAAGTCATCACAACAAATACAACTTTAAAATAAGAAACTTAAAACAAAATTGTCTTCTTAATCAAATAAATGTAAAATAATTGAAAATGGTCCAAGTTATTAATGATCTATTTATTTTAACATTCATTTTCAGGAACAATTAACAGACATGTTAGAAAATAGAGGGGAAGCAGAAATTCTTCACTCAATATTACATGTGAAACCAAAGCCAGATACAAGCAAGGAAGACAAACCCTTTGGAAAGAAAAAATTCACTGGAAAATTGTTTAAAAGCATTAAATAATTAAAAATAAAACGCAATTTCAAAGCATGTTTCATTTTTATTTCACAAATTAAATCTAATAATCGGAGGACATTAAAATAAATTGCTCTATAAAGTTCAACCGCAGAAGTTTATAAAGATTAAATAATATTCAGTCAAAATCGCATTTAATGCCACGGTCCTATAACAATAATGAGAAACCTATAAACAAAAATAAATGACACCCCTTTAAAACTTGTCACGCACATCAATTTATAACCATGTACAAAAATAAATTTTATGATCTTACTGAAAAAAATTAGTTGAACAAATTGTAGGTACTTATTTATCTAAATATACAACGGACTTTTATAGCGCATAATATACGGAATATTTTCTGTAGTATAAGGTATAAATATTTCTCAGAAATTAGAAACTTTAAATACTAATAATGCGTGCTTGTTATATGTTGTATAGATATTATCATTCTCATATTTATAATTACTTATATTATTTGTGTTTAAATATTTAATGAACGTCTGTTGCGGCTGATGAGACAATAAATAAAGACCATTATCAAAACAATTACGAGTAGTACATAGGTGATCGTGGCTGTCGGTAGTCACTTACGATATTGATGACTCTTATCGGTGAGTGGAACGTAGATCACACTCATAAGTTTCTTGATCGTTGTCGAACCGTCGGCTGCCTTGTCGACCTGTAAATGATGTGTGTGTTTCAGTTTATTAAAATGATAAATAACAGTGGTAGAGCCAAGCGGTAGCTTTTGCTGTAGCACGGTTGTCCAGCTCGAACCGGGGTGGTACCACGACCTCACAGAATACCAGCGTGAAGTAGAGGTTCACCTCTGCGTTGCGCTTGGTGAGTGCAGGTGGCCGGAGGCCCAATCCCCCCCCCCCCCCCCCCATCAACATGGTAGTGGAATTAAATAAAAGACTACCCCAGGAGGGTACCAGCACCCCTGGAGAATTAATAATTTTCTGCTCACTAGATGTCGCTAGTTGGCACTGAGGCAAAGTTTTTTGTTACTACATGTCATTTCATTGAGAAGTTAATTTTAATAAAAGTTTATCAGTTTCTATAGTATTAAATTAACACACAAAAAATAACTCAGTGGTTTGCTCTTTAATTTTTCACACATTTTAAATTTTTGTGCTTTTATGAATATCTGTTGTTTACTTACAGAAAGAAATATTAACCTTTACATTTTTCGAACAAATTAACTTCCTCACTATGAACTCTGTCAAATATTATACCCCACTTTTAAGTCGTGGATCATTCAATACTGTTTATTCCAACACATAAAAATATTGTTAAAAAATAATACTACGGCGACAAATCGATCGATTGTTCATGTTCCAAAAGTGAATTAAGAAAAAAGTAAAAAAAATAAACTTTTAAATGTATGATAGTGCGATTTTTTTCATAGTCACAAACAGCAATAATAAAGAAAAATTTAAATAACGGGAAAATAAATTAACAACTTTTTTTTAATAAATATAGCTTTAACAAACTCGCCTGCAGGCTGAACACATCATTAATTTAGGCTTTAGCAAGTCTGGCAACCCTTGCTGAATGATGGCGGAAAATCCACCCAATAAAGGTTGCCCAAATATCACAATCACCAACCCGCCTGCTTAGATTAGCAAATTTTCAAAGTAATGCTTAGCATAAAGTAAATACCTGAGTAAGATGTTGATCACCCCCCTCAGGTCCCACCGGCACAATAAGACGTCCTCCAGGTTTTAGCTGTTCTATTAGCTATTAAAAATAAAAGTTATATTAATGTTAGTGTCCATATATGTATATACAACATGTAACATAATTAACGCACTTTGAGAAAGTAGTTTGTTCAGAATCGTTTACTGAATCTATTTCTATCATTTTTAATATAGGTAATTTTTTTATCCAAAAATAATTGAAACTACGTAATTTACAGTCACACTAAACCTGTAAAGTTAATACACACGGAAATGGACCGTAACTCAAGGCAATAAGACTTAAAAGTGCAGTTTTTATTTGTATTAATACAAATTCCGCCATTTAATACAAAATAAAGAAAATTGAACCTTATTTCAAGTATTTTAAAGTCTTTACAAATGCAGAGTTTGGAGTACGTTATAAAGGTCGCGGCGGCCGAGCCATTGACCTCCCAGATCACCTGATTACGTACGTATTAAATATTAATACGTATTAAATCATTAGTTTATTTTAGTGAGACAAATTAATTCTATGAGTGAACGATTTTAGAATAGTGAAAAATGACATTGAATTGCTTTCTAAATTATTTTCTTTCTTTTTCTTTTTTTAAAACGTAACCTCCACACTAGGATTTTCTCTTGTATTGTGGGGGCAGTGTACAATCAAAAATTTCACAAGGACAAACATCCAGACCCAGAACAATTATTTGTAGGCCATACAAATATTGTTCCGTGCGGGATTCGAACCCGCGGTCCTTAGCGCTGCAACTCAATTGCTAAGCCACTGCGCCACGGAGCCGTGGTGGACATTTTGAAAATGTATTAAAATACAACATTGCATGAGAGTTTAGGCTATCAGTAAGTTAAATATTTGATTCTTAAAATTATTGTAATCTTGATTCACATCTTTTAAACACGAGCGACGAACGTGAACGCGAGCGAATAGGTGGTACCTACTGTGATAGAAAGAGCCTCAAAACCTATACCTACGTGAGCGACTGCGTGCGTTCGTGGATTTATACTGTGACCACAACATTGTTCCGGAATTAGTATAACTAATTTAATAAATAATCAATGCATAAACATGTTTAATTAAAAAGTCAGTGTTTGTTAATCATTATAACATAATATACTAATTGGGGTGTCTGAGGGTGTGCGTTAATTACGTTACATATTGTATATTCTCAGTCTATTTCTTATTTGTGTAAGAACGACTAATAAGCACAAAGGTGAGAATGAATTGCATTATTTCAAAATTGGTAGGTCTTTACGCTTTTAGAGTTAAAAAGTTAGAGTTCGGGCAGTCAGATTAGATTGGAATATGGATTAAGGGTGTGCACACCAATCGATCGATCGTCGATAAAATGGTGGAATCGATTAGTCGACGGCGTTCGACAGTTTCTACTACAGTAATCGATCGATGATAGAATGAATTAGACGACATCGATCAAGCTGCTCAAACATTCGAGAACCCTCCCCGATCCACCGTAGCTATTTAAAATGTCATCTAGATGAATTTAAGCTATATTTAGCCTTAAAAAACGGTCGCATCCAGTCTTCTGTGTTTGCGTCTCCGTAATAATAATACGAGTAAGAGCGTACTGGCCAACAATAACGCGTCCTCTTCTGAAAACGTTTTGTACCGCATCAATTCATTGTTGATCGATGATTGAACAACCTTTTGTCGATCAGTATCCGTCGATCAGCTAAAGCAACCACACCAATCGGATGACGTCGATCAATGAGTGGGCATCGATCGAAATTCGATCGATTGGTGTGGTAACACCCTAAACTGTGCTTTGTGCCGTTCATGTTCAGCATTGGACTTGTGGGTGTAAGAGCTGCAATGATAATGATGATGATGATAGTGAAAAATGGTCTAAAATTATAACAAAGTGACTCCCATGACATTATTTAAAATAGCTAACATCAAGTAGCCAAGTAGTCTGTTTACGATTTTACTTAAAATAGCGATCAAGCTACCATGGTGTTGGCAGGCATAAACAAACACTGGAAGCGATTTATATCTTATAATAATAACCTGTAGTGCTGATTATTATTACATTACTGCATAACTATATATAGATGCTCATAATGTAAAATAAAATCCAAAACATAATAATTCCAGAAATAGGAAAGCTGGTATGTTGAAATAAAAACATTATTTTTCTGTCATTAGCCTCATTGAAACTCTTAAAGTTATAAATTTAAATATCTTATAAATATATAAAATAAGATATCTTAAAAAATGCGTTCACTTCACTGCAAAATAATAATAAGAATAAAGAGTAATTTTTAACATTTTTTTTATAGGATAAGGGTGACAAGCGAGCACACAGTCCACCTGATGGTAAGTGGTTGCTGCGGCCTATAGACATCTACATCTATCCTCGAATACGAATCAAAATGCAGATGCGTTGTCACCCGTGAGGACTAAGATGGAATGCCTTATTATTTTCTTTTTATACTGCCTCCTGAATATGAATGTTATGCAATCCGATATGCTGAATAACAGGTTTCTAAGGCGACCCTATAGAGAATATTCGACCGTTCTTTATCAACGTGTTAAACCGCAAAGTGCAATTGATAGATTGCTGGCCATTTTGAAACTATCCTCTTGAGAAAGTGGTACTCTATCCTAGTGGCATAGCTACAGGAATTGTTATATATCAAACGTCATCCTCACCCAAACTAATCACAAATGGAGCAATGTACTTAGTGCAGCTTTGCTGTATGAAACTTTTTTAAATACTCGCGTAGCGCTCTCCTGATATTCTGTATATTATACTCTCTATGCCTTTTATCATTCTTATTCTTCAGTTTAGTTGCAGGTGTGTCAGAACCATGCTTTGTGGCATTCTTGGCTTCTTGGTTTTGTTCAGCAGTGACTACTTATGATGGGCGGTAATGATGATGATGGTGATGGTATGTTAGATCCAGTTTCCCAGAACCATGAGACAACTTGCTGTGCAGTCAACAAAAATATATCAACTTCTTCATATAAAAAGCAGATTCTGTCCGTATTCTAGCATTGCAACTTATTCTGGGTGTGAACAAAATGAAACACATTCTATTAAAACATGCCTGTATAGAATTTCTAATCCATCTTCCATTACAGCCTATAAAATTACTGCTAAATATAGGTCTCCCTCATAGTTGACACGCTTGGCAAGTGGGTTGTCAACCGCAGTTTTTTATAATTTTGAGTTGTTATCAGGAAGATGCTGCTGCCCATCTCCTGTGTCATTTTCACCAGCACTACACAGTTGACAAATTCTAAACAAGTATAATTAATTCAAATTTAATGAAAATTTTAGTTTTTACTTTTTTATCATTACTCAGTAACAGTTTCTATACTTTAAACAGTTTTTTTTTATTACTAAATATTATGCCTCACACAGTTTTTATTTCACTAGCCTTCCTTCCTGTGATATCAAGATTTTAGTTACCGACTTGTTTTAATTGCTCGCAAGTAGCGACTTCACTCGAGAGTGAATAACTTTTGTCAGACTTACAGCTTGGGGCAACGTCGGTGCTGCTGCTCCGACGTGAATGGCATTGTAGGGGGCTTCTTCCGGATATCCTAAACGACCATCGCCAGCTGAAAAACATTATCTCATCTAGCTAAAATCAGAGTCGGGTTATATTATTTTTAATGATGAGGTGATTTAGGAGTGAGAGTAATAACAATAATGATATTTATGTTGTTTGCTATATGATTAAGTTAATTAAGTATAAATATTTATTGTATATAAATTATTTTGTATTTTCAAAATTAAGTTTTACTAGCTTTTTAATCAAAAATAAAACAAGCAAACTGACTAACAGTCAGCGAGACATTTTAAGATGCCTTTTAAACTACGAGGTTTTGGGCGAGTTATTTAACGATTCAGATGGTTAGTCTCCATTGAGACTATAATATAGTCATTATAATATAGTCAATATATTACTATGTTGTATGTTGTATGTTATATATTACTATGTATATACAATATACAATATATGACTATAATATAGTCAATATATTATATACATAGGACAGATTTATAGCGCTTAAGTTGTGTGTATGCACAGACACACTCTATTCTCTCACTCTCATAGACCGATGAGTCGGCAATATAACAATTCGACACAACAGAAGAGAGATCTGGTGCAGGACCAACGATTTTGCATGCTTTCCCATGCACGACGGTGAAATACCATCAACTTCCTGACTTTCGGCTGCTGAATCTGATTTTTATGATGAGATTTTTATGGGATTCGAACCCCGGAACATTTATGATCAACAGTCGCGTTACAACTACTAGACCAACATGGGAGTCAAAAAAATCTATGAAGTCTAGGCATTAAGATACTGCAGAGATTTATGGATAATAATATTGATAAATTTAAGTTAATATAGTATTATCTATTACAACCAAAATTGTGCATACTGAAAGTGCATACATACCAATAAGTTTAATTCTTCCTGAAGTCAGTAAATCTGGATTGCCATTTTGAATGTTTTTTGAAGCAAGTGCCACAAGTTCTGAGATATGATCAACCCCTATAACCCTCCCTGTCTCCCCAAGCATAATGGCCATGCAAGCTGTTAGGTAACCTGAACCAGACCCTACATCCAGGGCTTTCTCTCCAGGAATTAGCTGATGTTTCAATATTTCTAAGGCATGTGCATGCTGTAAACAAGATCAAAGAAAATATTTTACTTGCTTATACTTTTACTTTAACAAATTAATGTTAAGGAACAGTTTGTATTAAAGTTCTCTAGGAAATATAAATGTCATGGCAAATGATCTGGCATTAGAAAGTCACACGGTGGGATTGAAAATGAACATGGAGAAAAAGAAAGTAATGACCAACGGACCTAAGAATGAAACCATCAGGGTTGGCCAAAGTGAGATAGAATACGTGGATGAATACATCTATCTGGGTCAAATTACCCACAGACAACATGGAAAAAGAAATCAACAGGAGAGTAGCAAACGGATGGAAAAGATATTGGAGCATAAAGTAAATAGTGAAAGATAAAGAACTGCACATATCGATTAAATCTAAAGTATTCAACACATGCATTCTCCCTGTATTGATGTACAAATGTCAAACATGGGCCCCTACTAAATTGAACAGTAAGAAATTAAACATATGCCAGCATTCGATGGAGCGAAGCGTGATGGGAATCAGGAAAAAGGATTGAGTCAGATTAGAAGACATTAGGAAAAACACAAAGGTTCGGGACATAGCAACAAAAGTTAGAGGGAAGGAGAAGTGGAGCAGGAAGGTCACAGAATGGTACCCCAGGAATGGCTTAAGAAAGAGGGGAAGACCCCGCCAAAGATGGGAGGACGACCTGGTCAAATTCGCGGGTGTGACTTGGAGCCGGGTTGCCAAGGATAGAAACGAGTGGAAAAGGTTGGAGGAGGCCTATGTCGATTGGCAATCAGCAGAAGACAACCTAGATTTTATATAAATTAGATATTAAGCAATTGTATTACGTACTGTTGAATAAATGGCTTTATTTTAGGAATTATAAATATTTTTATATAATTAGAATTATAAAAATTTCTAACAGTGGTAGAGCCAGGCGGCAGCTTTTGCTGTCGCACGGATGGGCCGGCTCGAACCGGGGTGGTACCACGACTTCACAGAATACCAGCGTGAAGTAGAGGTTTACCTCTGCGTTTCGCTTGGTGAGTGCAGGTGGCCGGAGGCCCTTTTTACTGGAAATGAGGCATTCCATCTTAGTCCTCACGGGTGACAACGCATCTGCATTTTGATTCGCATACGAAGATAGATGTAGATGTCTATGGGCCGCAGCAACCACTTACTATCAGGTGGACCGTGTGCTCGTTTGTCACACTTATCCTATAAAAAAAAAATCGATTCCACCGAATAAAATCAACAATATGACTCTCTGTGAGGTAGAAACAATATTTTTTTCAAAACTTGCTTAAAACATAACATGTGTGCACTTCGCATACATTGTCCGTTTAAAACTCAAGTTCATACACACCTAAATTCCACTCATACAATTGGTGTCAAAGATCAGAAAAACCTTATACTGATTGCACAATCAGAAATTGAATGTAGCTCGAGCTTTCGCATAATATCAACTTCACTTAAATCAATCTTAAGGAGACTTACTAAGGAGTTGCTCACAGATTTACTTGATGTCATCTAAATAATGGATATTAGTGTTTCAAATGGCTGCTCTTGATGCTTTTCAGCTTGGTGAAGACAAATTACCTACCTGAATCCTTTACTACTATTAAAAATTATTTTAAATGAATACTCAAAAAGGAACAGTATGAGTCAACTTATTTTCTTAAATATTAAAAGACAATTTCAGGAACCTCCGAACTGTTAGAATTGTAAGGAAAATGCAAAGAAAATGTAAGCATTATCACATCAAAATACTTAAAATAACATCTAGAGGGGTTAAACTATAGACATCCGGTACTCTAGTACAGGGTTGGGAGGGGGAAGGGGAGGGTTCAGGGGAAACCTCCCCTACCCTTCCCCCGTTGCGGAAATGTATAGTTTATGAGTAATATTTTTTTTGTAAAATCGTAACCTCGCTTTTTTACACAGGAATATGGACACAAAGTTACGGGCGCTGCGGGAAGTGCAGCCCCTGCGCCCTTGCGTAGCAAAATTACACTTATTACCTCCGTAGCTTCGGCTTATTGATCGCCTTGGGCGACCAGCCTCAGCCGCTACGGCTCACACGGGCCTGCGATTTGCTACAGCGGGCGGGGGCTGCTCTACCTCCACGTCTACGGCTTACAAAAACACTCTAGGGGTAGGGCAGACAAGACTACGTGGAGTCGGGGTGTGCTGATTCAGTTTTAGTACAAATTCAATCTATCTTATCTATAAAGGATATAATTCCCTTTCAGTGCGTAGAGCCAGAGATCAGATCCTAATAGCCATAAAAATTTTAAGGAGCATGGTAGATTCCCCAGAGCTGCACAATACTTTGTGTACACTTTATGTGCCTAACAACTACCTGTGTCATAGGCCTACTCGACGACACCGGCTGTTCGCCACATCCCATTGCCGCACTGTGTTGCGCGTGCAACCCCCGTTGTGCCGCATGCATGGTGCTTTAAACTCCTTAAGAGAGACTCCTGAGACAGTCCCGGAATATGACATCTTTAATGACACACTCAAGGTGATCATGTCAAACTGTCTCATGTTATGTGAAAGCCATGTTTGTTAGGTAAATAAGTTGTATGCTGTTATCACTTTATTCTGTTTTACAATATTTTATTTCCTCTAGTTATTGTTAAGTATGTTTGATCTCTGACTTGTTATTTGTTTTTGAATTATGTTGATTATGTTATATCTTTAGTTTTACCTATTAATTACTGTCATTGGCGCAAGCCGTTGTAATTAATTATAAATAAATAAAGTCAGGTTTCCCTAAACTCTGCTATGATAGTGGTAAATGAAACAATGTGATTTTAAATCAAATAAGTTCATAAACTGAGCAGAAGTCGTCAAAAAAAACAGGGAAAACACAGCACTAAGCACAAGAGAGAACATTCGTGTGACCACTAGAGAAACGGAGGCCCAAATTATGGCTGTCAACACCGTCCCGTTTCACACTTTTTTACATCGATTACTGACATCGAATCTCATAACACTATACAAAATGTCATATTTGCGTTTCGTTATACGGAATTTTTAGTGAAATTTATTTTTATCGTAATTAATTCAAAACTCATTCCCGACATTCAAAAACAGTGTAAGAGGTTCATACTTAGCCCAGACAAGCCTCTTAAACTGAAAACATAATTAAAATCAAGTACCGGATATTTATAGCCAACCCTCTAGAGGAATTTGCGGTTTAGATATAGATGAGATTATAGATATAGATGAGATTATAGATACAGATGTTGGGTGTTTAATAAGTAATGGGGTTTCGGTTATTAAAAAAATGGGCAGATTGGCTTAGCTTTCCATTGACGTCAGTGGAGTTTGGTGTTGATACGTATTTTTACAGAAAGATTACACTATTATAAGCACACACACAATGTCTCAATATACGGAAACGCGTAATTTTTGAGAAAAGAATAATTGAAAATCAATTATTCTTGCAATGTTTACGTCTAATTTGCTAATAAACTGGCGCCATTTTGTAATGTCATTGTCGACGTCAATAGGGATGTCGATTCTTTCCGAAAAAGGTCGATTTTTAAATCGATTCAAATCGTAAGCTGATGTATCGGTTCACAAAAAATCGATTTCTAAAATGTCTATATTTTTTTAATGTTTCTATTTATAATGTAAATATAAACCCATTTTATGAAAAACAAGAAAGATACCATGATAAATGATCTCTTATTGAAATTTGTTTTATTTAACAGTACCTATTAGGGCAGATAAATAAAATAGGTTAGGTTCAACTTATGTCAAAGAACCGAATTGATTGACTCCGACTCCACCTGGTACGAGTCTGTCCTACCCCTAGAGTGGTTTTATAGAGCCGGAGGCGCGTAGGGGGAGCAGCCTCCGCCTGCCGTAACAAATCGTAGGCATCGGACGAGCCGGAGCGGCTGAGGCTGGTCGCCGAAGGCGACCAACAAGCCGAAGCTGCGGAGGCGAGGAGGGATGCCTGCGATTTGTTACGCTAAGGCGTAGAGGCTGCTCTTCCCGCAGCGCCGGAGAGGTAGCAGTCTCAAAATAGATACAGAAATCCTTCTGAATCAGTCCCCCTATATTTTATGATGAAGGGGATTTTTTTCTCATAAAATGGATATATATTTACATTATAAATGCAAACATGAAAAAAATATAGATATTTTAGAAATCGATTTTTTAGGAATCGATACATCAGCTTACGATTTGAATCGATTTAAAAAACAACCTTTTTCGGAAAGAATCGACATCCCTATTGACGTCGACAATGACATTACAAAATGGCGCCAGTTTATTAGCAGATTAGACATAAACATTGCAAGAATAATTGATTTTCAATTATTCTTTTCTCAAAAATTACGCGTTTCCGTATATTGAGACTTTGTGTGTGTGCTTATAATAGTGTAATCTTTCTGTAAAAATACGTATCAACACCAAACTCCACTGACGTCAATGGAAAGTCGTACCGGCAGATTTCATGAAAGCTCAAATCAAATTTGTCTAATTCATAGCATATAATAAACATAATTAGTCTTGAATAAAACCATATCAAAAACAGAAGAGACTACAATAAAAAGATTAACAATGTTATGCAGGCAATGATGACAAAGAAACAAACATGAATGGTGATTATAGTCTCACCGAGTTAAATTACTTTGAGATATTAGACAAAGAGAAGAAGTACGCTAATCAAGTCTGTGAAGCTTTTGACAGCCCAATTCAAACAGAAATTGAAGGAGAATTTAATTCCAAATATTTGCTAGAAAAGTAAGAAAATAGTAAGATCTGTCCAAAATCAAACTTGAAAAATGACACTATACAAAAACATATTGAAGAATTAATCACAGAAAAATAATATCGATTTGTTATTATTTTAGGACAAGATTTTTAAAACAGAAGTCCAGAAGAAGGGTTTCCTGGACCAAGATATAATAATGCCAGTGACAGAAAAAGCAATGATATACCTAAAAAACGAACTAAAGCCTCAATGTTATTAAGGTCAAGATGTGAAATTATTGAAAGCTGACATGATTTTAAAATTCATGTTCAAATCTTTGGATGCCCGAACACAGAAAGTCAGCAAACATCTAGCTTAATCTAGCAACTCCTTAATAAGTGCATTGCTTGTAACATCTATATTATTGTAACTGTATGATCCAGAATATTATCACAGGAACAACTTTGATCCCAAGACAGTCACAAAAGCAGATCTTAAGAATTCTAAAAAGATTGGAAAAGTTGTTAACTGGAAGAGAGAGAGAGAGAGAGAGAGAGAGAGAGAGAGAGAGAGAGAGGAGGGGCAGAAAGGATGATGATAGATAAAACAAGAATGTAACTAAAATTAATGAATAAGAAAGTGCGAAAAAATACACCATTAAAAAAGGCTAATGAAGAATAAGTCTATTATTATACCCACTTTTACCTGGATAAAATACTCAATTACTTGTGTCCAATATTTCACAAATGAATCTTAGAAAAAAGATGTATCAACAGTATGATAATTTACGATTAAGACTTTTAGATTGATGGGACACATAAATTGTAGACATTATTTTTATAGCGGCTAACAGTGATAAAAGTTTAATAAGTAAAATATTACCATATGTGGAGCACTGATTGTAGCTGAATATCCTATAGATTGTGGAGAGTCTTGATATGGAGCATAAGGACAATAATTTTTTCTATCAACCGCATTCATAGCATTTGCTACAACATCAGATTTAATTATCCCATTGGCTGAAAACGTAAAATAACAAAGTAGTTTTATTTATTTGTAACATTTCAATACTTACTATCAATTTTTGTGAATGAAATTGTAAAAATAACCAAGAAAGTCGACAGAATCTATTGTAAGACCTAGGAATAGGTATAAAAATTAGTACCTCTTAGATTTTTGATCATATCAGCATTATTTACCCCATGACTTCTCCACGCCATTACTGCGATTATAGTTACTATGAGAGATAAACAAAATTTATACTTTAAAGACCCAATTTTTGCGGTTAGTTTATAAAGGATAATATTTTGCTTGTTTATATTACAGCGTAATATAAACAAGTCAAAAGTGGCGTAATAATTACTTCTTCTTCTTAATAACTGGCTTTACGGCTCTGGGATTTAGCCCTTCTGAGCCTAAAGTTACAATATATTAATATAATTATCCTTCATAGTACACTGCTTCACAATATGTTGATGCGTCACATTGTGCAGCCCTTGGGAGATTTTGACGGCAACTTGAGCCAGCAGACAGCTGACGGTTGGCGATGGTATCTCAAGGTGCCTAAGCAGACAGACACATTTTGAGAATCACATCACCATCAGAGCACTTGTTTCACAGTTTCCACTAGTAGTTCACATGCGCGGATACTTAATACACAAAATCGTACCACTTTTACGTATCAAAGTCCACTTCAAACCATTATTTAAACATTAATACAGGAGCAGCAAACCGACGCCGGTCAAGTCCCCGCCAAAACTCCCCGTAATAATTACGCCACTTTTGACACCACAGACTACTATGAGGACATATTACTTACACTACTCTATGAGGATATACCGTGGTATCACAAACTAGTAAGAAGTGCTAGCGCACAGACGACCGTCTTCCCTACTAAAAAAATGGCCAATAGCGTGGTATATCACTATTTACGCTTGTAGAAAAAATTAAGATATACCGATATATCGATTATTTTTCGATATATTGAAATCATATTTTCATCATATTAATATTTTCTTAAAATATCGATATGATATATATATATATATATATATATATATATATATATATATAGAGAGAGAGAGAGAGAGAGGGAGAGAGAGAGAGAGAGAGGGGGAGAGAGAGAGAGAAAGCCCAAAGTGGGCGGGGCAGGCGTGTCACAATTAAGGCGGCTACTGACATGCCTGCCGCAGGGGCAATCTAGGGTACTCCCTAGATTGCCCCTGCCCCACAGTTCAGATATCGCTGAGTACAGTGATCGGGGCAATATCTGAACTGTCTCTACACACATGCCTGCCGTTCAGTATAAGAGTGTACGTCTAGCCGTCTACCGTAGTACGTATATATAGCCTTGACTCTTTTTTATATAGAATAAGGGTGACAAATGAGCACAGTCCACCTGATGATAAGTGGACACTGTGGCCCATATACACCCACATTTATCAATAAAACAACTAATTAATTAATAATTATAACCATAACGTAGTGCTTATAAGATGTAGCATAGCTCTGCCACGCTATTTTTAGGCTATCAAAGACAATTAAATATAACTAACTTCGCTCGTCATAATTTAATATAACCAATTTATTCTGTGATATAACTTAACTAACTAGTGCTTAGTAACTATAATTTAACTAGTGTTAGGTACAAATAGCCAGGATATTTTTCTACTGATGAGTTTCAACAAATTTAATTACTAAAATTTGTACTTTTGTTTAATTGTTTAGTTAATAACATTTTATTTATATTCCAGCAATTATAATACTATTGGAATATTTTCTTTCCCATACTGGCCCTTATGATAAGTTAGGTAACAAATCCCAGTAATGTTACTTGTAAGTTAGTTACAACGTTCAAATAACGTTCTTTCTGCGGTGCTACCGCAAAAAAAGACAAAAAGATACTGGGTGAAGAAGCCGCTCTTTATACACTTCTATCACCAGTGTCGAAATGTCACATTATTTATTGTATCCATTATGACTTGTACGCACACGTGTGCTCCGTGCGAAAGTCGCAAGAAACTGATTGAAATTGCCCCAATTGCGCTATACACGCGACAGCGGCAGGGCCGATCTAGGGAGCAAGGAAGGTCTTGCGCTCCTGTCGCCCTGCCGCAGGGCCGACTTATAAAATTGCCCCTGCTTGCCTACACACATCACAATTAAGGGGGCAATTAAGAGTCATCCCCGCTCCTACACCATAAATTGCGCCTGCGGCAGGCATGTCAGTAGCCGCCTTTAGAGACAGTAGATCGTAATTGATTGTCAGTCGCAGGTTCAAATTGTCGCGAGCTAACGGGTCGCTGTTTCTTGTTTTCTTGTTTTTTTAAAAAAAAGGATTTTCTCCTGTATCGTGGAGGCAGTTTACAAACATAAATTGCACAAGGACATACATCCAGACCGGGAACAATTATTTGCAGGCCATACAAATACTTGTTCCATGCGGGATTCAAATCCGCGACCCCCAGCGCAGCAACTCATTGCTAAGCTACTGCATCACGGAGCCACCGTGTTTAAGTGATATATGCGAAAATATGCGTAAATAACATTTCGAATGGAGGTGTTTCATACCAAAAGCACGTGAAATTTTTCCTTTTTTACATCGAAACGTGATTAAACATGGTCAAATATCAGATTCCCTATATTACAAGTAATATTCAAACTTATTTCATTATTCTAAGGTTCATCTGATAATAAATTTTGAATAAAAATTGCCACGATAGTGTTGTGACTCTTTTCGATAAAATTTTATCTCAGTCCTGTTTATTCACTAAAATATTAATGAAAATGTACAAATACTGGATGTCTATGAAAATATAAGAAACTATAGGGTGATACCCTATAAATGAACATTTCTGTTAGAGTTGTTAACCCAGAAAAGTAAGTAAGTAATTTAGTATTACTCATGACTTTTGAAAAGAAGCTGAAATAAAAGTGATCTTAATAGCATGTTATACTACGTGTTCATTTCATGAATGCCGTGACCTCCCACCGCGCTCCCTCATACTGCGCCTCAAGCGTCGTCCTTATAGTACCGATAGCAATAATAATAATAATAGTAAGTCTGAATAAAGGTCTTGAGCCCCTGCCGCCCTGCCGCGGGGCCGACTTAGAAAATTGCCCCTGCTTGACTACACACATTACAATTAAGGAGGCAATTAAGGGTCATCCCCACTCCTACACCCTAGATTGCCGCAGCGGCAAGCAAGTGAGTAGCCGGCTTTAGGGAATGGCAAGTGAAAAAAATATAACAGTATTTTTGAACAGTTTAGAACAGTATCGACAATCTTGCGTGATAAATATCGACATATCGTCATGTTTTGCATGATGTAGTACGATGAGGGCCAAAACTCTATTACTGGATGTTTTGACGACAAAAGAAAAAACAACAGAATGTGAATGCTTTTGTGGTATATTAAAAACTATAATTAAAAAAACTAAAACTAGTAACTTAATTATCATACAGTCCCACTCCCCGCGGTATCGTGCCAAGAACGCTGGCTCCGTTTCTTCGCTGAATGACGATACTTAGCCTTTGAGCAAGAAAAGAGTTCCTTAAGGAACTTCACCGTATGTGAAACCCACGGACATTGTGTGGTGTAGTGAAATTTGATATTGAAATTTTTGTGTTTGCTTTACTAAATACATCGAAATTTATACGAATTCGATATTCTAAAATAAATATCGATATATCGCGATTAAAAATATCGATGATAGATGTTGATTACTTTGTGAGAAATTATCGATATTTCGATACTTTTTACTCAAGCTTAAAGCCCGCTTTTCTCTATGGGATATAATATATATTACATCTCGAGATATAAATTAATATCGCTCACCATACATTTCATATGGAACCGTTTACACTGAGCTATAATATATATTACATTTCAAGCTATAAATATTTTTTCGATCGACCGAGCAATATTTTCATATTATATTTGGCCCCCTGTACCCCGCACACTGTTCCGCGCCCCCGCAGACGGTGCACGGGGTAAAGGGGGGTAATCCAATGACCAATGACGAACGCACACTGGTTAAAAGATATATCTCATAATCTCACAGTGTGAAAGCCAGCCTTAGGCTGGCTTTTCACTATGGGATATAATATATATTATATCCCGAAATATAAATTATATCCCGCGATTGGCTTTCACACTGTGAGATATATCTTTTAACCAGTGTGCGTTCGTCATTGGTCATTGGATTACCCCCCTTTGCCCCGTACATCATCTGCGGGGGCGCGGAACGGTGTGCGGGGTACAGGGGGCGAAATATAATATGAAAATATCGCTCGGTCGATCGAAAAAATATTTATAGCTTGAGATGTAATATATATTATAGCACAGTGTAAACGGTTCCATATAAATTGTATGGTGAGCGATATTAATTTATATCTCGAGATGTAATATATATTATATTATATCCCATAGTGAAAAGCGGGCTTAAGTTGCATTTCGTTTTTCGATTTTCGTAAATAATATAGAGTGTAGAGTAGAAGGAGGACCATCTCTATATATGAAAAGTGTCCCTAAAAACGTGTCCAATAAGGATGGCGCTGCAGTAGCATAGGATAAATTAAAAAAAAAGCGCCAAAAGTAATTAGATTAAGATGGAGAAATAAACAATGACCGACCAATCCGCTTGGTTTTGTACTACGTAAATAGTTGAGATTTTGTATACTGGCATTTTACTAACTTCTCTAGTCATGAAATTTTTTCGAATTTTTCTCGAAATCAGATGTCGAGTTTCAATGTCTGATATCAAAACTATATATTTCATGGGGGATGAGTCGCTCGCGTCCGTAGGCTTTGACCACCTAATCCTAGGCCCACCCTACACGTGTCCCCCGGGTGGTGCTAAACAAGCGACAAAGCCGAAAGAACTGACTCGGCTCCTCGCCGTGTGGTAGCGGCGTAAAAAATACCACACCCTACTTTCGCACCATGAGGCATAGAATTAAAGAAATGGCCCCGAGTTCCCGGCGCCTCTTTAATGGGGCAGGGGTGCGAAGAATCTCCGGGAGGAAAACCGGCGACGAGGTTCGCCACCCGTCACGTTCTGTCCCCCGGAGGGGCGAAAAGTGGATTGCGGAAGCCCGTCTGGCTACATTGAATGTATGTGGAGGAATGAATGATAAGATGGATGAAGTATGCGATATGATGCATGATAGAGGAATAGACGTGTTATGTGTAAATGAGACGAAACGGAAGGGAAAGGATGCTACTACACATGGCATGTATACCGCGTACTGGTCTGGTGTAGACGAGACCGAGCGGGCATGCCAGGGAGTCGGTATCATCCTTTCAGAAAGAATGGGTCATTGTGTGAAAGAGTATGAATGTGTAAGCCCAAGGCTGCTGTGGATACGAATGAAAGTGGGCTTAAAGAAGTTGTTTGTTTTAGGGGTCTACGCCCCAGACATGACTAAGCCCACTTATATCCGAGAGCAGTTTTGGGAGTTGGTAAGGATGGTGCTAATGAAATGCAAGGTTAATGAAAATATTGTGATATTAGGCGATTTTAATGGAAGGGTTGGGGTGAGGAGGCTTGGTTATGAAAGGATATTGGGAACGTTTGGTGATGAAAGTATAAATGAGAATGGTGAACGCCTTCTCGCCGTATGCGTGGAAAAGAGTCTTTTTGTGACGAACACTTTCTTTCGTCATAAGAAGATTCACACGTATACATGGGAAAGAGGTGATGATAGAAGTATGATAGATTTCATAATTGTTGATGAAAGAATGAGGAGCGCGGTGGTAGATACAAGGGTTTACCGGGGCTCTAACGTAGGGACGGATCATTTCTTGGTCTTATGCCGAATTAATGGTCTTTTCAGACGTTGGAGGCATCGGACATCTGTGTCTACCACTGCTTTACAGCGTATAAGAACAGAGAGGTTACAAGATGAAGGTGTGAGAGAGAAGTTCAAATATAGATTGAGAGAAAATATAAGTGGTATGGCTGAATTGTGTATGAATGATTTAGACTTGGAGACTGTGTGGTATAATGTCAAGAAAGGTTTAGTGGATGCAGCTACCGAAGTATGTGGTGTAAGTAAGAGAACGAATGAAAGGAAAATTAACACGTTATGGTGGGATGATGAGGTACGGATGGAAGTTGAAGCAAAGAAGAAAGCATGGCTAGATTTAATAGCAACCAAGGCTAGTAATTCTAGCAGTATGAATGATGATATTGAAAGGAAAAAGGCAGTCTTTAGACACCTAAATAAGAGAGTAAAAGAAGTAGTTGAAAGGAAAAAGCAAGAAAGAACGGATATGAATGATAGAAGAATATCGGATAACTTCCAGGCAAACATTAAAATGTTCTGGAAACTCGTAAGAACTACCAGGGGACATTCAAAACAGCCTAGAATGAATGCTATACGAGACCAGAATGGCTGTATTCTGAATGACGAAGTTTTGAGTTTAAGGAGATGGAAGGAATACTTTGAAAGCGTGTTTATGAGTGATGAGACGTTTGAATTAAATGAAATAGAAATTCCGGAAGAAGAGGAAATAGATAGAGATATAAGTATAGATGAAATAATGAAAGCAATGAAAAGTATGAAAGCAGGTAAGGCAGCCGGTTATGATAGAGTATCTCTCGAAATGCTAAAGGCTGGAGAAGGAGTGGTGGCAGACCTGCTGTGCACCTTGTTTAATTTATGTTGGGAACTTAAGCGGGTACCGGGAGACTGGTGCAAAGCCGTGATAGTCCCAATATATAAGGGAAAAGGATCACAGCAGGACTGTAAAAACTACCGTGGTATCAGCCTTCTTAGCATTGTGGGAAAACTGTATGCTAAGGTACTAATTGAAAGAGTTATGAAAGAAACTGATGGAAAAATTTGGGATGTGCAAGCGGGATTTAGAAAGGGAATGGGATGTACGGATCAGGTCTTTTCCATGCGCATGATCGCGGAGAAGTTTTTGGCCAAAAACCAAAAAGTTTTTTGTGCGTTCATAGACTTGGAGAAGGCTTATGACAGAGTGGACAGGGATGTGTTATGGCAAACACTGAACTCATTTGGGTTGAGCGCTGGCTTGATACAGGCATTGAAGTCTCTATATAGGGACTCTAGTGCTTGTGTCAGGATCAACGGGGCCTACTCGGACTGGTTTGGCATCCATAAAGGTGTCAGACAGGGCTGTGTGGCTTCCCCGTGGCTGTTCAACCTATTTATGGACAGTTGTTTGGAAAATTTGAAAGCAGAAGAATGCGGGTTAAGAATGGGTGAGTTAACCGTCAAATGCCTTTTGTACGCCGATGATCAAGTCATACTTGCGTCGTCGGCAGCCGAGTTGCAAATGATGGTTACATTAATGAACAGGACATTAAAAGAAAAGGGAATGAAAGTGAACGCAAGTAAGACGAAAGTTATGGTTTTTGAAAGAGAAGAAAGTAAAACGATATGTGAAATAAGAATAGAAGGGGAGTTGGTAGAGCAAGTAGATGAGTTTGTGTATTTGGGATGTGTGTTTAGCAGGGATGGTAGATATGATCAGGATATAGAACGACGAGTGAATGCAGGAAATAGATTGAATGGGGCTCTACACTCTATTGTGAAAAGTCAGAATGTGTCCAAAAAGGCACGTTTGGCAATTCACAATGCTGTGTTAGTGCCTACTTTAATGTATGGTAGTGAAAGTTGGGTATGGCAGAAGAAGCACGAGAGTAGAATAAATGCTGTAGAAATGCGGTCATTACGTAGTATGCTAGGGCTGAATCTGAATGACAGGGTGAGAAATAGTGTGATAAGAGAAATGTGTGGTTTGCAAGATGATGTTATGACTAGGATTAAGAAAGGAATGTTTCGGTGGTTTGGTCATGTAGAAAGAATGAATGAGGAAAGAGTGACAAAGCAAATTTATGTTGCAGAGGTGAATGGCAGAGTCGGGAAGGGTCGCCCTAGGCGAAAGTTTATCGACCAAATAGGCGATATATTGAAAATGGGCCAAATTAAGAGTACCTTTAACCGACGAGCGTGTATGCGTAGGTATATGGATGTGGAGGAAATGAGAGAGGTGTGTCAGGATCGTGCCAAATGGAATTCCATAGTCTCTGCCTACCCCTCTGGGTGACAGGCGTGAGTGTTTATGTTATGTTTATGTTATGTTATATTTCAATATCTATATATTCTGCGTACACTTTGTTTATATTTTCTACTCCGATACACTGTTGAAATCTGATACGACGATTTTATACTTACTCTTACCTATTCGATGCGAATCAGTATTGTACATATATTATAGTAAATTTATATTATGTTATCTTCTTGGAGCTAATGCAGATATAGTTGTAGTTTTAACTTTATTATTTTAAAGTTTTGAACTAGTTATTTATTTACAACACTACATACTCAATTAAAATAGTTCAATAAAATATATAAAATAAAATAGTAGGTATTTACAGTGTCTTTATTATTTAATTACATCACAAATTGCATTTAAAAGGATAAAAATTGCAACTTTCTCCTTCCACTACATTTATTCTGGCAGATCTGTTAGAACTAAAAATAAATTGAAAATTCTATATAAAAACAATCAGATTTGAAATTTATCATTATTGGGCAACATAAGTTAAACTTTAAATTCTTACATCTATGATTTAAGTTAATGAAATAACTTTGTAACGTAACGATGTCATAAAAATAGTTCGTAAAGTTATGATGATTAGGTTCTAAATCATATACTATTAGGTTACGCGACTGGGAAGAAATTTCCGTACCGCTCGCTCCTACTACTGTATTTGTCTTGGCCGGAAGTATTTAAATAAAGATGGTTAATATATCTTTTAACTGTTAAAATAAACAGTTAAAAAATTGCAAATTTATTAAATAAATAAAATAAACGATAATATTCCAGTCCATTCAAAATAATCCACATCTAGCGTCTTCTTTACGTGACACCTTGAGAGTCAATCAATTTTCGTTCGATAAAATGACTTTACCCATAGAATAGAGTAGATGGTGGTTTACAAAGCATTTTTATGATTTATTACATTAACATTCACATGTCTAAAAATAAGGATTGTAACAATTATTTGCTAAATATATATAATTGAAGTCAAACTTATATCCAATATTTTATGCTGAACTTGTTTTTGACAACTATCATATTAAATAAATCGTTTGCGGTTAAATCTTTTGAAGTGTTGTTTTTATTAAAACGTACGAAATTATATTTTTAACACATAGATGTAACGCTATTAACTGAATTAATTAGTGGTTGATGTTAATTGTATGTACTTTTGTTGTTTCGATATTGGCTCAAATATTGGTGGATAGGTAGTAATTTAAACAAAGGGGCGCCAGTTTAATATTATTTTGTTTAGTTTACATTTTCATCAAAATATTACAAGGGATTTATATAAAAACTTGAAAAAATAATTACTAGGGAAGTTAGTTAAGATTTAGTGAAATTGTTTTTTTTATTTTATTATTTAGTGTAATGTACAAATATAAGATTTTAGTAAGACTTTAATTTTCCGCCATGTCTAATCTAATACCCATATCGCTCGCACTCTGTCGTACACGGCGAATCTAGCCACCGACCGATGCGAAACGATTTAGGCATCGTGGCGGTGCCCAAATATCAGATTTTGTAATACATAGTTTTCGAACGAACCGGTATAATATCTATATCGCTCGCGCGCCGTCGCACACGGCGAATCTAGCCACCGACCGATGCGGAGCGATATAGGCATCGCGGTGGTACGCAAATATCAAATTTTGTAATACATAGTTTTGAAACGAACCAGTAAGCGGTTTTTAGATATTGTACCAATATATAGATTTCGTATCAGTATACGGTTTGTATCGCCCACCTGTATATCATAGTTTTTCAGACGCCAGCGCTATTGTGGTAGGTTTTGAAACCTATATTTTCAGCACAGAACACTAGTACCCTTAGGCGGGTATTCGATTTTCAGTAAATAGTAGGACTCTTGTTCAACCTACATATATATTTATCTATGTTTTCAACTTTCGCCCGTTATAAGATGGTTCTTCTTCAGTTACTATACTCTTTGTTCTTCTTGTACTCTACACTTCATAGTAAATAAATAATCAGTCATTGTCAAATTTATAGAAAATCCTAGTCAATAGCAGTAGCAATAGTCAATTCCATCTATTTTGTATTTGTTAAGAAGTTATAAATAAGATGGTATGCGACGGTCCAGAGCCCCCAGAAAATTCTCCAAACAATTTATCTCCACCTCCTAGGCATGATCTCAATAATGGTAATAATCACGAAGAAAGTGATGATGAACAAAGCGAATATTTTGGTTACCAACCACTTCCACAAGGACCATATGAAGCGAGTATGGATTTTTCTGATAGTGATGACGATGATCAGGCAAGTTTCTTTGATTTTGTGTCACTGTGTACATATTTAACTTATTACCTTAAATTTTATATTATTTTCAACCGACTTCAAAAAAGGAGGAGAGGTTTCAATTCGTCAGAATCTTCGTTTTTTAAGTATGTACACCGATTATTCGGAGACGACTGATCCGATTTTTTTTTATTAAGAAATTATTATTTCAAAGGGTATTCTTCTTAGTATTCTTCCCAGGTAGTCCCATCCCATTTAAATTATATCAAAATCGGTTGAGCGGTTTTTAAAAAAATCACCAATAAATTACACAATACAAAATTATTTTTAATTTTACCACTTGTTTTACAGAATGATGAAGTGAATCAAGCACCTATACAAAATGTACCACCAATAGAACCAATAGAAACATCACTTGTTAGAGAAGTGTGGAACACACCTAGACCTTCAGATTCTATTGAAATGGACAATGAAAGAGCCCAGCAGGTGAAAGATATTTACAATTATTTCTCAGATATTGGTCTAGGGTTAGGGTTACAGGATTTAGCTCACCTTTAGATTAACTACCCAAAGTAAGCGCTTTCAAATGACTTCTGTTTAAAAGATCTACTTTATTATTATTTATAACATAAGTATCAAAGTTTCTGGGTGATTTTGGCAACCAAGACTATTAACTAGAATCACTTTTGACCAGGAGTATTTAATGTGTCTTAGGATCTGACTTAGATTACTAATCACATATCTTTAAAATTTCTTTATTCTTTAGACAGGTTTTCTTATGATTTTTTCTATTCATCACTGATACATACGTGAAAATGAGCACTTAATTTGTAATTAACAATTTCCTCGGTGTCCGCTGAGATCAAACCCATGTTGCTAGAATACTATGAGGTTTATCATCTTTCATCATCATTACAGTCCATCACAAGTCCACTGCTTAACATAGGCCTCCCCCAAGGAATGTCACAAGGCATAGTCCCGAACCACCTGCATCTTTTGATTTTCCTGCATGTCTTACCAGATCGTCACTCCATCTAGTGAGGGGCGCCCGACTATTGCCTACCGGTACAAGGCTGCCATTTGAGAACCTTTCTTCTTCATCGGTTGTCGGTTTTTCGAGCTATATGGCCAGCCCATTGCCACTTCAGCTTACAAATTTGATGGGTGATCGACATCGATCGAACTCTCGATTGAAGGACTTACCTAATCAAACTATTTGTCCCAGGTAAACATACTCGTCAACAACTTTGAGCTTAGTGCTCCCGAAAACTACCGACATAGGTGTGACATGGGCATTACATATGACTTTTGTTTTGTCCATGTTCATCTTAAGACCTAACTGTTGGGAGACACTATTGAGGTCATTGACCATAGTGCTTAGGTCCTCCAACGATTTTGCCATAAGGACTATATCGTGGGCAAATCGAAGGTGTACCCGCCATTGATGTTAATACCATATCCTTTCCAGTCCAGTAACTTGAAAACGTCTTCTAATATAGTTGTGAAGAGTTTCGGGAATAATACTATATAGTCACCCTGTCTTATACCGCTCTGCAGTTGGATAGGTTTTATTCTATAGTTCTGTACTTGGATGACCATCATAGCCCTACTGTACAAACACTTCAGCTATTTGATATCCCGACAGTCAACTTGGCACCACTGAAGGGACTACAGCACTGCCCAAATTTTGACGGACTCAAAGGCTTTCTTATGTACACATATGCAAGACAAAATGGCAGATTGTATTCTTTTTGATTTCGGCAAATGAAGTTTATGATGAGATCTAAACCCTGAACTACCTCAACTTCTTTATAAATAGTTCATTATAATTTTTTTTATAAGGCAATGTTTTCATCATCACTTTGTTGTAGTAATAAACTGTTCTGCTGCATTTTAGAATTGAAGACAATTATAATTATTTCTATAATTTTCAGGTTATGTCGGCAATGGCAAACTTTGCATTACCACAGGCTTCAATTCCAGAATGGGCACAAAGCATATCAGAGGAACAGTGGAAGGAAACTCTCAATGTTAGATTGGAGAGATTAAGAAACAATAGATAATATAATAGTATTGTAGTTAATGAATTTTCAAGTATATAATAAGCAGAGGTCTTTGCTTTGCTCAGCATAATTTTATATATTGGCTGTTACTTTTTTAATTTTTGGAGTTGAATAAAAGTCAAGAAAGCCATGTTGTTTTTCTACATAAATATTTGCTCAAATAGGAGTAAACTCAGCAGTCAGTCTGTGTGGGGCAAATGACCTTAGCTTGGGCTAATGTGGAAGCTGGTGTACCACAACAGTATACTATAATATTTTCAGTTTTTTAAATTTTATTACCCCCAACTATGATTGCTCATACTATTTATATACTGACGACCTTCAACTATATGTGCAAGCTGAAATTCCATAATAGGATTAAAAATCTAAACAAGAACTTATCAGTTATCAAAGATTGGTCTACTCATTATGGAGTTTTGGTCAATCCTTTGAAATGCGAAACTTTAGTGGGTAGCTCAAGGTTGCTTGCTATATTAATCTTGCAGTCTCATCTGCTTACAATGCTCTAATGCCGCCGGCCTAATCCGCCGGTACTATAGCCCGCTTTTCACTACGGGCTATAATATAATATATATTACATCTCGAGATATAAATTAATATCGCTCACCATACATTTCATATGGAACCGTTTACACTGAGCTATAATATATATTACATCTCAAGCTATAAATACTTTTTCGATCGACTGAGCGATATTTTTATATTATATTGCGCCACCTGTACTCCGCACACCGTTCCGCGCCCCCGCAGAACGGTGTACGGGGTAAAGGGGGGTAATTCAATGACCAATCACGAACGCACACTGATAAAAAAATATATCTCACAGTGTGAAAGCTAACCGGCGGGCCGGCGCTTTTGGTGTGCCTTTATGATCACAATGCACTTGTATGTTGTAGCACTTGTTAAAATTTGGCCTTGAACTAAAGAGCAAAGAAATTAAGAGCGAATATTTAAGTATTTTTGAAACATTCTAGTTTTAGTTTCACATAGTAAAACAATCGAGTGAGCCCATTTATTTGTTGTTCCTACTTTGTTTTGAAATTAATAATTTGATTTTGTTTTAGAGTTTATTTGTGTTATTTTGGTATAATACAATTTAATTTTGTGACTCACATTATAAGTGTAAATAATAATTTGTGTATAAGTACCTATTTTGTATTATAGTGCAGCAAGAACATTTCTCATAAAAATTTCTCGTTTTCTTAAATTTAAAAATTTGTGACTCATAATGGTGTTTTTATATATCTGTATAGTAAATTGGTATGTGGTTACTGTATAGGTATTAATTTTGTTAAATTAAAACTTTAAAATGTCTTGTATAAATTCCAGTATTTTGGAACTATTTTGATAGGACAAATGTGGCGACAAATAGGCTAAATGTCGTGTTTGCGGCGACAGTTACAGTTACAAAGGGACGACAGGTAATTTTAAGGCACATTTAAAAAAAGACATTTAGATGCTTATATTGGAATCTTTACCGTGCAGCAAGAAATAAGAACATCCCAAACTGCTTCAACCGCCAGTGGATTCACAACGGTTACCACGGTAAATACTGTATCAAGTACGACAACCGCCACACCATCAACAATAGCGCTAGCTCCAACACCAGTGCCTCTGAATCTCAAGTTACAGTTTCAGCTATGGTTCAAGTAAGGCAACAAGCCATAGAAAGGTATGGCACCACTAAAAAAAATTCAGCCGATTTATATAGAAAGATTGGCAGTGATCTTTTAGATTTATTTATTGATAGCTGCTATCACCCATTTACACTAGTAGAAGAGAGCTTTCAAAAAATTTATTTGCTGAGTTCCGGGTTATGAACCCCAGACTAGAAAAACTATTTCAAGTGTTATGATCACAGAGCAAATACAAAGAGGAGGTGTTGTAATTTATGTAACAATGCGTGACAATTTGCGGGGTGAGGGGATGTTAAGCCCCGCCCATTTTACTATCTACATCTACCGAGAACTAGTAAAACTACTCGAATCGTTCCATATCGATGTTGCAATTTAGTTTAGCTACCTTGACGATAGATGGTGGCCCATTCTCGAAATGATTATTAAAAATAATATTTTGGCGATTTTTTTAATCGTCAAAATATTATTTTTTCTTTAGGACTGAATGCAAAACATATTTCAACACCTTCGTATGATTCCTGCTTTATACCAAAAAACTAAAGAGGTTTTAAAAACAGAATTGAGTCCTAATTGCGGCATACGCCACGTATGCCTCACGAGTGATTTAAAGACTTAAGAGCTAATGAATCATACATGGCTGTTACTGGTCATTTCATTACAGATGAATTCCAACTAAAGACCATTTTGTTGGACTGCGTACATTTTGAAGACGCTCACACAAGTGAAAATATACAGAAAGTCTTGAATAACATTTGTTGATGAATATGAGTTGTCCAACAATGTATTTGAGTATCTGATACCTGGAAAATGACCCTCTGGCCAAGCTAGCAGGTAAATCGCGTCTACAAAGCGATACTGCCGACGGAAATTGTCTGGGAGTATTATTGTTGACTGATTTTTAACGATATTTTTTTTTTTATAGAATAAGGTTGACAAACGAGCACACAGTCCACCCGATGGCAAGTGGTTGCTGCGGCCCATAGATATCTACATCTATCCTCTATTACAAATCAAAATGTAGATGCGCTGTCACCCGTGAGGACCAAGATGGAATGCCTCATTTCCAGTAAAAAGGGCCTCCGGCCACCTGAACTCACCAAGCGAAATGCAGATGTAAACCTCTACTTCACGCTGGTATTCTGTGAGGTCGTGGTACCACCCCGGATCGAGCCGGCCCATCCGTGCGGCAGCAAACGCTGCCGCGTGGCTCTACCAAAGTTAAAAATTATCTAACATTTACGTAAAAATCAAGTTGTGTGTCGCCAGCAACGCAAAGTCAGGAATTTGCATTTAGAAAACCCCAAAATTAGAGGTTTTTTAGGTGCTAATTATGGGCCAAGTTTAAAAATTAGGTGCTCTAAAATTTTCACCGCAACGAACTGTTAAAATTTGCGTTGTTAGCAAAATGTATCGCTAGCAACGCAATGAAGTTATTAGATATAAAATAAATATTAATAGCAAGGAATTAAGTGCTGATTAGGTGCTGCAAATATAGGCAATGACAAGGCACCCCTAATAAAAATAATTTCGTTATTCAGAACAAAGTAGATGCAAAATTCACGTCTTCTAAAAATGGTAAAACTATAGACATCCGGTATTTATGTACTAATGTGGAAGTTCGTTGTGAGGGTGGTGGGAGGAGGGGTACGGTTCTGGGGAAGCCCCACTACCCTTCCGCCCATGCGGAAATGTGCAGTTTATGAGTATTTTTTTTTTGTAAAATCATAACCTCACTTTTTAAACAGGAATATTGATAGCCCCTTCGCCCTTGCGTAGCAAATCACACCTCAGCCTCTACGGCTCGCACAGATGCCTGCAATTAGTCACAGCGGGCGGGTGCTGCTCTCCCTCCGCGCCTACTGCTTTACAAAAACACTATAGTCCGTTCGCGTTAAGAAAATAGTGAGTCATCAGTGCAACTACAGGGTAAAGGTGTATTCACAGTGGAGTAAAGTTTCGAGTAAAAATTCTTTTTTTTCCAAAATTTAATTAAGTTTAATGGAAACAAATTTTCTTAAAATTACTTAAATCACTAATCAGTATCGCTAGATTCTCCAGTTACATTAATTATGAAAGAATTTTGTTCTGCAAGTTCCATGATGTCATCCAAATTCCACATGGTATTTTCTTCGCATATCACGTGGTCGCAGTACTTCTTCCAACGATTAGCGTCTATTAATGCTATTGCGTCATCTAATAATTTTTTATGTCACTCATTTTGAACGTGGAGTTATTGGCACCAACATAATTTTTTATTTGGGCCCAAACCAATTCAATTGGATTAAGTTTGCAATGGTAAGGCGGTAGGCGAAGAATTGTAATGCCATTACTTTTGGCAGTCTCATCTATTAAATATTTATTATATTGTGGGGCGATTTTGGCAACTTTCATTAATAATTCTTTTTTTAAATAAGTCATGTCCATGGATTTGCCTTTGCTTTGCAGCCAATCTATTATTTGCTGCTTGTTCCAGCTGGTTGTTAGTATTTTTTCGACTCTTACCGAATGATAGAGAACGTTATCCATGACAACCACACTTCCTGGTTCTAGCTTAGGCATTATATTAATGAACCAATTAAGGAATCTTTCACCATCCATCTCTTCATGATAGTCTTTTGTAGACTTAGATTCAAATACTAGTAGACCATCTTCCACGAATCCTTTGTCGCTGCCAATGTGCAATACAATTAACCTTTTCCTGTCGGAGCTTTTGGACCGGCTGATAAGCCATCTAGAAAGTCTTGTCTTTTATTTTTTACCGTTGTATCCAACCATGCTTTTGTCTTTACGTGTCCGGCGTTTACCCACGTTTCGTCAAGATAGTAAATGGTTTTATTAGCGGCTCTGTGTTCTTTTAGTTGCCTCAGATATTTACGCCTCCATAAAACAATATCTTCTCTTTCGACTAACATGTTCTGCTATCCTGTTTATTGAAATCGAAACCAAGCTCATGCATTATTTTATGAAGTGTGGTACGTTTGAAAACATTAATATCTTCGTCAGCTTCGCAAAGTGTCAAAGTGTTAATTTTGTCCAATGTCGGGTAGTCGTTATTTAAATATATTGAGTGAACTTTTCTCCTTATTGCACATTTGTATAGTTCCTCTAATTTATCGACCGTCGATAGTCGAGCTCTTTTTTTCACGGGTGATTTTAATGTGTTAGTATCCTTTTGTTCTTTAATAATTTTATAAACAGTATTTTCGGACACACCACATGCACTTGCTGTTTTTATTACTGTGCTCTCCACAGTCGCATTTAATCACACAGTTTAAAGTACTTATAAACATTGTAAATTACGCGTCTCTCTCCGCTATGGATTATTGATCCACTTTTATTCTTTCGAATAGGTGAGGTATTCATTTTCAAAATTTAATATTGAACGAGTAACACGCAAAATACACAACCGTTTTATTCGAAGGCCTGACTTCAACTAGTCACTGTGAACTCGACTTTCTAATTTCTTGCATTTTAATTGGCTGCGGGGCGTGGCCAGGCCGGCGGACAACGATGACTCACTATTTTCTTAACGCGAACGGACTATAGGGTAGGGCAGACACGACTACGACTTCGACCTATCCTATATATAATTGATAAAGAACAAAAAATGCCGTTCATATCTTATAGTAAGGTAATGGTGGCCCTTGACCCGATAATTACTAGAATATTACTGTCATCTTCGTACATCCGACCTCAAAAATCTTTCAGCACTTAATTCCTTGCTATTAATATTTATCGTATATCCATTATCGTCACTGCGTTGCTAGCGATACGTTTTGCCAGCAACGCAAATTTTAACAGCTCGTTGCGGTAAAAAAATTTAAGGGCACCTAATTTTTAAACTTTGCACCTAATTAACATCTAAATAGCCCCTGATTTTGGGTTTTTCTAAATGCAAATTCCTGACTTTGCGTTGCTGGCGATACACAGCTTAAAAATCAGCTGGGAGAATTAACGTGAGGTAAGTAATGTTTTTACGTGCCTTGATTTGATTACCTGATACCTGGAAAATGGCCTGGCCAAGCTAGCAGGTAGGCATGCGATCATAGTACATACTAACACTACTCAATCATATACATTTCATTTGTCAGAAAATAAGTGACGTTTGGTGGCCCTGGGATCTTGCTCTAATATAGGTAATTATAATTACATTATTGCTATCTAGGTACGTTTCGTAGTGACAGACGATTGTTTTTGAGTTCGCAGATTTCCTCCAGAAGTAAATGACAGTTTTATATTTGGAAAAACACTATTGCTTCTCCCTTTCGGTCAGCTGGTGGCCCGTGATGCTCTGTGTTCTAGGGCAATGAATCGGTTTTTTGTTTATTTTTAATAAGAATGAAATACGTAAGTTTAAATACATATATTTATAATTTATGATAAATATCTTAACTTAAACTGTGGGATCAAATACAACTGCACTAAAAGTGATAAGTTTGGTTTTCTCATTTCTTATGAACATATAAAATGGAGAATCTGCGTAGAATAACTCGGATGACCTTGCTAGTATACCGCTTGTGGCTGCTACTGCCTCAGTACCGTACTCTGTAATAAATCACCAAATTTATCTGTACACAGGTTATAGGGGTTATTGAACCTTGACTTTATTCAACATTATTGATTAAACTACAATTACACATTTAAGTCACGGTAACTATGACCTTAGTGAGGCAGACATAAACAATACCTATAACCTAGGCCTTGGCACATAATCAGTACCTTTCCTACTTCAAGACGGTATTGTATAAGTACTCGCGCATCAGGTACACGTCATGAAATGAAATCAATAACACGGTCTGTACATGGCATATTCCGAGGCTTATTAGTCTAACTCCGTATCAGTGTGTCATCATGTTCCAAACTGGATTTATATTTTTGCACTGGCGTTTGCTACGATTGTTTAAACGCTAGACCAATGTTTTTGAGAACTATGCCATTCATTCGAAGAGGTCGTTGCCAAACCTTGGTAAAAGAAGCAAATGTTTTTAATGAAAAATTCAAGTTTCTGAGTCCTTTTTACAATATGAAAGATACACTGTTGGGAAAGATTTTTAAATCGGGATTTGCCAAAATTACTACACTTTTATCTGATTTTAACATTTTACGTTAAGTATCTTGCAAAACCTTGGTAAAATAAGCAAATGTTTTTAATAAAATATTCAAGTTTTTGAGTCCTTTTTACAATATGAAAGATACACTGTTGGTAAAGATTATCAAATCGGGATTTGCCAAAATTACTACACTTTTATCTGATTTTAACATTTTACGTTATGTATCTTAGTAGACCAGCTAAACGGAAAGCCGCCTGGAAAAAATCAAGTTTTAAGTAAATGCTTACCATCGATTTTCAACTTCACTTCATGCATTACGGAATCTACATAGACACCTGGGTTCATAAGGCCATTAACAATACTCTTAAGTCCTTTTGGTTCTAAATCTCTATTGTTTATCCTTGATATTAATTCATCTTGTGTTTTGTTACCTACTGAATTAGTATCTATCATGAGAGCGAAGTTTGCTTCATTTGGATTAAAAATAGACTTTATGCCGAGTTCTTTTAGTGGCGATTCTAAATTAACATCACTTTTGATATCCATCTTCGGAAATCTCACTACTGTGTCTGCTCGTGTCATTTGATTGATTAAGTTGTTAATTTTAAAGTAATCTAAGCGGCCCATTAAATCATACAAACTTGATTCTTCGGGCAGCCGGGGTTTAAGTACGTACATTGTAGTCACACTGTCATTGTATGGTAACGCAATCATATGCAACCCTGTAATGAAATAAATTCAAATTTCTTATGTGTATAAGTTCAAATGACTTCTTTTGTTTCTTTATACTATCCCTTATTAAAAAAAAATCTTGAGGATATTTAGTGTCACTGTGTTTGAGTCATTTTATAGATAAGGTATTACCGAGATTTTCTATAAGGTGGTGGCATAAGAAAAACCATCACTCCATCTCATCTCTGGTGTTAGATAAAGGAGACGGCTTAGGGGAAGGCCCCGAAGATTTTGTGGCCTCATATAAATGCTCCAGAGTCCAGATCCAGCGCACCGTTTATTTTCCCTTGTTGGTCTGAGCTTGTAAGATATCAAGAGATTTTGTTTTATGTTACAAAAGAAGGATATGAATCTACTATCGGGTAAGCTCGAGCGACTATCTGGCAACCTTTATTTGGAAAATTAATTTGAACGGTGGACATGGACACTTATAGTATAGGACTATTAAAAAGGCTTAAGCTTGCCTATAGGTAGCAAGTATGTACTCGGGCCACAAATTGCCGAAATTAGTGCGCTTCTTATACAACAGGCCACGCAAAAATTTCCTACATAGGCCTATGTAGGAAATTTTCGCGTGGCCTGTTGCATATGTACTATAATAGAAATACTAAAAAAAATTACATACCATCTTTTACCGATAATATATAGTCGAATTTTCCCAAGTTTAACATGAGGTCTGCAGTAATTGTATCATTCACTCGCATAAATGGCATTCTGCAATTTTTTTAAATACGATTTTATTTAATTGCGGTAATAATTATAATACATTGTCATAATATTATGTTACGTTAAAGTGAGTACGTACTTTCTCGTATGTTCAGGTATAAAAGTGTTTGCCCACTGGCCGCTGAAGTACAATGCGCTTAGTAATACTACTTTGGTATTCATTGGTAACGACTGTTTCAGGAATTGATCTAATTTCCCTTTAGTTTGCTCACTCACCCATCTAAAAAATGAAATATGATTTCCTCAAGATGACATTCGGGCTGCAAGAAATTTGAAGAATAGATTTTAACGACTCGACAACCGAGCGAGATAATTCTGCAACTTGGACTGATTATCCATCCATTACAGCCTATTAAGTCCACTGATGAACATAGGCCTCCCCCATAGATTGCTTCATAGGGGGGATCTTGCCATAGTTGCCACGCTTGGCAACCGCTGTTTTTTATTATTTAGAGTTGTTATCAGGAAAATAATCTGTCGCCTCTTACGACACCCACGTACGATATGGGGTAGTGGATATTCTTTAATCGCTAATACACTATTACGGCCTGATTATTCTTACGAAAAATTGACGAAAATTTCCCCCTTTTCCGACAAAAAAATTCAATCCAGTATTATCTTAGTTAATCTATTATAAATTTAGTTAATCTTAACTTTCTTTTTTTGGTATTGGACTCGTACTGTTGTACTTTTGCCAGTGTCAAGTACGGTCCACGCATTTTATCTTGGCCGGGCTGCTGTTGGCTTTTCGAGACATTGGCTCATGTACAGACGCTAAACGATAGAGATACGTTGTGCCACTTCATATTCGCTCCTAAGATTGGGAAACAGTTTGTTTCGTCTACATCGATTATAGAATAAATTGAATAACATGCGCAGACTTTTAATACACAAAATCGCACCTATTTTACGTATTAAATTCTACTTTAAACTATTAATTAAACAATAATACAGGAGCAACCATTCGCCGTCGGTCTAGTTCCCGCCAAAACTCCTTGTATAACTTATGTACAATGTACATAACCCTGCTAAAATTGATTTTATTTTTCAAGTAGGTACAATAAAAGAATAATGAGGGCATCCACGACTTTTTCTGCCACCAGGGCGGCGCTACTTTGCAGTGAGGTAAAATATTTGACAGATTTCATAGCGGGGACGATAATTTCTCAGGAAAATATAATCTTTAAGGTTTCTTTCTGTATTATTAGTTATATTTTATATTATTTACATTAGAAATTAATAAACCAAACTATAAATATAATTAAAAACCGATTTTTTTTAAAAAGAGTTACAAAGTGCAAAAAAACTAAAAATCAAGCCACTGACGCATTGTGTTGTGTATTAATATAATACTCTAGATAATGATAAACTATTATTTAAAACTAATTTCTCAATTGACTGACAATGTGTAACAAAAAACTTTATCTCAGTCATAACTAGCGACATCTGGTGAGTGGAAGATTATTAGCCCTCATTCTTACTATGACCGTATTTTTTCTTTTTACTGAGGGCGATTTAAGTAAATTTAGAATGTTGCTAGTCTTCAAAGTTATTACTTATTAGTTACCTAATGGAAAAAATCAAAACATATTAGAATATAATACAATAGGTATTATTGTCTCATACAAAAAAGGTACAGAATTTATGAAGACGAACAGGTTAAACTATACTACGGTTAATCTAAATGAACCCTAGTTCGTAAATGTAGATTAGATTGTAAAGTAAAAGAAAATATTTGTTATAGTGTAATTATCCAGGGAGGAAACAGAGGAACGTCTTTGTATGGACTAAACTCGGCTCGTATATCGGCGTGGAACGTGGAAGATGAAATCAAATATGAGGTACTAATTTATTGTATTTTAATGGCATAAAATGCTTATGTATAACATAATATTGTATGGAATTTTGCTACGAGGAAACGCTACTGACAGAGTAACTTTTGTTTTGTTAAATAGAAGCCATATGACCAATTTGTAAATCAAATCTTAAATTGTCTTAAAATGTAAAGGAAAAAGGAAATAAAATTACCGTAAAGAAGATACCTTTTCACATTACTGAGTCACATAAAAGGCCCGCTCTCACACATTACTGAGTGAGAGCTGGCCTTTAATGCACAAACTAGCATTCGTCTGGAGACCTACTTACTAAGCTCAGTGAAAGTGAAAATGCTCACAGCTATGCCACTCCTTCAATTCACTGAAGATATAGGGCTTAGCTTATATATTATCTGTGGGTTTACCGAGTATAGCCATAGCAGCGGTCACAATATATTAAAAGTCTTGCAAAATCATTATTGGAGAGTAGACTTGGTATGGGCTGTAATGATGGTGGCGATCACAAGCTATTTAATGTATTGAATTCGATTTATTTTCAGAATAGTCGCTAAAATTTCATATTATTATTAGCTTTTCAAAACTTTGTATCTCATATTTAATAACATTAAAACGCCATCGTCTGTGGGATACAGTCTACCGAAGTATACAGATAGTATTATTTTTGTAGTGCTACTTAAACGACTTAGATACTTTTACTTTTAGTCGACCACTCTTTTATTATACGATTTTTTTAACATAAAGAATAATCATTTAATACTAACTTATTAATCATCTCCTTAACTTTCACAGCATCTCTGAAATCAACACTTAAAACATCGCCTTTGTAGACCCGATGCAAGTAAGATCGGTATGCGTCGCGCAATTGAGACTGCTCGTCCACAAACACCACATCGGCTAACATGGTCTTACTCCAAGAGTCATTGGAGTTTACTCGTTGCAAAAGTTCACCAAACATTTCATGGTTGCGCCGATTTGTTAAGATATCTATGAATTAACAAGACATAAAAGGATTTTGGATATGTATAAATAAAGATAATGTATTTTTATTATGAAATAATGAAAGGCTTAAAATTACTAATCTCTGCTATAAACACAAAAGGATCGCATAGAAAAATATTTGCGGAATTGTAATTTTGCAAATAAAGTTAGTAGGTACTTCACCGATTGTTTGATATGTTAATAGAAGGCCTAGGGAAATGTAGCGGAAGTGTACCAGTGTAGCTAACTCATTGTTTCGCTTACCTTCAGAAAACCCAAGCGCCTTGGCGAGTTCGTCATACGACCTCCCCACGCTCCCCAGAAGAGTCATAGCCAGCAGACCTATTGAATACATAATGAATATATATATATATATTTATTATAGGCTATTATTAAATTTGTTATTTAAAGGAAATTGAAATGCAATTTGCTATCTAAGCAATCAACGGCGGTAAATTATTTACGTTACATAAATAGGTAGCTCAATAAAATTGTTAATTGTAATTATGAGTGCTGATTTAAGCAAGTGTTCGCCCATGAATGAAAACATCGTGAGCAAATTGTATGTTTGTGGCCTAAGAATATTTCAAAGATTTGAAGCCTGCCAACACGCACTGGAGCAGCGCGATTGATTAACTATTCGTTAATCCTCTTTGAAATTATAAGCTGGCCTATTCACACAATTTCACAGCAACATTATAGACTTTACATTAACATACGAGGGTGGATCGAAGTTTGGTAAAAATCACAGAAAACAATATTTTTAAGCTAAAAGAATTATTTATTTCTCAACATAATCTCCATTGAGCTCTTGGTCTAACGAGATCCCAGTTTTTAGGGTTCCGTACCTCAAAAGGAAGAAACGGAACCCTTATAGGATCACTTTGTTGTCCGTCTGTCTGTCAAGACCCTTTTTCTCAGAAACGCGTGGGGATATCAAGCTGAAATTCATATCAAATACTCAAGTCTACAGTCCATTGGAGCTGTGAAAAAATCAAACTTCTAAGCCAACGCAATCAAAAGATACAGCGGTTTATGCCGCAAATTTTCGACATTCGCAAAGGAATCAAAACCTACAGGGTACTTGCCGTGAATTCAGAATCTTGAAATTTGGTACGAAGCAACGTTTTATAGCACAGATAAAGGAAAAATTGCGGAAAGCATAAATTATTAGTTACATGATATAACAAAAATATTTTTAATAATTTTAAACTTATATACCTACGGATTTGTTCGGAAACCTCGGTGCGCGAGTCCGACTCGCACTTGGCCGGTTTTTTTATTACCTCTGAAAACAAAATGTATCCATCTGGGCATACCTAACACCGTGTCAGGAAACAGAAAAAAGCCACGCGGAGCTAAATCTGGGGAATAGAGTGGGTGTAGAAGCAACTCAAAGCTCAAATTGTGCACTTTTGCCATTTCCACGGCCGATGTGTGAGCAGGTGCATTGTCTTGATCCAAGAGATTTTTTTTGCGCGCTATCTTGGTCGTTTCTCTCTCTATTTATCATTAGAACACTCTAATATCATTGCATAATAAGTGCCCATCACTGTTTTACCTTTTTACAAATAGTCAATCAAGTTGATACCATGTGAATTCCACAAAACAGTGGCCACCACTTTTCTCGCCGATAAAACCGTTTTCGCTTTTTTCGGTGCACTTTCTCAGACGTCTATCCACTGTTTTGACTACTGTCTTGTCTCCGGGGTGTAATGGTCGATCCATGTTTCATCTGCAATCACGAAACGACGCCAAAAATCCTGTGGATTATGCTGCAGCTTCTCCAAACACGATTTTGAAATGACTTTCCTAGGATGTTTTTGGTCTGGAGTCAACAAACGCGGCACCCATCGTGCACTCAGCTTTTTAGTCTGTAGAATTTCGTACAATTTTGGGTAGGTAGTCCACGAAAGAACCCACTTACAGAGGGTTCCTGTATAGGGTTATCCTCTCCGACTTTTATAAAATTGGTATTGCAGCGCCATTTTCATTGTGATTTACCAAACTTATCAATCCACCCAGGAAATTAATTTTGAGACTTTATATGATCATAATTTATTTTTATGGAAAACATATTTTATATGTAATCCATATTTTAAACACTCCCCAGACGATACTTTTCACAAGACATTCTAAAAATTCAGTTGGATATAAAGTACCTACTCTAATAAAATGTGTGCATGGTTGTTCCGATAATATTGAAAAGTATCACTTTTCACAGGTAAGGAATCACTAAGTTCTTATTGAAATAGTTGTGACTTGTTTTTAAAAAGCTATTAGTTACTAAATCTTGACACGTAATTCACCGAGAGTTGTTTATTGTATGATAATGATATTTTTTTATAGGTATATAATGTATAATTTTTATCCCAGATTCATACCTAAGGCATATTATTTAACAGAGACAGATTCCGCTTCACACAGACAGACACTAACTAATTACTAAATCTTGAAATAGGAATCTCTTTTCAACAACGAGGGCAGATTGCGAGTGGAATTCACCAATCCTTCCAAACAATAATTTAAAATTAAACATTTTGTACAACCAACTTCAAGATAAATTATTAAGAATAACTCAAAAACTATTGGTCAGACCTTGATCAAATTCATATGGGACCACATGAGAAGCACCAGCTATCAAATAAAAAAAGAATCATCGAAATCGGTTCACCCAGAAAAAAGCTATGCACTAACACACATAAAAAATCAGTCGAATTGAGTACCGTCTCCTTTTTGAAGTTGGTAGAAAAAGGGTTTCAGCTTCTAAAGTATTGAATATTTTTTTCTTTCGTTATTAATTGTTACTAATTCCTTACGAAGTCTTGGCAAAATAAAATTCTGGAAATAATTTTGGAGGATTCCTACGCGTGGAACGCAATTTTGCATAGTTTGAGTAAAATAATTTATTATACTCACATGATATACTCGCCGGAGAAATAACTATGTTCTCGTTGGGATATTGTTTCATCATTTTTGTAAGTAAATTAAATCCGAATTCGTTGAGGGCATTGACTAGTAAATTTTGTTCTTCATCATTCTTACTGCTGAAATGAAAAAAAAGGAGTCATACATTCAAACTTTTATTAAAAAACAGTGACCCTGGAAACGATTTATGAATGTGGCGTTATTTAAATTTATGATAATCAAAGACCATTTATTTCATTAATTTATCGTTTTTATCTAGTGTTCAAGTTTTCGGATAAAATGTAGTCTTATTCACCAGGAAAAATTTTTTCTTGAAAAAAACGTTCGTTCGCATTGTTCTCTATCTGTTTGTAAAGTTTCATCACAATCGTTTCAGCCATTCCGAAGATTATCCCTGCCTGATTTTCAATAAGTATTATTTATAATCTATATTGAATAAAAAAAGTTTCTGTTTCTGTAACAGACAATTTTAATTTTTTTTTTATAGAATAAGGGTGACAAATGAGCACACAGTGCACCTGATGGTAAGTGGTTGCTGTGGCCCATAGACATCTACATCTATCCTAGATTACGATTAAAATGCAAATGCGTTGTCATCCGTAAGGACTAAGATGGAATGCCTCCTTTCCAGTAAAAAGGGTCTCCGGTTCTCTACACTCACCATACGAAACACAGAAGCGTTAAACTACTATTTTACGCTGGTATTCTGTGAGAGCGTGGTCCTTCCCCGGTCGAGCCGATCCTTTCGTGCTACAACAATGCTACTAATATAGCTGCAGCATGGCTCTACCACGTAAAACATAGACAGAAACAGAAAAATAGTTTCTTAATGGCAAATAAACACCTGAGCATTCGTAAGCATCATATTACTCTGTGCCCTGAGCTAAATAAAAGCCAGTTATGTTAATATTACAGACCGACAGTTCAATTTTATTTATGTGTAAACTTTTTACAATCAGTATGAAAATTATCACTTAATCATTTTGAACAACCGCATTAATTTATTATTAAATTTAATATATACTTTATTATTAACTATAATAAAAAAAAAAACTAACTAGTAAACTAACTTAATTGTTATACAGTCCTACTCCCCGCGGTATCGTACCAAGAACGCTGGCTGCGTTTCCCTGCTGAATGGCTATACTTAGCCTTTGGGCGAGAAAAGAACTAGCCCTCTTATCACCAGCAGCAACGACCAGCCGCAGATGGAGTTTCTTTAGGAACTTCACCGCACGTGGACCCCACGGACCGATAGTTTCTACAGCAAATGGCACAAATATGTAGTCATCTCTCAGAGACTCATATTTACGCCACTTACTCACTTCAGCTGCCTCTGATCCCGCCCCGGCTCTAAACGAGGTACCCCTGAGATGAGAGGCCGCCAGAGTGTCTACGCAAGTAGCATCCCACACTAGGGGCTTCACCTCTCTCCCAAGGGACCACAGTCATACCGTCGGGTCTCCTGCCATCATCTCTAAATATTCCACAAGGCTAAAACCGAGGGATAATTTATAGAGACAAGAGCCCTTCGGATGACATCGTTCAAAGAACTGTGAATTCGTGAAAACCTACCAGCACTTTGCTTACATGACAGTCCGTGGAGCCCAAACTTGTCGACGCTGCTACCACAGGGGCACTGATGGGGTTGACAAATCGCCGCTCCAAGTCGGATTACTACGGCAATGCGCAAGCTTTCCCCATCAAGTAACGTGCCGAGATTACTTGATGGTAAAGCGTGTAACCAGTGACTAGATTCCTTAGTCGAAACAGCTAGAAGGCGTGCCTTATCTTGGGCATTATGGAAATTTAATTATAAAATATTCTGCATTTTCAAATTACCGATCCGATTTCGATATCGTAATAAATCGCTGGCGACAATAAATTCCACAATGTAGTCATGACAAAAAAATTCTTCAAAAAAAAGTACGGCGATAGATTGCCTAACATCGGCATTATTTGAATGAAATTAAGATTTGGGAGACTGTATACTACAGGTGAGAATATTATATCTATAAACATAAAGACGTCATTGCTGAAGCCTATATTCTTGGATTTGCGAGAAAGTAGTAGGTACATTGTGGGTACATGTGCAGGAAAATTGTGTTATTATATCATATTGTGTTATACGGAACCCTCAGGGTGCGAATCCTACTCGCATACTTAATTATGTAGGTATATAGATAGTTTATTCTCCGGAATTATAGGTAGCTAAGTTAAGCACCGAATCTGGATTGAAGATTTTACAGTAAAAAAATGTTTCCCTTCTTCGGTCACAGTCAATGTTTAATTTTTTTTATATAGAAAAGGGTGACAAACGAGCACACAGTTCACCAGATGGTAAGTGGAGGCCGCGGCCCGTAGACATTAAAATCTATCTTCAATTAAGAATTAAAATGCAGATGCGTTGTCACCCCTGAGGACTAATATGGAATGCCTTGTATCTAGTAAAATGGGTCTCCGGTTCTCTACACTCGCCACACGAAACAACAATATTAAGCTGCTATTTTACGCTGGTATTCTGTGAGAGCGTGGTCCTCCTCCGGTCAAGCCGACCAATTGGTACTACAACCAAAATATAGCTGCAGCGTGGCTCTACCACGTCAAAAAAATCTAGCTCCAATTGCAAATGTAAGTTTGTAAAGGGAAAAATTACATTGTATGACTACAAATTAACGATTTTCAGATCTTTTCCGTTAATTGCGCTGTGAGGCCTTGCTTCTTTCCATATTTTACGCTTCTAGGTCAAGTGCTTAAGACCGTAGTAGGTATTTAATATTAACTTCAACTTGATACCTCAACGGCTCGACGTGTTTCTGAGAAAAAGGGTCTTGACAGACGAACAGTTAGACGGCCGCACGGACGGACGGACGGACAGTTTATCAAATATATTTAAATTTAAAGTTATTTTTTTAAAGTATTAAATAAAACAATTTTACCCAGGTTGATGTATTTCCATTTCGGTCAGACCAAGATGCATGAAGCATGTTAAACCCAAAAACAAAATAATTCGCATTATGTAAATCTCTGTAAATAAAAAAAAATAATGACACAAGGGTATAACAAAAAAAAACTATACTAAGTTGCTAAATGTTATGTTGTAAAAATTCACCTATTTAATTTGAAACCGCAACAGATTTCTTAACAGCAGAAATGTGTGAAAATGTTTCAAATTATCGTGAATTATATCAAAGATATAATTTTACACACACACACACACACACACACACACGCACTCGCACTCGCACGCGCACACGCACACGCCTACGCACACACACACACACACACACACATATATATATATATATATATATATATATATATATATATATATATCTTCTTTATATATAAAAAGTACGTGTCACGTTGTTTGTCCGCGATGGACTCCTAAACTACTGAACTGATTTCAATGAAATTTTGGGTCAATATGCAGTTTGGTCCAACTTAAAAGATAGGATAGCTTACATCTCAATTTATAGTCGCAATACAATATTATTTGTCTATTATTTGACAGTCACAATTATCTGTTAGATGACGATATCTGTTGACTGGATTGAGTAAATATTTAATAGATGGCGCTATGTTAAAAATACAAACGTTTAATATAAGCTACAATTTAGTAGTATAACCACCACGTGTTGCTGTAAGTTTTCAACAGATAGAACCGATTTCAAAAAAAAATTTGCAGACTGTGTGCAGTTTGGTCCAACTTGAGAGATAGGATAGTTTTTATCCCGATATGTGACCCTCAATTTTTTATTGCTAATTTCAGGAGATTTTTTTGGGAAAGCAAATGGTCGTTCGGAAAGGGCAGAACAACATCTGCCTGGTCAGCTAGTATATATATATATATATATATATATTTACCCATATACATTATATTACCATAAATTAAATACTAATCCGTGGAATGGAACCGTCAAAGCATCGATTTATTCTATAGGAATTATGAAGAACAGAAATTACCAGCAAATCTTGATGACTAGGTTTTCCTGGTACTTTTTTATCTTTACACTTTTATGACACATACCCAAAACCTAAAACACGTGTTAGAGGCATGTAATTATGGACCAATTTTACAATTAGGTAATCATCAGATTCTGTCAAACAATATGTTAATACACGCAGACGCAAGCAATGTAAACTCTTTAATTAAATCTAGTATACAGCTAGCAGTATTAATGTAATTTTTATTAAATACGATTGACCTGCCCCGGCTTCGCCTGTAAGATTTAAGAATTTTTCGAATTCTCGGAAAAAAAATTTCAAGCTTTTCGGATTAATCCTGACATTGCTTACTACCTATTCAATTGATGCAGCCGTTCCAAAAATTAGCCCTGTCTGTCTGACAGACAAAATTTTTAAAATGTCTACTCATGTTATACAGACATACATACATACATATAATCACGCCTCTTTCCCGTAGGGGTAGGCAGAGACCAGTTCTTTCCACTTGCTACGATCCTTACATACTTGTTTCGCTTCGTCCACTTTCATTATTCTCTTCATGCATGCTCTACGGTTTAGGATACTCTTGACCTGACCTTTTTTCAAGACGTCCCTGATTTGGTCTTGAAATGTCCGCCTAGGTCTACCCCTTCCAACACTTTCATTCACACTCGCCTTATACACTTTTTTCGCCAATCGTTCTTCATTCATTCTCTCGATATGGCCAAACCATCTCAGCATACCTTTCTCAATTTTTGTCACTACATCTTCTTTCATCATCATATACTGTTATGTTATATCGGCAGGCAAATAAGCTTCTCAACTCAATAAAAGACATTTATTTCGATATTACAAACAGACACTTCAATTTTATTTGTAGCTATGTATAGATTAATAGATAAAGATGGACCCGTTATACCGGATAGATGCATGATGCTATCCGGTGTATATAGTTTTTATAGCCATATAGCATTGTAAACATTCAATGTTAAATAAATTAAAACTCTTACAAACATTATTTCAACTTGTTAAGCCTAGTAACCTATTGGGTAATCATTTTCGCACACGAGTACGTTGGCCAATAAAAAGACCTTAATAAATAATCTAAATAAAAAGTTTTTGTACCGAAATATGAAGATCATAAATTATTTATGTTTATTTAGATGTTCAAATAAACATTGATATATTCGGCCTACTAAACAAGATCCACAATCAGTTATGTACAACTTTGACCTCATAAGCATTGCATTATCGTTCTTGAAAAATGTGCTTCGAATCGTTGCTGATTATTTGTATATAATGTGACTTCTTATTTTTTCTTGTATCTATTTATTTTTAAATTACAGTGAATTATGTACATAATAAAGTCCCTGGCAGTGAAATACTATGCGTATTGTGGAAAAAACAAAACATGCTGAAAATCCCAAAAAGGATATCTCCTCCGTAGTAGACTAGTAATTGAGCAATTATTTGTTTAATTTAACTAAATATTACTTTAAATTATGAATTACTAGTCATAATAGTTTATAATATGAGGAATACCACAAAGCACGGTCCTGAGCCAGTGACGAACCGGTAAAATCAGTATAAATATATCGAAATACCCCAGGCTAATGACGAGAACCAGCACTAACCAGCCACGGTATATCAGATCAGGCATCTTTCCTTATGACCATAGCCAGTTGTAAACTTTATTTTATGATAAATATTTTTGTTTGTAAAACATATCTAAATCCAATTTCTGTTAAAATTTTTGAAGCTAACTTATATACCAAAGTTAAATATATCGTATTTAATTATACTATATAATTTCATGTATGATGATGTACATAAGAACGTTCTTTTGCTTACCTGTTCTTTCTAAACAGTTAACCAAGAAAATAAAGAATATATTATTTAATATGACACATTTAAAATAATTTTAAACCAAAAATATGATAATGCACACTGTGTCGACAAGAGGACAATACTAAAAAACACGATCGTCTGAACGACGTTCTATTATGCAACTAAATAAACCTTGAGTTTCCGAGATGGGGACGTATACTATATTGTACACTTCGATGGGGACAAAAGATGACATCTCACACGATTGTGCTACTCAACGTCAGCTTTAAGTACTAAAAACAAACGAGAGCTTTCAAAATTAATCTACAAATGTAAGAAAGACAATGCTAACTTAGCGCTAAATGTTGTGGAGAGTAAGCAACAAAGAACTAGTGGTTTCCTGAAAATATTGCGGTAAAGATTACTTTAGATATAACAAACCCAAAATAGGCTGATCCCTTCCCCTCCCCCTCCCTCCCTCCACATGAGAAGGAATCCGATCCACAAACGCTGACACACACACATCAAAACAGTACAGAACACTAGTGTAGACCGCATTCGCCAGCGAACGCGTTCCGCTAGATTCCGATGACACAAATGTCGCCGGCCAGTCACACCCAAACACTACAAGTTCACCTAGTGCCACAAACACTGTTAGGACAACGGATGGGACTAAGCGAGTCTGCAGACGGACTCGCCGCACACCGTTCTACATTGCGTACACCCGCGTCCCTGGGCGGTTCTCAACGCCCAGAACATCGGTTGATACGAGTTAGCCGTCAGAGCCGTTGCCCGCCACCCCCTGTACGGAGGGCTGTTAGATACCTCATTTACGTGCATAATAGGGACAGAAGTGGACTGTATGATTTTAATGTAAACTGGTTGACTGATTGACTAACTAACTGACTGATGTTGTTTGAGGTAGACTACACTAAGGACTGTTCAAAGAAAAGATGGTACTGTAGACGATTATATATTCAGACTATGTACAGCGGCTTTCACTAACTAACTATATATACAGAGGGGAGTCTTCAATCTTCAATGGAGTATTAATTCTTCTCTCTTGATTTCTCTTGAGGTTTCTTCTTTTGCTGTTGTCTTCGAGTGCCGTTTCCGAAATGAACAGCTCACAGACCAAAACGCCCTTCTTATATTTCGGAAAAGAGTGTCTCGGCATGTGAGTAGCGTCGTGAAGTGATGCCGCGCGCTGATTCGTCGACGGCATCACGTGATATTCTGGCAGTGCGGGGTGCGCAGGGCGCAACGGGGTATGAAGGGGCGACGGGGCGGCGGCTCCCCTCGCCGTCCGTAACAGTGCACTTTAAACTGTCATAGGTGAACTTCGCTACGTAAGTAGTGTTGGGAATCACAGAACAGATAAAAGAGATAGAGAGAGGTAAAGAGAAAACCTCTTTTATCTGTTCTGTGTCGGGGATAATATAAAATTACCAATTTCTGGAGACCTATGAACATGTAACAGCCAAAAGGCTAACAGCACTAACATCAGAAACCAACTGGCGAACGCGAGGTCACAGACACATGCCGTATACGAGGTTCAATAGCTGTGATACTGGGCGTTCTTAGTTTACGACCCGTTTCCCTCATTTCAATAGTGGTAGAAGCCGAGGTCTGTACCTCCTTCTGAGGGGTCCTGAAGCACATCAAGCCCCTCCCTAGATCACTCCAAAAGTAGGGGCCGGGGTGCCACGAGACTGCAGTCGGCAGAATCGGCATTCGGCTCACTCAATAGCTCGTAAGTCGTTGCTTACGAGTCTGTTTCGATTAAGCTGTGAATGCTACAGAGCCAACAGCATACACGTTCAGAAAAACAAACGCCGCTCACATAGCAGTCAGCCACCGCAGTTACTACCCTAAGATACCTCGTGTAGAGGCGCAACACGCGTCGTATTATCGATGGTGGTGTGTGGTGGTTCAAATTATCGTGAATTATATCAAAGATATAATTTCACACACACACACACACGTATATATATATATATATATATATATATATATCTTCTTTATATATAAAAAGTACGTGTCACGTTGTTTGTCCGCGATGGACTCCTAAACTACTGAACTGATTTCAATGAAATTTTGGGTCAATATGCAGTTTGGTCCAACTTAAAAGATAGGATAGCTTACATCTCAATTTATAGTCGAAATACAATATTATTTTATTGAAAATTATTTGTCTATTATTTGACAGTCACAATTATCTGTTAGACAAAGACATTTAAGTAGTTATATATATTTTAAATCTCTTTGCTGTTAGATGACGATATCTGTTGACTGGATGGAGTAAATATTTATTAGATGGCGCTATGTTAAAAATACAAACGTTTAATATAAGCTACAATTTAGTAGTATAACCACCACGTGTTGCTGTAAGTATTCAACAGATAGAACCGATTTCAAAACAATTTTGCAGACTGTGTGCAGTTTGGTCCAACTTGAGAGATAGGATAGTTTTTATCCCGATAAGTGACCCTCAAGACAAAGTCCAAATATATATATATATATATATATATATATATACTAGCAGGCCAGGCAGACGTTGTTCTGCCCTTTTCGGCGACCCGTCATATAAAAAATCCTTAAATTCGTAATAAAAAAAAATATTGAGTATCACTTATCAGGATAAAAACTATCCTATCTCTCAAGTTGGACCAAACTGCACACAATGTGCAAAATTTCATTGAAATCAGTTCAGTAGTTTAAGAGTTCATCGCGGACAAACAATGTGACACGTAATTTTTATATACTTACTAGCTGACCAGGCAGACGTTGTTCTGCCCTTTCCGAACAACCATTTGATTTTTTTATTTATCGGTATAAAACTATCCTATCTCTCAAGTTGGACCAAACTGCACACAGTCTGCAAATTTTTTTTGAAATCGGTTCTATTTTTTGTATACTTACAGCAACACGTGGTGGTTATACTACTAAATTGTAGCTTATATTAAACGTTTGCATTTTTAATATAGCGCCATCTATTAAATATTTACTCAATCCAGTCAACAGATATCGTCATCTGACAGAATCGTTTGGAGCTAACAGATAATTGTGACAGACAAATAATTTTCAATAAAATAATATTGTATTGCGACTATAAATTGAGATGTAAGCTATCCTATCTTTTAAGTTGGACCAAACTGCACATTAACCAAAAATTTCATGGAAATCGGTTCAGTAGTTTAGGAGTCCATCGCGGACAAACAACGTGACACGTACTTTTTATATATAAAGAAGATAAAGATAATAAAATAAATTAAGAAGTGCTCTTCTAGTTTGAAGAGCACCTTCTGCCTCAGATAAGACATCATTTTATTTTATTAAGCGGATCTAAGCTAATCTTTTTTTTAACATTTTTAATGAACATTTACTCGGATGTCGGATACAAAATCGTCTTACAGAATTTATTGTTTGATGTTTTCTAATGTTTCTGGTTTTAGTGCGTTTTATTACTACTAAACTCAGGTACACAATCATAAATTATGAGAATAATTACGCACAGTAAAACCATATGAGTACAGTGGTATAACTGCGTCTTAAACGAAACACGAGAGTTATCGTGAGGTAACTTAATTATAATAGTGTGCGTGAGACGTGAGTTGAATTTAATATTTGTTAACTCTACCACAAAATAAATAATAGTCATAGTACTACGTAACTCTACGTTCTTCAAACGCATACAAAAATGTAGCTTTCAGTGCTACTATCACTAGGCTTTTACCCACAAAATATGGGAAATCGCATTGTTGTGCTAGGTGATCATTTAAAGACAAGCCTTTTTATGTTACTTTGTTTTGTTTTCTCGTGTAAGGAATTAGATAAGAGGTTATTCATTTATATTTACACATTTCAACAATGTAAAAATTCAATAAATTTATTGAATTTATAGAATAAAAAGAAAATTTAATCATTCACTAAATATGTTGTTTTAACAGTGGTAGAGCCATTCGGCAGCTTTTGCTGTCGCACGGATGGGCCGGCTCGAACCGGGGTGGTACCACGACCTCACAGAATACCAGCGTGAAGTAGAGGTTTACCTCTGCGTTTCGCTTGGTGAGTGCAGGTGGCCGGAGGGCCTTTTTACTGGAAATGAGGCATTCCATCTTAGTCCTCATAGGTGACAACGCATCTGCATTTGATTCGCAAACGAGGATAGATGTAGATATCTATGGGCCGCAGCAACCACATACCATCAGGTGGACTGTGTGCTCGTTTGTCACCCTTATCCTATAAAAAAAATGTGTCATAGAATGAGGACATAAAAGTTTATTGTAACCATTGAGCTATTATTTGCAGTGATATTGCCGCACTTTACTCAGTCGCTCGCTAGGCGCTAGTGAGTTGACACAAGCTGTGTTGATTACATTAAAAAAAATCTTGATTTTGCCATGGCATGCCATTTTGCCATGCCATGGTGTGTTTTAGATATTACACAAATAATTCAAGAAATGTTAGCAAATACCAAGGAATAACTTTTCATCGTTGAGTAAAATACTTAATAAAAAAGTATTATAGATTAATAATCAAATAAATTCTTCATAAGACGCCATCTCGGGTCATGAAATAGGGATTATAAAATTAATTTGTTCAGATGCGACGTTACTGTAGGTACTTATTATACTGATTATTTTTTATTTTATTTTTAGGTTTCCACGTCGAAGCTATGAAAAGAGGGAAAATGGAATAAACTCATCCATTTTTTAAATCTCGCATGCCCAGCATTTATGAATGACACTAAGAATCTAAAGATGAATTTTACGTAGTTACCTTTTAAAATATTCAAATAGAAATATCATTTATGTAATTCTGATATAATATTATATTAAGTTAGTACATATTATATGCAAAATAAATGACAAACTTTAAAAATTGTACTCGATATAATTTACTTAATTAACAATACAATCTATTATCTACTAATCTACATGAGTAGCGCCACTGACCTCTATACTTGTATTATATAGAGGTCAGTGAGTATCGCACAAGTTTTGTTTGAAATAGCTGTTTTAGTACGTAAGTACATATTACTTCAATAATATAAGGATTGTAACAAGTTTATTCATGTCGCGAACTTCAGAAATTACATCTCTTAGAAAATGTAAACTTAGGTAAATATATTGAAAAAAAAAATGAATTTTCCGCTCCATACGATAGCTTTGACGTAAGGAAAAACAATAATATTATAATTATATTTTTTTAAATATAATAATAAATTTAACTATATTTAAAAATATGACACATCTTTAATAATTGCTGTCACTACTAGTCTGTAAGAAAACGAAAGAAATGACAATCATTTTAGAACTGTCAATTTTAAATTTTGTTTTGTTTCAGGCACATAGAATTGACACCAGTATCTATCTACTAAAACTAATGTAACAAAACTAAAGAAAGTTTTTAATACAAAAATAAGTATTGGTTATTTTCTTCGCGCTAACTAGCAACACTGTATCGTAATATTATAATTTTTGTTTAGCTGTCTCGCCAGCAACGCAGTCAGGAATTTGCATTTAGAAAAAGCCCAAATTAGGGGCTTTACCAAGTTTAAAAATTAGTTGCTCTAAAATTTTCACTGCAACGAACTGTTAAAATTTGCGTTGCTGGCAAAACGTATCGCTAGCAACGCAGTGACGATAATAAGTAGATATACGACAAATATTAATAGCGAGGAATTAAGTGCTGAAGGATTATTGAGGTCGAATGTAGATGACGGTAATATTCTGGGAATTATTGGGTCCAGGACCACCATTACCTTACTATAAGGTATGAACGGCATTTTTTGTTCTTTATCAGTTTTATATTATAGATAAGATAGGTCGAATCTGTACTAAAACCGAATCAGAACGCCCCGATTCCACGTAGTCGTGTCTGCCCTACCCCTAGTGTTTTTGTAAAGCCGTAGGCGCGGATGGAGCAGTCCCCGCCTGCTGTGGCAAATCGCAGGCATCTGTGCGAGTCGTAGAGGCTGAGGCTGGTCACCAAAGACGACCAATAAGCCGAAGCTGCGGAGGTGATCATGAGTGCCTGTGATTTGCTACGCAAGGGCGAAGGGGCTGCACTCCCCGCAGCGCCGAAGCTGTTGCAGAAGTAATATTATGTCAATATTCCTGCAACGCAAATTTCAACAGTTCGTTGCGGTGAAAATTTTAGAGCAACTAATTTTTAAACTTGGTACCTAATTAGCACCTAAAAAGCCCCTAATTTGGGCTTTATCTAAAAGTATCTTTATCTCAATTTTGATTCTATTCTGATTTTCAGAAAAACTGAATTTTGCGTCTGCTTTGTTCTGAATAACGACTGTATTTGTATTAGGGGCGCCTTGTCATTGCCTATACTTGCAGCACCTAATTAGCACTTAATTCCTTGCTATTAATATTTATCGTATCTCCAATAACTTCACGCAAATTTTAATAGTTTGTTGCGGTTAAAATTTTTGAGCACGTAATTTTTAAACTTGGCACCTAATTAGCACCTAAAAGCCCCTTTTGCGTTGCTGGTGATACACAACTTTTTTGTTTGATGATTGATTTTTTACGTAGGTGTAGATAATAAATAAAACATAAGTGTGAAATGTAATTTGATAAATTTTACTGCTCATTTCGCTACAAACTGTAACATTTAATAAGTACTCGCGAACTGTGTTAGACAGAACGTGACCAATAACTAGTTGGTCTTAGTTTGCTTAATTAGCTGATCTAAATACGTGGCAGAGACATGCTGCAGCTATATTATGGTTTGGCACGAATAGTTTGGCTCTACTGGAGAAGGACAAGGACGAGAACCTCGCAGAATATCAGCGTCAAAATGCTGTTATTTCATATTGTGACTGTTGAGTTCCAGTGACCTTTTTAATGGAAACGTGACATTTCATCTTAGTCCTCATATGTGACAACGATATGCAGCATCAGCATTTTGATTCTTAATCGAAGAAAGATGCTGATGTTTATGAGTCACAACATTCACCTACCATCCTGAGGGTACTATTATTTATTGTGCTGGGCCGGAGGGTAGTGCCTTTTAATAAAAAAGATTTAGTCCACTCACTTTTCATGCGCCTATTAGGTTTCTATGCGTTATTTTTATAAGCAAGCAATTATTGACCTCCAAGACCAACCAGGCAAAACTGCTGATATCGTTGTTGCTTTGTCATTTATTTAGCCCAAGTGAAACTGTGGTCGTCAATTTTGGAGATGCAGCCAGGGGAAATTTAAAATAATTTCTCGATAAAGCCCACCGCAATGATCACAGACTATGATATGATGCTTACCTTACGCATGCAATGGTTATGTTTAATTAATCCGTTATAATACCACATTTGATACGTTCAGTTTCCAGCCAGTAACAAAAAAGTTACGTTAACATTACAAATTAATGGCGAAGTTAAATTAACTTCTGATATCAGTGGGGCCGGTATTGGTAATTCACACGGCTTTTAAAAAACACTACGTACATTCTATTGCCTCGTTGGTCGTAATGTCACGTCGCGCGACTATTAAATGCGGTCGCGGAATAGAATCCCGGGTCGGGCCAAAATCAGTTATTACATTTTTCTGTCAAGAAATTCTCAAAGTAGCACATTCGGAGTTAGAAAGTTTACAGAGTATTACCCTGGGCCTAAGTTTGTAAAGCCGCTGTCTCTTCAGACTAGGCGATGAAGTTATATAGAGTGCACGTGTTTGCGCATACACTCTAACATTACAATCCTGTCTTGCGCAGATGCTATTCTGCGTTAAGAACAGTGGAACAGTTTCGAACAGTGGTAGAGCCACGCGGCAGCATTTGCTGTCGCACGGATGGGCCGACTCGAACCGGGGTGGTACCACGACCTCACAGAAAACCAGCGTGAAGTAGAGGTTTACCTCTGCGTTTCGCTTGGTGAGTGCAGGTGGCCGGAGGCCCTTTTTACTGGAAATGAGGCATTCCATCTTAGTCTTCACGGGTGACAACGCATCTACATTTTGATTTATAATAGAGGATAGATGTAGATGTCTATGGGCCGCAGCAACCACTTACCATCAGGTGGACTGTGTGCTCGTTTGTCACCCTTATCCTATAAAAAAAAAGACTGGCCATCGTGACTGAAATTCGGACTGGAGAACATTATTTTAAGTGACGCCAAAACAATGTTCAACTTTCTGACACGCGTCTTTCGTATATTTTTTTCTTTTTAAATTGTTACCCTGCTACGCCTGATGGATGGACTAGCAACTCATCACGAGAGAACAATACTCAGATATGGGGGCTTCCAGAAAACCGTGGACGACCATAACTGGCCAGTTTTGGGCGACCCTTGGTATCAACAAGAACTAAAAAAAAACAACTTTGCTTGTTATGATGTTTGAGTTTAACCTAATGAATCGGCAGCAGGTGGTTGAAGTCGATGGCTACGAATTGAACGTCTGTAACCTATACCTAGTCAGGTCATAAATTCTGTCACATGTTTAATATAAAATAATTGAAACAAGTTTATTCATTATGTAACCATTTATATACCAAAATGAACTTAACAAAACATAGATTCTTATGACACTAAAGTTTATTCAAAATGACCTCCGTGATTTTGAATACAGGCCTTCAATCTGCGCGGCCAGTCGTCTATCGCAGCACGAACGAGATCCATGTCAATATCGGCGGCTGCCTTAATCAAGGATGTCTTGAGTGACTCCAAATTGGGATGAGGCTTTGAACACGCCTTTTTCTCCAAGTGTTGCCATATCTTGTAATCTAACGGATTCAAATCTGGACTGGAGGAGGGCCAATCTTCGTGCCGGATGAAGTCGATTTCACGCGCCGCCAGCCAGTCTTGTGTGCTCTTCGCTCTATGAGCTGGCGCCAAATCTTGTTGGAATACCCAGTGCCTGTTATTGAACATGGTATGAGAAACAGGTTCCACAAGGTTCGTCAGGACTGTATTTTGATACACAACTGCATTCGTTTTTACGCCTTTCTCACAAAAATGTACCTCTGTTAAGCCCCAATAAGACACTCCCAACCATACCATGAGCGAGGATGGAAAATGATCTCGTTGGACACGCGGAATACGGTTACTCGCTTCTTCACTACTGTGTGCGTACACCTTATCATTTTGTTTGTTGTAGCTCTCTTCTACGGTAAAAATTTTTTCATCCGAAAAAATAATTTCCCGATATTTTTTTCCCGCGTACCGCTTCAATAAAGCGCGGCATCTCTTCAGTCTCAGGTCCATTAGACGAGCATTCAAACGATGTCCTGTTTTTCTTCGATATGCCCGAAGCCCTAAGTCTTCATTTAACACCCTTTTCACCGTGGTTCTGCTTAACCCCATCTGAACGGCCAACTGTTTCTGCTTACGTTTGGGATTTCTTTGAATTCGCGCCTTCACAGCTTTTATCACTGCTGGAGTCCTAACAGACCGAGGGCGACCACTTCTTGACCTGTCATCTACACTAGAGTCTTCATTGTATCGTTTGGTGGTACGATAAACTAATCTTTTGGTTATATTCAAATTTTTCAGCATGGCAAAAATTTGAATTGGCGCGTAACCGCAACGATGCAACGCAATAACTGCGACACGGTCTTATTTAAGCGTCCACTCCATATTTAAAAATGAGTTAAATTCTGAAAAGTATACAGTTTTATTTTCATGAACAATTCGAAATTCGAATTCATTAAACTTTTTTGTGGCTAGCATTCTAAAAGAAAAGTTTTTACTGTGTGACAATACTTATGACCTGACCTGAAGTGTGTTGCTATCTCGGGTGTTCCACAGGGTAAACACCGTGGTCCTGTTTTATATTTCTCCATTCTGTCTCTCAACTACTTCCTGCATAGTAAACTTTCATTGTTTCGATACTAATTCAAGAAGATTAAAGCAGAATTTGTGATTGGTGTACATCGAATAGAATGTGTCATGTCCTCAAGTGTTATAATAAATACACAACAAAGAAATTATCTTTCCACATTATAGGTACTTCGGCATGCAGCTGGAGAGTTTTTGAGATTCGCGATCTGAGTGAGTCGACTCTAAGTTTACATTTAACAAACATATTGATAAATCCATCAAATAAGCTACTCAAATTCTAGGGTTTATCAAACAAAACACTAATGTCCAAATACTCGATTGAGCAGCGTTTGAGTATTTGGCAATTGAGCTATTATTTCTCTGTGTGAAACACTTGTTCGTATAGTCATCTTCAATATGAATAAAGCTAAGGCGTCAAGAGTATAAGATTTGTGTAATGCAGTGTAACTTGGGTAAAAATTTAGATATTTTCTCACATAATCATCGATATTTATTTTAGAGTACCGAATTCGTATCAATTTCGATATATTTTAATTGATATATATCTTTTATAAATTAAGAGACTTAACAAACATTCGTTCATTGCTTGTTCTTTTTTTTCGTTGTCCTATAATATAATTTTTTTTAAGATTAGCGTATTTGAACAAATAAAAATCTCTTCCGCTTTATTATATTATAGTATTGATTTTTCTACAGTTAAAGCTAGCAATGTTCTATTTTCTTAACGTTTATCTTTTTTCCCTTTTATATATAATTGTAGTGTATAAATTATTCAAAAACTAAAAAAAAAATCACTCCCAAAATTTTTTCGGGGCTTCTACTTCTTGGTTGCTTATAGGCCTCCATACTAACCGGCCCTGAGCACATCTATTTGGTCTTTAGTACAATATTGCAGTTTTTAGGAAAAAAAGGAACATAAATGAAACACTGAAATATCAATCTTTTATAAATATTCGCAAATGTAGGTCAAATGTGGTACAATTAAAAATGAGAGGAAATATATTTTATCAACGTCATATCATATCATATCAAAAAGGAAAAATCCTTGCAGTGATTTCTACACTTTATCATTATCTTAATTAAGAACTGTAAAAAATTACATCATAACTATCGTGTATAGGAACTTGAGTCTGTTAGTGATCGGGTGAAATTAAAAAAGAATGCTTAACATTGCCATAAAAAATTTAGTGCAGACTAAATGTTCACCCTACCTCTAATTATAGACTCACTAAACTGAATCTAAGAGCTTCTTAATTACATTTGGACCAAACTTAATTAAAATTCAAAACAATGTTACTGTAGGAAGATTCTTCATCCGTGACATCAAGTCTTTGAACTTTGATAAACATGCGATAGAGTGTAGAAAATCTAATTACATATTCACATTCACTGGCACTTAAAACCAATAAAACAATACGTACATTTTATGGTTCTGTTCAGAAACCCACACAATTATTATTGAAATTGCAAAATATGGAAAAATTTAAAATGTTATTATAAAGATGTACATGTAATCATAATTTACAGGAGAGTTGCAAGAAAAACTAACTTATGAGGATGAGAAAGGTTTTTCACTTAGTTTGCTCGCAATACATTTTTTTAGAAACTTAAAAATGTCCATAAGAATTAGTCTATTTAAAAAAATATCGTGCTTTTTCTAAGGAGTTTTATTGGTTTTAGTTTTATGTGAAGATCAAAAGCTTTAATGAACATACTGATAATTGTCATTTACAAACTAATTAATAAGAAATAACCATTTTAATACTTTAAGACATAAATAATAACACATTTTAAACAATTTAACTTGCTTTCTTTGACTTAAAATCTCTTATGTTCTAGATATTTTGACTACACTAATAGTATAACCAAGTCCGTTATATTACATTGTTAATAATTATCCTATACTGACGTAATGTAAAAGGCGGTAGGCAGACAACTTCTTAAAACTATGGACTCAGAAACAGAGTGTGAAAAAGAGCTAGAAGTGTAGGCATAAGATTCTTATATATCAGAAATACACCGTATTTTATTTTATAACACATTTATGAACTTTGTAATATTAAACATGTATAATAACAAAAACATGACAACAAATGTTGTACAGATGTACATCTAGCAATTATTTTAAATCATTTCATCGAAATAATAGATTAATTTATTCAATTTATAGGGAATTACTCATGTGTAAGCATTTGGGCCATCAAAAGTTAAATTGTGTATTACTGACTGAAGTTTATGTAAAGGATCATATTAGAACAAATGCAAGAAATAAATAACATAAATCACATCATAGAACTACACAGTCAACATAACATAATATCCAACAGATTTAGAGAGATTCCATAGTATTTAATCTTCATTACAAATACCCAAGTAATTCACAAGAATAATAGTGATTGACTTTAATTATTGCTAAATGTTAAATTTGGAATCTCTGTAAAACTATCGGATTTACAACACCTAATACACATAATATTACTATATCATACATCCACATAAATGACTACATAACCAAAACACACACACACACACACACACACACACATAATAAACACTACCAATATGGTGGCTCGAACTAGCATAAATTAATAATGAATTAATGATCAGTCTTAATAAATTCTTATGATCCTTAAATAGGACCACGGCACTATTTTCGCTTTTATACATTGTCCTTCACTCTGTTGCCGAGTCATAACTAAACAAAGTTTCAAAACTTACAAAAGAAAATATTAACAAAAGCACTGCTGGTTAAATTTTAACAAAATAAATGTCAGCTAATTGAAGCGAACAATAATTAATTTTACCGTTTTACCTAATCATGGAATTGTCATCCATGGGTCTTAAATCTAGTAGAAGTATTCAAAGTTTTCACGAAATATTCAATTTTAATGTGGATGATCAAATCACCATAAAAACTGTAGATTTGACTATAAATTGATAATATCAAAGCTAAATTTAAATACACTGAGGCAAAAACTGTGCTCACATATCTGCCCCAGTAACTCTTAAACCATGAAGCATATAGCTGCTCAGTAGCAAATACTTCACTAAACTTTTCAGATTCATGGTTGTATAAATTTTTTTATTGGGTAATAATAATTAGGACACCAAATCTTGCATATTTTATTTGTAGCAAGATTTCAATCTTAGACTGCAAGAGCTATTTAGTAAGAGTCCTAAACAATGGTTAAGGTTATGATGCTTACAGAAAGCAATATAACTAGTTTAATTGAATACAACATACAAATCATGTTTCAATTAGACTACACTGATCAGTATTATACTGACTATGCTCGAAAATATTCGAACATATGGAATGCTCTAAAATATCTGACCCAATTTCTGAGGGTTTGTGTACTCAAAGCCACTCATTAAAAACCACTAGAATCGAATACAAAATAAGCACTGAGATTTAAAAAACAAAATTACACTGGACTAATATTTTGAAACTAATTTTCAATAATTTAACTTTACAATTTCCAGCAGAATATTTTGTTTCTCTTCTTGATATCATATTTATCATTATACATATAAATGACACTTAAGAAATAATGTTATATAATTTTAATATGTTGGTAATTATTATTATGTACTATATGTAGACCACATATAGAATCTATAGAGCATTCAATATACATACAAAAATTGTATAGAATGAATAGTAGATAAATTTAAGAAATTGAAATAGTACTCATAAAAACTTATCTCTAAAAAATGAAATCAATAAAATGCTTTCAGATATTTTAATGTCAAAAAACATTTTGCAGTCTTTCGGAGTACTATTTCAACCTATTAAATAGGAAAACATAATTTTTACACTACATTATTTTTAAATGAGTAATTACAAACAAACATCGCACCTAGCCGCATACCATTACACAAATCTACATGTTTTATTTTGTATTTAAAATCCAGAATTCTTAATTCTCGATTTATAATATTGCTGAAAGATGATAAACGACTCACAAGCCCAATCTCAATTTTGCTTATTGCTTCCATGATGGGTAATATTAAATTCTTTTCAACAGGTGTAAATAAATTCAAAACATCATTTTGATTACACACAGTTCCTCCTAAAATTTCATCTACCTACCACAAATTTCAAGATATCATGAAACAGATATTGGCACGCGGCATTTTGAATAATTTATTCTTTCATCCTAATCCTATGTAAGTCAGTCATTACAAATTCCATCATAACTATCGCAGTAAGCCACAGTAAATTAAAGTTTTAAATTACAATAGTTACACATAACATTTGAGACTAAGCTAAGCACAGTGCCGACTGTCAAATGTCACAGTTTATCCATTCTTTAAATCACTATGTCCATCCTTGACATCAATTGTGTAAAAAAATACAAAAAAAGCAGACTTATCAATTCGTCACTTTGGAAAAGACAATTTAACAACTAAAAATTTAAAAGCTATATTCGAGGAGGGTCAGGGAGTGCTCGTCTATCAGAAACATATTCTCGAGCTTAGAGTTTGACTAGTTCAACACAATCACGAATGCTTCACTACAATGACACCAGGTCGTGGTGGCGGTGGCGCTCGGTCTACCTTCTTTGTCAATGCTAAAGGAGCATCGCCAGCCTCCTCACGGAATAAGTGATCTCCTTCTAGATGACGAATAGCCTCTACAATTGTCTCCAAATTTTGGCGACTTGTACTGGCTAAATATAATCGTGAAGAAGTGTCATGTGTTGCATCAGGCAACACTTCTACCTCCACTCTAGGTTCTGCTTTAATGGCCGCTTCTAACAAAGGTGCTGCTGGGGCTTCAGTAACAGGTGTCTCAACTTCTTCACTCTCCACCTTACATAAAGCAATATCAGTTTGTTCATAGTGAACTACTGGGGGGGCTATTTCTCTGCCTGTTTCAGGGTATAACTGTGTCTCTAGTGAGTGTAAACGTTCTTCAAGTAGTCGCCGCAAACGGCGCTCTTGTTCTAGTTGTGTTCTAAGTTCAGTACTTTCAGTCTCTTTCTTTTGGGACCCAGTTGAAACAGAAATATAAGCAACTGGTTCAGGTGATCTTGACTTTGACACTGTATCATCTGTTGAGTCAGGAATTATTGAAGACACATGAGAAATAATTTCACTCTTTCTTTTCTTCAGTGGTATCTCCCCTCCCTCATGTTGATTTAGCAATCTCTTTAATTGACAATTTTGTGAAAGTAATCTTGTTTTTTCTTGTTCCAAGGAATAAATATATTCAGCTGTTTGTTGTAAAATTGCTGCCTGTAATAAAAACATAAGTGTATGAGAATTATTATAAATTATATACATATAATACAGCTTTATCATAAAATAAAAATATTCTCACAGCTTTAAATCCCAATCCTCTACCCTAAGCTACAAAACTAAATCCTATAAATAGTCCACTTGTAAGTTAAATAGAAAAACCTGTAGATCAATAATAGTAATCTTTGCACAAAGAGTTTTAATATCTGGTATAATTTATGAGATAATATTCATACACCATTTTATATTCCCTGTTTTTCAATTTTTCAATAAATTCTTGAATATTTTTCGAATAAAACATTCCCTAGATCACATCTGACATTGCTTTCTATTTGTTTGTCAAGTTACATAACAATTAGCTCAGCCATTCCGAAGACTAGCCCAGATGGACAGACAGACAAAAAATTTTATGTCAAATAAGATTTATTTGCCAGAAAAAAAAAGGATTATTTGTGTTTTACAAGTATGAAAATAATTCTATGAGCTTAATAGCAGCTACTTATTACAACTACTTCAGTATAACTTCACTTCTATTTATATGTATGACTGTACTATGCACAGATGTATAAATGATAAAACATGAGGACATAATTACACAGAAACAAGATTGTTTAGGTTTGCTTAAATTTATACCAACCTTGCTGAGCTTCTCCCCTTCATGACGTGGTAAAAGTGTTCGTAATGCTTGAAAACCAGCATTAATACTCTGCATGCGCCTGCGTTCATTGCTATTAGCAATTTCTCGTCGAATTCGTTTTTCAGCTTCCATTGTTTTACTGCCTGATGAAGTATTCTTCTCGCTCCTGAAAATAAGAATACATACTTGTTGATTAATAATTAAAATGAGCTATTTTAAAAAAATGGTAAGATAATCTGTTATACAAAGGCTTATTCTTATTGCAGATTGTAAAATACACGCCTTATCAATTTTTTCCATAAATTTAATATAAAGGAAATGAATTTACAAGCCTGCAGGGCTTGTAAATTCATTTCCTTTATATTAAATTTAAGAATACAAGAATACATACTTGTTGATTAATAATTAAAATGAGCTATTTAAAAAAAATGGTAACATAATCTGTTATACAAAGGCTTATTCTTATTGCAGATTGTAAAATACACGCCTTATCAATTTTTTCCATAAATTTAATATAAAGGAAATGAATTTACAAGCCCTGCAATTGATTTTGACCCATGGCCACTCCGCAGCTTCAGTGCAACCAGAATGTGGAAATTATGTAAAATAATTATGGCATAATTGTATCACATAAAACATTTATAGATTGTTAAGTTCACATTAAAACGCCAAAAATGTGTCCAAATCTAAATAATCGTAAATTTACATATTTACTCTGTAAAAAATAATTTTAGAAATTATCTCGAGGTATTTCTTTTGGGGGATTAATCTTTTTGAAAAAATTTGAATTGAAAAAAATTGAAGTTTAACAGTAAAACTAAAAAAGTAAAAAAAATCAACCTAAATCATTTATATATTATTTTAAATTCTTAAATGCGTAGCTATGTAAAGTAGTAAATATTTACTACATTAAGTAATAAACAAAAGAAATCGAAGAAGTTATTTAGCGAAAATTTTAAATACAATAATATTATGCTTCATTCATGATACAATATCGATAAATGCATGAATTATAATTTTATGTTATTGCTTGACTAAAGAGTATGACTAAATCAAAAGTACGTAATATATAAAATAAGTAACAAAAATCAATATTTATGCCCATCACAATATCATCAACAATGGTATACAAACACATGTTGAAAAAACGCGTTAGTAAATCAAGCGCCTACTACGCCTATTTGATTTGATTGACCAAACATGGCTGCCCAACAGCTGACTATAGACCGGCAAGGGGCGGGAGCGACCTTAACCCGCGAAATCACAAGTGTTTGACAGAATTGTTAAATATAATGGTAATTTTCACAAATAAAAGAATCAATCGTAACTTGGAAAAGACGACACTAACAAGCTTTATTTCCGTCGAATCCTAAAGCCACGCCGGGTGTTCTTACCTGGCAAAAGCGTGATCCGAAGCTTCTTCTTCGTACAAGTTATAGTCTTCTATTTCTAACAGACAAACGTCATTACCGAGTAATGACATTACTCAGCCAAAATAACAACACAATTTATAGATTTTTCATCTAAACACTTCGATTGTCGCAGAAAAATCCTAATTTAGATTACTCGATATCCACAATGGCGGGAAATGACAATGAGTTCGGTCAGGTGACGCTACGCAAAATTTAGACAACTTCAGAGAAAACTAAACTTGCAGCACTTTTAAAACAACTTTATGGAACATTACTCATTATTTGAATGCAGTTATTTAAAAATATCACAAAAGAATTCTTTAAAAACACTAATAAAGTAGACGAAGTCAAGGGCAACACGAGTATCGCGACATATCGATGCGTCCATAGACTACTTCCATTTTTTTTAATTCATTACATAACCATAGATACAGAGTTCTTAAGTCGAAATATTAAAAGTTCAGTTCGGCCTAGTTTAACGTGCATTTTATTCACAAAATTCTACACAATATGCGAGCGGGTCAACTTGCGAAGTTTTTGGGAGATTCAGACGAAAGCTGAACCCCGTTGGGTTCAATCACGGACAGTTGAAATCGAAATTGAAAGACAGCTGTACACTAGCGGTGACCATTAATCACCAGACGGCTATATAAAACAATTTCGTTATCAGAAACAAAAGAACTGTCTTAATTTTTTTAAAACAGGTTAGAAAAAATTATAGACGTGGTTCGTTACGTGATTTCGCGAAACTTAACGTAACTAGTGATGAAGAAGACGTCACATCCAATGATATTATATATAAAAAAGAGGTAGATATCGCACTAGTGCGCGCAAATTGTTGCAGACAAATTAAGACAATTGCTGTAATTTTATTAAGTCGGCCAATGGCAGCGAGCGAAACAAAGCGTGTCCGTGACATGACAATATTGACAATAAAATATCCAAAATGCCAAGTTGTGTCTTAAGAAAGTGTAAAAATAATGGTTCGAAGATAAATAAGAGTGAAGTAATTTCATACCATACGTAATTATAATAAAATAATATTACACATTTATATTTTGTCACGATTTTATTTCTCATTTACAAATAAATGTTAAATTATATATGGTTAAATTATATATATATATGGTGGTTCGAAAAGGATAGAGAATATGATGGCCAATAGAGCGCGACAAGGACAAATAAAATGCGTCATAGATTAACAACCAACAGCGAAATCGTAGGCACAATACATAGCCTTCCTTAGCAGCTTGATCGCGAGTTTTCTTGTTAGTTAGTGAGTGCCTTTCTAACATAATATTATAATGATTATAATAAGTTCTGGCTTTCAACGTTTTAAAATTAAGATGATATAGAATGAGATTAGTGATAGCGGGCAATTAGATATTTTCTTAGTAAAATTAAAATGTATGTAATGTACCTACATAGAACATAATTTTTCTCATTATGTTATATTATTTTCCAGATTTCCGAGTGATAATTTTACAAAACGTAAATGGGTAGTAACCTGCGACTAAAATAAATCTGCAGTACCTGTGATACCTCCTCGGTAGGTAGGTACTACCTTGGTAAAATTTATTATTATACATATCACGATACTTCATTATTTTAACAAAAAAAAAAGGTCGTAACTTCTGTAATTTCACAATTTCAATTTTACAACTATTATGTGTAAAAGGGCAATTTAAGTTTTTTTTTATTTAGGGATTACAAACATTTTTGTCCCGTATAGAAATCGAACACACAGCACTTGGCGCAGCGTTACTAGTGGCACTTAAATCACTAGACCACCTGTGCAGTCAATTTTGTTTAATTAATTACTACTATCATTCTTGTATAATTCACCGTAACAATTAAGACAATTTCTTCTTTTTCAGGACAATGATGATTTTTCGAAATTTGGCTCACCTACCAGTCTGGACATTTGGCTCTTATTTGCTAAGTAGCGCGACCATCAGTAAAAAAAAACGTAAACAGTAAATGATGTAGGTATTCGATAAGTAGGTACACAATTTATCGAAAATACGATTGACAGAACTCAAATTTATTTAGAATTTGATTGTGAATATATATGTAACAATTTTGTTTCTAGTTTTATTTAATATATCATTACCAGTGTAATATGCTTATTGTTATATTCAATGTCTCTTCTGTGGAAAATCCGCATACTCTATAATTCACTCGTATACTTCAAGCGCAATACACTACAGACAGTTATCTCTTTCAGTATTTTACGTTCCGTATTATCTATCGCAGTCGTAGTTGAAAATTACTATACACGTATATGTATTTACATTTGTTATAACAACGCAACGATATCTGAACGCCGCTCAGTATGAACGTAGCGTATCTTTCCTTTATAATATCATTGGTCACATCATTGATTTTAAAATCAAGTGATTTCAGTATGTAACTGCTTTTTTTCATTATCATCATCATCATTACATGCCTACACAAGTCCATTACTGAACATAGGCCTCCCCCAAGGAATGCCACAAAACACGGTCCTGAGCCACCTGCATACATCAATATATATCTCTCTCAACTCATAAGCTCAACTCAAGCTCATACAACAATCGCGCTCTCGTCTGCTCACCGCTGCGTAGTATAAAAATCAGAATTTTTAAGTTCTCTGTGGTAAAAATGGATAAAAATACTGTAGTGTGCCTCAGTGCTTCAATTCAACAGTTAAAACACCTGATAAACTTTTTTTTATGTGCCTAAAGACACAAAAATGAGGAAAAAGTGGATGACAGCCGTAAAGAGAGTCAATTAAATAGGCCCTAAAACTAAAGCACACTGCTGTGAAGACCGTTCCGTTGTAAGGATTTTTGTAACTAATAAGCTTACTTCTAGCTTCTCTACCTATCTTTGCCCTACTAAACATACCTACTTGTCTACTTTAATTGTTTAGATAGGTAGGTATCATGCAAAAGTTGCCAACAAATTAGCACCTAGTAGCAGCGCAGTACAGTGATCCTCAACCGACTGTATTGGCGGGCTGCAAAATACACATATGGAAAAATATACATAAATATATATTTTCTTCCTACTACAAAATCAAACTCGCGGCCCGATGTCAGAAGTATCAAACTCGCGACCCACATTTATCCTTAGTTTTCATTGTATTTTTTTAACGATAGCAACGTATATAATTATATATTAAACACGGTTTTTATTTAGGTTTTGAATTTGTTTCTGAAATGTAACATTTTTGTTTTAGGTTGAAAATGATATGGAAAGGTACGTTAAGTATAAACTAGTCGGAGGCAAACTTAAACTCAAGAAAGGGGTTGTGCCACATGGGTTTGCTTGTCAAAAACAATCAATTGCAAAACCTGAGCGCTCTGTTGTAAAAAAACTTAAAATTGCAAAACTGACAACTTCCTCAGTGAATGTATTCCGTCTATTTCACATGACGTTGAAGAAGTGTATATTGTGGATTCCATTCCCTAGTTCAAAATATGATGAATGCCCCTTTAAAAGATGTGATAAGAGATGAAAATCTAAGTACTACCACAGAAAATAATTTAAAAACGAAACACAAAAAACTTCAAGTAAATATTATCAAAGTTTATTATAAAAGTACTGAGACCGTTAATAAATATTTTATTTGACATACATGGATAAAAAACAAAACAAAATTAAGAAACAAAATCCGACTGTCCTTTTAAAAAACCTTCTTCCATTCTAGCACTACACGTTTTACTTTAGTGTAATGGGATTTAGAGGATAATATTATTTCGTTGAAATACAAGCACAAATATTATAAGTATTAGGAATACAAAGATGATCGAAAGAAAATGAAACGAGACCCGCGTGATTTGGTCAAACCGCATCGGACTGAGCGCCGCATTTGTATCGCGCATTTGCGCGCGTAATCTCTGAAATTCAAAAAAGGGCTTAAATTTCTCGTCGTTATAACTTCTGAAATACTGTAGGTATTGAAGTGAAATAAAAACTAATGTAATGTACATGATCTTTGTTACGATTTTAATAGTATTTGGTAATAATATTTTGACCCTTTTGTGTTCCCCATTATCTGTTATCGGCGACTTTGGTAGTTAACAGATATGGGTAGAAAGATTATCGATAAGTATTATAGACAAGGAATTCGACAACCCTATTGAATTTTATTGTTTATCAGAACTCTGTTGACAATTACGATATTAATATTAGTAACAAATTTTGAAGTACCTATATTATCAAATATTAATTTGTTTAATAATTATCATCATTACAGCCCTTCACAAGTCCACTGCTGAACATAGGCCTCCCCGAAGGAATGCCACAAAGCACGGTCCTGAGCCACCTGCATCCATGGACTTCCTGCATGTCTTACCAGGTCGTCACTCTATCTGGTGTGGGGACGCTCTACACTTCGTCCGCCGGTTCGAGGCCGCCACTCGAGAATCTTTTTTCCCCATCGGTTGTCGGTTTGTGCTTGTGTTTATGCTACTTACATATCATTTTACACTATTTTTCCATTCTGTTTTTGATTTTCTGCATTCATATTTTGCATCACCTTTATTTCCATAGGATCCTGTAACGTTTTTACACAATAACAAATCATCTTCGTATTTTCACGCTGTCAGCACTTTCTAAATCGCTGTCAATGGATTCTTACCTTTTTCGATCTTTTATTTAGTTCTCCGTAACTCTGCAATTTCGGGTTTCGTGCGCGCTGTTGCGCTATTTTTTTTCCTATATAAATAATATCTCATTTCTTACATAAAACTTGCCAATTCTTAATAACAATCCTAAAACCAAAAATTTACATATTTGACAATTGTTATTTATTTGGTTGTCATGGCAATTTTTATTCAAATTCGTTACCGGTCTGATGTTTTATCTCGATATTTCCACATAAATACTCTTTTGCTCTAGGTCATTTACAAATAATTTCCTTTTAATTTAAATAATTTCCCGTTCTCTCTAAAAAGGTATAAAAGCCGAACCATCGGTGAAAACGGAGAGTCTCGCTTCAGTTTTCAAACGAGAAGCATCTACTAAAGGCCTTATCCCGGGGCCGCACTGCCTCGGGATCCTGCAAGCCTCCATCTACATCTGAAGTCGTCGGCGTAGTCTACTTCAAGCGCGGGGCCGCACTGCTCCGGGATCCTGCAAGCCTCTATCTACATCTGAAGTCATCGGCGTAGTCTACTTCAAGCGCGGGGCCGCACTACTCCGGGATCCTACAAGCCTATACTTTCATCTGGAGTCGTCGCCTGCGCCTCCACCTGCTAGTGCCCGCGCTACCTTTGGGCGCTGCGACTGCTTGCTCCAGGCGCTGAGTGCACCTACTCCAGGCGCTACGTGTGCCGGCTCCGGACGCTGCGTGTGCCTAGACCAAGCGCTGCGTGCCATCACCGCCAAGAATCTACAAGCTCAGCGTGTGCCTACTCCTACTCCAAGCGCAGCGTGTGTCCCTTGACCTTCAGGCTCCGTTACCATATTCCCCTAATCTTTATTTTCTATCTAATTGTAATTTCACGTCACCCATCACCATCATCATATTTCATTTTTTTATAAATTTTTGTCCATAATGCTCACATGTTTTGTAAGTGACTGTAGTGTTAATCCTGATAATTGCACATTTCACAGATAAATTTTATTTTTGTTAAATTTTATGTTACAAACTGTTTAACATATAGAATGTTTTCAATTATTTTGTTAATTTTGATATTTTGCAAAGAAAAAAGTGTCGTTGTTGATAAGTTGCATGAATTTGGGAAATATATTTTTTTACAAAATATTTTACATGTACGCTAGGGATTAACTCAACTATATCAAAATTAATGTCGATATTTATCTTGAATGTTTATAATGAATCGCTAGACTTGTCCACACATCAAGATAACAAATTATCGCTTTGCGTTCTAAAATGTAATTTTATTTTGCCTTTTGTGAAACAGATTCCCTTCGGATTTTATTATTAGAATAAATGATTAAGGTTAATTGAACGGGTTGGCTGGAATCCAAAGAAAACTCCACAATTTTCAGCAAACATTTTCTTGAAAAATATAAAAGAAAAAGTAGAGTGTTTTTTTTTTATTAAAAGGAGTCATTTCTACATTATTTGTGTCAATATTTATAATATTGTTATAATAAGACTACAAAAATTTAACTTTCAAAACTTTAGATAAAAATAGAGACAGATTTTTATACAATATAAAACTGTAGTACATTAAAGATAAAAAAAATCTTGAGATTATCCTCTTTAAGTCATTATAAACCCAACTAAGTATCCATTTATCAACCAAAATAAATGAATAGCCTTACTTTACCAACCGCACAGCCTCGCGATCACACTAGTACAATATTCATAGCATAACGCTATTTTCCTCAAGGGTTTGAGTGGAGGTTCGGATTATATTCCCAAGTCACAATGATAAAACTTTTAGCGTAGTTGGGTATAGGCGCATTACCCACGCGTGAGACGCGATAATATAAATTCCACAATATTTCATAATCACGGCGTTCGATGCCCGATTCATACTTTATAGCTGGCGACATTGTGCTGAGGGCTTAAGTAGCGTGGTTCATCGCCTGCAGCGTTAGTCGTAGAGAACAGGAACTCGTGGTTAAGTTAAAGCTGCGCGAATCAATAGATCTGCGAGATTAAGTTGCATTTGCTGCGGTCAGTCCATAAATGAGTTACCATTTTATTTAGATAACGAGATGGAAAGAACACAGAGTGCATCTGTATCCTCAGATACTTGATACACTTTACTCTGTTAAGATCATTATGTTTTTAAAGTTCATGCAGCTAAAATGATAACAGGTTTATTATTTCTTTATACTTTTCAGGGAGAGATGAAATAATATAACCATGAAGCATGGTAAAGCCTCATAAACATAATGGCCTTTAAACGGAGTAATCTTATTTAACTGATTCCTACAAATTTCTTTGCTTAAATTATTAAGTTTAAATTCATATTTAAGTCGAATGTTAAAATAAACTTCTATAATGTATTTAATTATTAAGTAGCGAAGCTTGCGAAGTCACTTATTGATTTCACGATGTCTGTCCGTCTGTCCGTCTGTCCGTCTATCCGTCTGTCCGTCTGTCCGTCCGTCTGTCCGTCTGTCCCACGATTATCTCGAGAACGGTTTCGAATTTTTAAATTCTGTTTTCAGCAATCGATTACTGATCACCCAGGCATCTGAACCTTCTATTTTGAAATTGATTGCTCAACGGCAACCGTTAGAAACCGCTACAAAGCTGACTGCTTCGCCACTTTGCTATGCTGTTAGCTTGCTAGGTTTATTCATTATTACATGTTCGTAATTATCAAAAGTAATACTTATATGAAAAATAAAGCAGCCACTATGTACTCTGTGTCCCCGTTTTTCATTTCCCTATTAAAACATTTTATAAAATATATAAAATATAAATAGGTATATACTTAGTTGATTTTAACTGCAGAGAGGTGTAAGACAGGGTCGACCTTAATAGTGCTGCCCAATGGATAGGTTTTAAGATAAACATGGACAAAACAAAGATCATGTATAACGTCCATGTCACACCTATGCTTGTAGTTGTAGGAAGCACTAAGCTCAAAGTTGTTGACGAGTACTTTACCTGTGGCAAATAGCCGACTAGGTAAGTCCAACTTCGACCGAGAGGTCAATTGACGGATTTAACTCGACTGGGCAGCGTTCGGGAAATTATGGCACATCTTCTCGTCAGGTATATCTCAAAACTTGAAAACGAGACTGTACAACCAGTGCGTGTTGCCAGTGATGACCTATGGAACTGAGACGTGGTCCTTCACTGCTGTACCGATGACGAAGCTCAATGTTGCTCAGAGAGCTATGTTCGGAGAGTCTCTGCCTGATAAACTTAGAAATGAGGATATCCGCAGTAGAACCAGAGTAACCGACATATCCCAACGGATAAGTAAGCTGAAGTGGCAATGGGTCAGTCATATAACTCGAAGACGACGACGAGAAGCTCCTTGGGAGAGGCCTATGTTCAGCGGTGGACTTGTGAAGGGCTGTAATGATGATGATGATAGTTAAGTATCTACCTATTTAAATTAACAATATGCCAAAACAGAAATTCCGGGGATACTGTCCATGGCAATAAATATTTTTCTCCAAGATCATAGCTCGAAAATACAACTTTCCGATCTGATTCTTGGGGAGTTTTTTTAAGTTTATCGGTACAGTCACCTAGGATTTTATAAATTTGAATTAAAATTCAACAAAAGGCAGGTAGGTTCAACTTATTCCCAGGAACGTATTACATGAATATTTTTTAATTATTTTAGACTATCATGGTAAAACTTCAGTTTATTTTTAAGTTGTTCAATTGCGTGCACTAAACATTTTTTTTAAATATTTTTACCGCATCCTTAGCAATCATTTTTCGATAGGCCTAGTAAGTACAATGTACATCACTAGCTAACGCACACAATGACAAATCAAAATTAGTCACGCGTTTTCAGGCTGTCAGTTCGTCTATACGCCAGTATATTTTAAGTCTTTGGAATAAGCATTTTGTATGGTATAGCCAGTCCAGCGTACTTGTATATACAGAGGTCAGTTGTAACAGCTCAAAACCATCTTGAGGAAGTATTATCTGTCATTGTGTCCATAGTGGTGATTTTTTTTAATGTGATAATTCAAGTATTTATAATTACTAGATAGAGTTATTAAGGAGTATGAAGCGATGAATTGTTGCATTGCCGACAAACTGACTTACAGTTTGGCAAATATTAAATAGTAAATAATGTACACTCTTTCTAAGAATAAATAAATAAATAAAACTTAAACAAGTGACCGCCCCATGCCCCATGGACTTTAAACAAACAAGCGGGTATTTTTTCTAAATTGAGCCTAGATCACTCCTGGTATTTCTCTTTATTTGTTTGTGATATTTTAGATTAGAATCGTATATATTTTAGATTAGAGTCGTATATATTACAATCGGTTCAGCCATTACGAAAATTAGTTCGGACAGGCAGTCAAACGATATTTTTAAAAATCTTAACAAATATCTCAATAGCATGTAAATATTTTATACATTAATATTTACAAATTAAATCAAAAATAATTATGAAAAAATATATATAACAATGCGTCGCAGCTCACAAATATGCGATAAAAATATAAATTTCTTGAGTTAAAAATGTCGAAAAGATTATTACACACAATTAGGAACTCTTCAGTGGGTTCACTATCACTAAACAATTCCATTCCGGAATTTCTACAATATTTTAGAGCCTCTGCAACACTTAAGCAGAAAAGCTGAGTAGCCAGCTTGACTTTCATTCGGTCTTTTTGAAAGTTGATTTGCCAGTTTTTTAGTTTATTGGATAAATGAAATGTTTCTTTATACTTATGGAGTGTAGAGAGAAGGAGGACCACCTCTACATATATGAAAAGTGTCCCTAAAAACGTGTCCAATAAGGGTGGCATTGCAGTAGCATAGGATAAATTTAAAAAAAAAAGCGCCAACAGTAATTGAATAAGATGGAGAAATAAACAAGGACTGACCAATCCGCTTGGTTTTGTACTACGCAAATAGTTGAGATTTTGTATACTGGCATTTTACTAACTACTCTAATCATGAAATTTTTTAAATATTTGAATTCAGCTGACTTCACTCCCTTCACAACAGCTATCTTCATATCGTAGTTTTTCAAACGCCAGCGCTATTGTGGTAGGTTTTGGAACCTCTATTTTCAGTAAATAGTAGGACACTTTTTCAACTTTCGCCCCTTATAAGATGGTTCTCCTTGTACTCTACACTCCATATTTATACTGAAGTTTATTAAAATGAACGAGATGTCGCCAGTGAATTTTACTGCCATCTTTGTTTATCAAAATTTTATTGTGTTCAATGCGTTTCGCAATAATTTAATCATATGACAGGGGTCGAGAACTGCAACTATCGGATCTTTGGTAATATGAAAATCAAATTTGATATCTTGTTTTTCGAAGCAGCAACCAAGATGTTCTGCCATAGATATATTTGCAGCGCAACCATCAAAAGTTAATGCCACTATTCTAACACCAGCATCATGAGTTAGCTCAAGGCACTGTTTTACCAGAGCGGCACGCTGCTGTCCTGTAATGCCATCCACAAAAAAGAAGGCGACAGGTATTTTAAAATGGCTATTAATTGCAATAACCAAAAATACCAAAGCTTCTTTTGCCTCTGCCAAGTGACCACCTTCTAAGCTCGTTCCTATATCAACATAGTCGCGAAATGTATGTCCGTCCCATTCAATTCGGCGGCGAATGCTTATTTCGTCAAGGGCTAATGTGGCTAGCAGTGGCTGTTGAAATGCATCGGCTTTAAGTTTTAGAGCCGTAAAAGACTCTTTGGTAAATCCTGGCTCCCCGCCTGTTTTTAAATACCACTTTTTTAGAGTATGTGAATGTGGTAGACTTGCATGAAATATTTGCGTACTCAGTCGTATGCTCTAGGCGAGTAATAATGCAAGGTTAGAGCGAAGCTGCGGAGAGCTGCAGAATATTTTTATCTTGATATAACTCCAGAGTCAGCATTTTTAACTTCTCGAGCAATTAATTCTTGAATCTGTAACAATTACCAACCAGCATTAGTACTAACCCTGTTTAGTTATGGTAATGAATAGTACTACCCCATCTATTCCCGTGAATAATAATAATAATAATAATAATTTATTTCGATAAAAATTAAATTTATTTAAATTAAATTTATTTCGATGGCACCGTTGACGTCTGTCGAGCTTGTCGCCATCCCGGTGAATCACTTAGGCATGTCATCTCCGGTTGTTCGGCGCTTTCTAACTCTGAGTATTTGCACAGGCACAACTTAGTAGCCAGGATTCTACACCAGGAGCTCGCTCTGAAATACGGTCTCGTGGATCGGAAACTGCCGTATTATAAGTACTTGCCGGAAGCCGTGCTCGAAAATGACCGCGCCAGGCTCTACTGGGACCGGGCCATCATCACGGACAGGACTATTCTTGCGAATAAGCCTGATATTGTGCTGATGGACCGGGCACAGTCAAGGATATTTTTGGTCGACATTACCATTCCTTATGACGAGAACCTCGTGAAAGCCGAAACAGATAAACTGACTAAATATCTGGACCTGGCTCACGAGGTGACCGACATGTGGGGTGGATTGCCGGCCGAAATTATACCTGTAGTCGTCTCTGCGAACGGGTTAATCCCAGTCAGCCTCTCGGGTCATCTGAGGCGACTGGGACTCCGTGACGGACCGCTCCAAGCTCAAATGCAGAAGGCGGTGCTCCTCGATACCGCCCGCATCGTCCGCCGGTTTCTTTCCCTTTCCCCCTAACCCTCGGCCGTTTGGTCTCCCCTGCCGAGGGCTTCCATCTGGTTGGGTTTTTATTTATTTATGTATTTTTTATGTATTTATTTTATTTTGTTGATATTTATGTATGTTTATCATTTTCATTTACAATTATATATTTATACAGCCCAACCAGATGAGAAAACTATATAGATACCCCTAAATAATTTATTTCGATAACATATTGTCTACATTTACAGATAGTGATCGAAGATACCTTTTAAGCAAAAATCTTGCCTGTATTAGGTGCCTTCGCTCTTCCATAGCTACTAGTTAACATAAAGTTTATTATCTATAACAGTATTAGGGGTACATAAAAATATGAAAAATAAGAAGTGTGTGTGTGTGTGTGTGTGTGTGTGTGTGTGTGTGTGTGTGTGTGTGTGTGTGCGTGTGTGTGTGTGTGTGTTTGTTAAGTTATGCCGTGTGCCTAAGAATAATCTCTGTTTCCTCGTAATCTAAAGGTATTAAATAGTTGGAACTATTTTTTTTGCATTCGCGTAGTGTTTTATTATATATGTCTACGATTTTATTTACTTTATTATATAGATAGGCCGAACGACTGTTGAGTTGATTTTTAGCAAAGGCGGTTCTAGTTTTGGTAAGTGGAATAACATTTTTTTTTCTTCTAGCTGTAATATGGTCTGAGACATAAGGTGTAGTTTTATGTCTTTTTAATATAACGCTAAGAATGTACAGCTTTCTTACAGATAAGACTTTACAAACAGCGTATAGAGTGTGCGTTGGAAATCTTCTACGTTTAAAGAGCATCACTTTCAGTAAAGCACGTTGCGCACGTTCCACCTCAATCATTTTTGTTTTAACCGCTCCTCCCCAAATGGAAATGCAATAAGTTAGGATTGATTGCGCAAGTGAAGTGTAAATTTCTTTAAAAATATTCCTTCTGGATCAACCCCCCAGGCACTACATGTCTCAAGGTCTTGAATATCCAGATCAGTTTTCTTAATCTGGTAGAGACTAGTTTAATGTGCGAATGCCAAGAGAGCCGCTGGTCTATCACAACCCCCAGGTATTTTGTTTTATCAATTCTGTCTATAGCAGGACAATCACAATTAGTGGGTTCAGTATCAGGATTGCAAGAGTGAATTAATAGATTGAAGTTAGTATCAGGTTGTGAATGATTTTGAATACTGTAACAGATGTAATTAGTTTTGGCTGTATTCAGGGTCAACAGATTATTTTTTAACCAGTTGTTAATCAAGTGCAGGCCAGATTCAGCATTATTCTTCACATCAGCCCAGTTTTTCCCAGAAAAAACGACTGCTGTATCATCGGCGTAGGAAAAGATGTGCGCATGGTCAATTTTTAGATTACAGAGGTCATTAATATATATAAGAAAAAGCGTTGGTCCTAACACACTTCCCTGTGGTACACCATAAGATACAGCAACGTCTTCACTGATGTAATGACCCAATTTCACTCTTTGCATTCTATCAGATAGATAACTCTTAAAGAGAGATAGCGCAACATCTCTGATACCTAATTATTCTAGTTTTTGGACAAGAATAGGGATGAAAACGGTATCAAACGCTTTCCTGAGGTCCAAAAAAACAGTCAGACACTTGATCCCTTTATCCATCGTCTCAGTAACTAGTTGGCTAAGTGCAGCTATTGCATCTTCAGTTGATCTGCCCTGTCTGAAGCCAAACTGTGACGTCGATAGAAGCCGAAATTTTTCTAAGTAATTTAATAATCTAGAATTCAAGTCTCTCAAGTATCTTCGAAATAGCTGGCAGTACCGAAATTGGCCTATAATTACCCACATCATCCCTGTCCCCACTCTTGTATACAGGAGTGACTACTGACTTTTTTAGCGGGGCTGGAAAAACGCCCTGCTCAAAACATAAGTTAGCTAAGTGAGTAACTATAGGTACAATTTCGTTTTTTACAAGTTTTAAGAACGTGATGGGAATTTTGCAACCAGGAGCGCCATCTGATTTCAAGTTCATGAGTGTTCTTTCAACTTCTTTCACATCAGTTTGTAGCAAGACAAAGGAGTTGCATGTAGCAACAGTATTTCTAGTTCCAAGAATTAGATTAGAATTGCCACTAGGATTAATATTTTCGGCAAGATGCTCTCCTATTTTCGCAAAATAATTGTTAATATGATTTACAGATTCAGTTGGATCATTTTTCAATTTGAATAACACCTCACTTTCATCATATGATTTATTGTTAAAGGTAATGGTTTTTATATTTTTCCACAGCAGTCTATTATTACTAACTGATTTAGTAAGCAAGTCCCTTTCGTATTTCCTTTTAAGTTTTTTAATAAGCTTATTACAGAAATTTCTATATCTAGTGTAGGTTATTTTTAATATTTCATTGTGACTCTCTTTTCGAAGCTGTTTTTGTAGTTTGTTACGATGTTTGATGCATCGTAAAATTCCGGGAGTAATCCACGGCTTTATTGTGCGCTGGCTTCTAGGAATCGAGATATTGATGGTATTCGAATTCAGTGATTCAGTGAGCATAGCTATCAGACGGTCAGATAAAGCCGTTGGATCACTATAAAACAGTAATTCCTTAATATTTTTTTGTTGGAGGTCCTTATGAGCTTTAATATAATCTGTTTTAGTTTTTGTTTTATTAATAGACTTTAATAGTTTAGTCTTAGATAGAGAAAGAACGGTAGTAAAGTGATCTGTGATAGTGGTACGTAAAACTGCTATGAATGCTGAATGTTTATTCTTGTTAATCTTTAGCATAAAGTGATCTAGGCAGTTCTTCTCTCTAGTAGGTATAGTGTGACCCGCTAGTATACCATATGCTGAGAGAGCGTTCAAATAGTTAGTTCTATTTTTGTACTCATATGCCGGTTCAATAAGTTTGGGTGTAATATTAATGTTAATATCTCCCATGATTATAAAGTTATTTTGATTAGTTAAGGTATCCAAGTGTGAACAAAGTGAGTCTATGAACTCATCAGCATTTATATTAGAAGGGGATCGATAAATACATAATATTGTGTTATTAAGTACGTCAAGCTGAAGACAAGAAGCGTGAGTAAGACTTATTTCCCTAACTTTTGGCTGTAAAGATTTTTTAATATAGGTAACTACACCATCATTCTGATTCAGATGGCGTGTCGTTGAATGAAGAACTATAATTGAGTAGTTGTGGTACAGGTTTATAAGAGGTAAGTCTACATTCAGTCAGGATCAAAATATCCGCCTCAAAGGGAAGACTAGACAATGTCAACATCAAATCGTCAAAGTTACTGTAAATACTACAGATGTTTTGGGAAATAATCACAAGACCGGATTCATAATTAATTTTATAAGATGGGAGCTCAGAACAGTCACACTCTATTGCACGAGAAATATCAATACCGTCTATCACATTCAAATTACAAAGTTGAGGATCACCCATTTGGTGTATAGAAAAATGCAAATATCGTTACTACAGGATTATGGCTAGTTATAATGATTTTAGTTATATGAGGAAGGTTTCGTTCTATCAGAATGAAGTAAAGATTTTTTTCGTTTGGTGGTTGTGTGTATAGAGATTTGAATGATGACTGTTGTAGAGGAGTAATGTATGAGGAAATTTGAGTATATAATTGAGTCTGTAAAGTATGGTAGAAGAAATGTGTGACATATATTGGATTGATATGCTTAATAATAATTCTAAAAGTTATTACAAAATGAAACAGAGAAAAAAAATACAAATAACACAATAAAAACAGATAATCAGGCAGAATAACAGAGTTTATCAGTTGGGTGAGCTTAGTATAAACAGTAATACCATAGGTTGGCAGTACATGTTCAGATAGTCAGATTACTTGGGGTCCCTGCTGCTGGCTACCCAGTAGTTGGTGTACTTGACTTTCATTACGTATCATTATAATTGGAGAGTTTTCATTCTCTCTTACATATACTTTACCATAGGCGGTCCAGCAGAATTTATAGTTCTTTGACTTGGCCAGATCACGCGCCAAGAAATGTAAACGCGCTCCTTTAGGGGTTAGATGCTCGGACAGGAATATAGGGGTATCTTCTTGTGTTTTAAAGCCGAGATGTTTGGCACACAGCTTACATTTATGTTTGATATTAAATGATTTTGCTGCTTTTAGTAAATCATTCTTTAGTATGGTCGAACTCGTTTCCACTACAATGGTTGGGCTTTTATTGTTAATGGACTTTGGCCGTACTCTGTAAATATCTTTAATATCCATTTTGGTGATATTGTAGTCCAGAGACTTGGAGAGAGCACTAACCATCTCAATAAGGTCTTCTTTTTTTTCGTTAGGCTTTTTCGGAACATTTTTAATTTCGAAGCTAGACTTACGATTTTCCAATTGTAATTCTTCCATTTTATTCTCCAGAACAGTAATATAATTCCTATCCTGCTTAACCTGTGTTTCAAGTTCGATTATTCGCTGCGTAAACTTCTCATTTTGTGCGGCTAAGAAAGAGACTGAGCTTTCAATGTTATTATTTGTCTGTTGTATCTCTTTAAGTACGGTATTTACTTGTTTAAGTTCATTGGTTTGGGAGGCAGAAAAAAATGTCATTAACCTACGCATTTCTTGTTTAAAATCATCCATTTGGTTATACATCGAATCATCCAATTGGTCCCTGCGTCTCTTATTTCGTTGGGAAACAAAGTTTGGAGGCGTAATAAGCGAGAGATCCGTGTCAGAGGCAGTTCTGTTAAGTACAGTATCCGTATGTACTAAGATAGCAGAGCTACTAGGAGATGTATTCGCCGCTGCTGATGTAACGGATGACGTAGCGTCGGGGCGTGTGGCCATATTGCCTCTAAGATGGCTTTAGTGCAGTGGTAGGTGGTGGTAGTATCCCTTAATTGGGTGGCGATGCAAACGTGGGTGTGTGACTGTTGTTCAACACAAATAGTGACGATACGCTAACGCAGAATTGGTTGTAGTTATAGTTGCGTACAGCAGTAGGCGGAGTACGAAGTACTAGGCGCTCATAAAGTTGAAAGAGGTAGTAGAACTGTTTGCACCTTCTTAGACCGCTAATTGGGTGGTGTTGAAACGTGGGGGTGCGGCTGTTGCTCAACAAAAATGGTGTCAAAGCGCTCGCACAGGAATGGTAGTAATTTATACTTGCGTCACAGCAGTAGGCGGAGCACGAAGTACCAGGTGCTAAGGAAGTTCTGAGAGGTAGTAAAACTGTTTGCACCTTCAAGTTTATGCACTACTATTATTTTGTGTGAATTTAATAACACTGATTGTATTTTAATTTTTAATAAACGAATTTAAAATAGCTCCAGAGACACAACTGTTCCTTACGGAGGTCCGAGGGAAGAGGATGATGATATGACATCATATGAGTACCATAAAAATAACAGTCAAGTAATTGTAGTTTATAATACATACCTCTATATTCGTATTTTTAAGTTGGCTAGGTTTTCCTTTTCCATGGCAAATTTATTTTGTAATGCTTCTAATAGTTCTTCAATGCTTGTTATTTTCTTCTTTAATCTTCGGTTTTGACTTTGTAATCGCTTTATCTTTAAATTCTGTTTTTTAATTTTTTCTTCGGACCATCTTTACATATGTCAATTTTTGTTTTCTTGGCGTTGAAAACGTTGAACTTCCCACGTCTTCATTGACTCCAACAGTTTTAACTATTGGATGAGTTTCTAGTGCTACGCAATCCTGTTCATATAGCATTTTACTGTCTGGAATTTGCAAAAACATGTAATTCCCATTTTGTTGGTTCCTATCGGAGCTTTTGTTAGGTAGAACTACTTTTGTTTTTACAAAATTTTCTGCAATTGGCTCAAAATTTTGAGCTATATCTTCGATGACTTTACAGCCTATATCTTTTAAATACTTTGATTTTACTTTTTCTTCGTTATTTTTATTATAATTTAGAATACGAGCTTTCTTATTAGGCTAAGAATCTAAATTATCCAATTTAATTTGTCTTTTTGAAGGCCCAACCATTGTTGTGACAATGCAATGTTTATTTTGAAACAGAAAGGATTCAGTATGAACTATCTCACATGTTATCGCAAACAAAATAAAAATAAAAAACCGCTACATTGAAGTTTCGTTTTATAAATTTTACATTAAGCTCTCAAAACTTATTACTACTTAATATATGAACTAAAATAGTAGGGTTAACTTATTTCAATATAAGACAAAATCTTTTTTGTAAATACTGACGAAGTTTTTAAATAGTGGTATCCTCGTTTCGATATTAAGAAATCACTTTCAGTAAAGTGCTCCGAGCATATGCTGCTACTTTTAAATAGCAACCAGTTTTGCCTGCCAGTTGCCTTAACCCAAGCTTCTTTGATCGAGCCATCTTTAGGAAACCTGAAAACGCACAACAGGTTGTTCTCATTATAAATTGTCATTTACAAATTAATAATGCGTTATTTTTATGAGTAATACTATGTTACTTACTTACTTCTCTGGTTTAACAACCCTAATAAAATGTTCATTCATAAGGTGACAGTATGACCCTATAATTTCTTATATTTTGAAAGACATCCAGTATTTGCACATTTTCATTAATATGTTAGTGAATAAACGGGACGGAGATAAAAAATTATCGATTTTAATATCTTCACAACACTATCGCAAGGCTTTTTATTAATAACGCTTTGACAGATAAGCCGTAGCATTACGGAATAAGGTTGAATATTCGTTGAAAAATAGGCAATTTAATATTTTGTCCATGTTTATTCAAGTTTCCTTGCAAAAATAAATAAAATTACACGTACCTGTGGTACGAAACACCTCCATTTGAAACATTTATATTTTTACTATTGTTTCTACACTCTAATACTGCACAAAACGGTATATTTTTGCATATATTACTGAAGCAGCGACCCGTTAGGTCGCGACAAATTTAGCCTGCGACTGACAGTCAATTATGTTCTACTGTCGCCTTGACTGTCGCTAATTATGACACGCCTGCCCCGCCCACTTTGGGTTTCCTCTTGTTTTTTATATTCCGTGTATTTTTTGCAGTCCTTACCGTCGGGTGTGAGTGAAGATAGCAACAGTGTGCGAGCGAGAGGAGAATAGAGGCATCACCATTTTCCAAGAAGATTGTAAAATATAACCTCCTTGCCATTTTCAATCCCATTCATGATTATATTTACAATAAATATATTTTATTGTAAAGTTTTATAATAATTATTTTGTCTTTTACTTTTTTATAACCTTTTTTAACTAAATTTTGTTTCTGTAGAATCTGTAAGTCATATTTAGTCTATGATTTACTGTTTAATGAACGCATGATTTTTGTCAAACTGGGAAAAATTTGTTATGTTGGCTAATCTGAAGCGTCACGATCAGAACGACCAATCACAAAAATATTCAATTTTGAATTTGGGCTAGATGGGTGGGGATTCTGATTCTGCTCTGCTCTGCTGCCCGCCATATTGTGTTCGGCTATAAGTGCTGAGAGTGAATAAATAATTGATTTGTTGTGTAAATTCTTTGTCTTCATTGTTCGGATTGAATATTTTATAGGTAAGGTCTAATCAATATAAGTCTTTGTCATAATTATCATTTAAAATATCTATATTCACTAAAATGGCACCAAATGCCGGTTCTTTGAATCGATATAATGTCGTTGATTGTTAATGTTGCACTAAATGTCCGACACATTTTATAATTTCTTTCGGATTTCTTTGTTAAGTAAGATTTTATGTGTTTAAGAGATATATGATAATGTTAAATTTAAGAATTCGAAGGTTTATATACTGAATTGTAGGTAGGATAAAATAATTAGCCTATTACTTTTGTATCCAATTTCTATTCTTTACTTGCGAACTTTGTTGTTAACTTTTACTTTAGCATAAACATATTTCTATTCCGGGAAATCCAGTCTCTGTGCATTAGTACTTATATCTACTTAACGCCGATGAATCATCACTAACTTACGCTGTGTATGAAAATTTCTGTTAAACACAAAGGTCGATATGTACACAGCTAAACAAATCAATTCGTATATTTGAGTTTATATTAATCTTGTTAATAAACTTACTTTGTTGCATTTAATTCTTATCAACACAATTTGAAAAATGTAGTCGAAATAATTCTATAGGTACATTTTCTTGTTATTGAATTTTACAGACTTTTTAAAATAAATTCTAAACTTTAAAAATATATTTTAGCAAAATACTAATTACTAATTTGTCAATGAATCAAACGCGTTTGAGATTTTCAGGTACTGCCCCAGCCTTATGTTGATGAAATTATTTATTACCCCAATCCAAAGAAAAATTGTTATAGTCAGAAGTAAAGCACAAAAAATGTAATGCCTTTTTTATATGAAAAAATATACGGTCAAATTTAATAGTTCAAAAAAATAATCTCAATTTATGTTTACTACCATTACGCTGAAACGAAAAACCTACCTTCTTTACTATGTTTATAATAATATTCTGTTTTATAATTATGTAATATTCTGTGTTATAATTCAGTTATATTGCATATAAATCTTTATCAATTAAAACATTAATTTAACAGCTATACAAAACTAGATAGAGCAATGGTAGCTCATTCCCAGTTTGTTGACTGGCACCCATATAATTGTTAATTGCAATTTTAAATGCTGACTAATCATGTGCTCTGTGGTGAAGGAAAACATTGTGAGCACTGAGAAAAACAGTATGTCTAAGAAATAAAAAATAATTTTGAAGACATGGTGAAGTTCACAGTAGTAGGCATTGTGGCAGTGACATTTCCATGTCCTAAAACCTACCCAGAAATAATAGGCGGCCAGTGTTCAGCTGTGGGATGCTAAGTTAAATTTACATTAACTTTACTTTGCAAAATCTTGATGACTAGTGGTAAACAAGAAGAACAAAAACTTACTAATAGGATTGCACTATATAGCTGTATAATAATTTAACAATAAAAATACTAGATAATAATACAAAAAAATTAAACAGACATTAATTTAAATTCTGTATGAATGTATTTATTTATTATATGTTTATATACATAGCTTATTGAAAATTTATTTATTATACAATTCTTAAAACATATCCTCTTATGTGTATATTTTAAACTAGCATTCATAATGTAACACATTATGTTAAATTAAATCTTCTTATGGACTGTGAATGCACCAGCATTACAATGATCTTAATTGAAGACTTCCCCCATTTAAAGTGAATTTACTTTCCTACCAAATGTGAGATTATAAAATCATAGGGGCCAATTGTTACTTTGTTGCTTATTGTGTACACATTAAATGTGTAAATGTATTATGAAATATCATAGTGATTCAGTGTCAGTGTAGCCAGAGCAAATTAGCCCTGTTTCTTTAGAATATTGACCTTTTAATTACCATAGCACAAAAAGGAAACACAATGAGACAGGCATCTTTAACTGTCATTGTTTATTATAAAAATCAGTTAATAATTTACTTACTTACATCAATATTTAACCAAATAAATCTCCAGTACCTACTTGAAATAAATTACTCTAGGTTTATATTGCAAGTTTGTATTTCTTTTTGGTCCACATGCTCTGCATGGTTTTTCACAGGGCTTCCATAATTTGATTGAATCATTTTTAAATTAGTAAAACCCTACCATTAAATACATACCAGAAAGATGCTGCTACGTTAATGAATATACTGCTTTATGCCGTAGTTCTTTAATATTTGCCCAAAGCAGCTGAATGGCACCACTGTTCTGTGCTCAATTTGAAATTTTGCAGTTTTAATAAATTTTACATCATTATTGCTTCTAGTTATTTGAATCTAGAAATATCGATTTAGTCAGTTAGTGAATTAAAATCATTTAAGTAAGAAAAATGCAGAGACAGTGGAGATTTAGCAGATATGTCTGACATAACATCTCCATACCTATGTGCTAAATTTAAAAGAAAATCTAAAAGGATTTCTTCATGTATCTTAATGGGCTATATTAAACTGTGGATTTTAGAGCTGTTAGTTGTGGGCTAAACACACACACACAACACGCGCGCGCACACACGCCCGCACACACACAAACCTCAATTACTGAGCAGGGTATACTGTGTGAAAAAATAAGCATTTATAATATAAGTATTTTAAAACTAGTATTTATAAATAATATTTGGCTAACTAGTTTTAATTACTATTTCTTAGAAATTTTCGTTTTCCTCCATTTAACAAATCCATAACATATCAGGTTGGTAAAATGGCTGCTGTCAACAAAAATGCATTGCTGTACAGGTTTGAACCCACCATGGAACAAGTGGCCTGCAAATAATAATTCTTCAATTCTGGTTTATGAAAAATAACTCAACAATGTAGGAATAACTGAAAGTTTAGGTTATGTTCAAAAATGAAGTAAAATTAGGTACAAAAATAATAAAAAATGTTAACTTCCTGTAGTCATTTAAACAGATCTTACATCCAACAAACTTCTATCTCGCATTGATCTTTGAATTACAAATTAGATTAAGTGTCTTAATATTAAAACCAATATTGCTTTTAATAAATTGGTTGATGTTTTTTTCTCACCGCCGTTTATTTTTCTTGGATACCACTGTGATGGTGACCATAGAAAATTTAAAATTCATGTAATCTAAACACATAGATGGATAGTGAAATAACTGGTATGTATTAAGCACGGGGATAAACCCTGTGATTGATAGGAGCCAGTTCTTTCATACTATTAGGACGTAAATAAACATTTTTAAAATTTTGTCTTTCTGTCTTTCCATTCGAGCTAATCTTCGAAATGGCTGAACGATATTCGGATCGGACATACAGCAGATCGACAGGGTGGATCGCTATTTTTTTAAAGTCGCTATTTATACTGTACAGAGCACGCAATATTTTTGTTGCTGCCGTCCAGAAAATTACGACCTTAACGAGTTTCATGGGCGGACATAGTTTATAGTTTTTATTGACAAATTTATTAAAACCTTTAATTTACGGCAACGAAATTATCTCACAGCAAAACGATTTTTCTTCATTTGTGGCGATTTAAGAAAATGAGGCGATGAAAGTGGATACCGTAAGAATTTATTGAAGGACAACAGCACAACCCCGTCGAAGCTTGCTTCCATTGCTTAAATTGACAGTGTTGAAAACTATAAGTTGGCCGTAAGTTTGTTTGTTACTTCAGTCTGTTAGTAATGTCAAAATATAGCTTTTTACTAAATGCATATGAACATACGGTACTTATAACAAAAAAAAAACAATTTTAAAATTTTGTCTGTCTGTTTATATTCTGGCTAATCTCCGAAATGGCTGGACCGATTTGGACGGGACTTTCACTGGCAGATAACTAACGTTATAAGGAGGAACAACTTTTCATATGTATTTAGTAAAAAGCTGTTATTTTAACATTACCAACAGACACTTCAATTTTATTTATTTGTATAGATATAGCATGAAGGTCCGTCATATAGCATTATTATTCACTTAATGAATGTCGTGCTGCGTTGTCGTCTGGTGTCTAATTCAGACATCTCTAAATTTAACTTAAGAACATGTTCTTAATCTCTATACTTCACATTAGAGATGTAAAACTGTCTGCGTCTCGTATGTCCGGTGCTAAGTTTCTGTGGTCTGTATCCGCAACTGTATATCGATTTTCCACCTATTGGATAGACACGCGTTGATTTGCTAACAAGCGTCGTACGTATATCAATTTATAAAAAATACCCTTTGATTCGATTTCATTCAAACTTCACTCGATTCGGAATCAATTGCTGAGGAAAAATCACTTTTGTTCTGTTCTCATGTAGTTCTTAATTATATGCAGCGTCCTATTGTATGTTAGTAAAAGTGCAGCAGAGTCAGTATAAAACTACATATCTACTTTTGTGCGTGCAGAACATTGGATAATTAAAGACACAAACATAACTATTAAAATTAGAAAAACTAAATTTCTTAAACAGACTGAAAAATACTTTATAATTTTTTGTCTCTGATCGTGATTTTAACCCAATGCACCAGCTGTTTTAGGGGCATTACGGTGAGCTTCACAATAATAAACACTACTGGTAGCTTCGACGTGTCGAATTGTGACGTCACATCGCGATGCGGAGCAAAGCGGTCGCCCTTACCGTAAAACATCACTTTACTCATCAATATTTCAGTAATTTTTAAAGGTAGAAAAAAAAGGAATACCGTTGAATTCATAATTTTTTATACAACTTTTGGATACCCTTAACAAAATTGGGTGGCCAGACTCATTATAAGTCTGCAGTCATACTGTGTACTATGAACAAGCCACCGAACGGTAGGTAGGTAAATCAATGTTAAATTTGTTTTGTTATGCATTTTTTGGAAATTAACAAATCGAAAATCGCATAAATATTAAAAACTTACAGGCAGATTTATAAATGTATTCCTATGTTTTCAACATTAATCGAGTGTAAACGCTTCCTTTATTATTTTTGATCAAACATGTTCGGTAATTGCGTATCGAGATGGTCCCACCTTGGGGAGAGCGCGCTTATTTTGTTCACGAATCATCTAACTGGCGGAGCCGCCGACCTTGAACACGCTTTAGTCAAGGTTACCGATACAGTACTTAACTTGCTTATAGCGCCTCCTATTGTAACCCCAATGACAATGAGATCGGGTTGACTGCTTCTACTCAAAAAACATCACGTGGTGGGAGCACGAAGGGTTCATTCACCTCGGTGCGTGAATAAATTTGAAATATCTATAGCGGAAGGGGGCTATAACGTTTAGATTTATAGTGTATATAGATTAAATAATAATATTATGTGAGATATAGATGTTTGTGTTTCTTTAATCTATCTCTCATATTGTAAACTTTACACATTACATCAACAAGACCATATTCGTGTTTGAAATAAATTAAAATAGCTTGCATATTATACAGAATTTGCAGCTGCGTGTCACCTCTGAAGAATGCGTCGTTTCTGATAGTCTTCGGTTCTCTACACTCAACATACGAAACAAATTAAAAACAAAGCATTTAGTTGCTATTTCACGCGGGTGTTCCGTGAGAGAGTGGTGTTTCCCCGGTCTGGATAATTTATCTGCAATGTGGCTTACCACTTAGGTATAAAGCAGGGAGATGTTAGCTGTGCCACGCCATATACGTATTCTTTTTTCATATATACGACTACTTTTTTAAATATCGTAAAGACCATTATTAGATATTGCCTTCTTAATTGTAGAAAAGGTGCCATTATTGCCACGCTTAATAGGTCGTGTCTTGAGTCTCCCGTATTTTATAGTTGGCGTAAACGAGATGCCTATTCCATAAATTCACGAATGCAATCATATCTATCTGACATTTTATATCGTTCTCCGTTTAACGACATCTACGGGTCGAAATTGAAATATGGTGATTGATTCCTTTATGCTGTCATCATACTGCACAGACTACGTGTTACGAAATATCTTTAATTTCTTCGACCTGTAGGTTTCTCTCACAATGTTTTTAATATCGTGGTAAATTTGTTTTAAAAATTCCAACTTTAGTGCCAACGATGATTGAATAAAGCAAGCGTAACGTAACTACCAAAAACCTTGAGAGATGATCTCTACTTAGGTCTATGTACACAGTGTGCTTAATCAAGTTAAGTTTAATTGGAAGTAAAGACTAGAAATGAGTTGGGGGGTAGACAGTTTGAATAGCCTATCATGTAGAGGATGTCATGGGGGTCATGGTTAAATAGGGGCAAAAAGTTCTTATTACACTCCTAGGGGGTCAAAATGGGCAAAAACCAAAAAAAATTAAATTCTTATTTCGTCTATTTCTTACAGTCTTTACTTCCCGCATCCCACTTGTTAAAATTACAATCATGTTTTTGTTACACGTCATCATTTATTCATTTCTGAATGTTGCAAGAAATTTTAGATTAATTTATTTTTTACGTAACACCGTCAAAAGTCTGACATCTACGGACTAAACAGGTTCTTCAGAATAGAGTAGCGGCGAAAAACAGACAGGCTTCGAAACCCAATAAGAACTGAGCACCGGCATAACTTAAGTAGGTGCCATAGTATGGTCCTGATACTATGTACCAATATCAGAGCCTTTCTAAAAAAGAAATAATTGTCTATGATAATTTGAAAGTTGAAAAATTTTTGATAAAATTTGTCCTTTATCTCAATTTTTATACCCCATTAATAAATTAAGAATTTATAATTAAATAGTTAATGTCCAATAATGCTTTCAAGTACTATTTTATAATTATTTGTTTAGGATGTGATAACCGATACTAATGAAATATTTAACGACCGAGTAACGCGGTCGTCTGGGAATAATATTTGTGTGCAATTGTTTGTGCTGAGATAAAGCTCGGCCCTGCGTGACTAATGTCATAGCTATTTATGTTTGTACAGACATTGGGATAATGAACGATAAATGTTTCGATGTGCTAGGAATTTGTGCGTCGGTGACGATTGCTACTACGAAAACCATATACCGTCTCCTTTTGACTCTCAGTTTCGTTATAATACTGCGTTCCGAAGACACATTTTTGTTTCGATATGTTCAAATGGTGATTTAAATTCTCGCATGAAAACCCCTTAACGTTTTGTTTATTAACAGTAAGTACATCAAAGTTTTTTGTAGAATTTTGGTCTTGTTTGTGCGAAACATAAAATTATGTTTTACATAATTTTTTTTATTTAAATTAAATAAAATGTGTTAAATGATTTTGCAAATTCATAATTAGTTTTCGGTAAAATATGATTTGCACTTTTACACATGAAAATTGTTGTTAAATTATATTCTATAAAACAAAGTTTATTTTATAGCGCTTATAAATAAAGATAATTAGACAAGTAAGTAAATATTGAATTAGTTTTTAGAAAGGAAATTTATTTTTTAACAAGTGTTTATCTATAAATTTTATGAATGAATTTCAGTTAAATGTGTCTGTAATTTCCTTTTTAATGCAATGAGAACGCATGTCTGTTCTCTGTAACCATTGGAACATGCACAGTGAAAGCGGGCGCATTGCGAGATACATCTATTTCTATTTTTATCCTGTTAACGATTATTTCGGGTTCGTTCCCGGTGCCGTGACCCACTGTTGTAAATTACGCTCCAATTCTAAACTTGCCTACCTATTTTCGTCCATTTATAACGTTAAATAGTAGGTTCGCCTTGACCTTTCACAAGCCTCATTCTTTCGGCGGAAGGTGTTAGGCATTGACATTCGTCGTTGATTTTTAACGCATAAAGTTACATCCTCTACGTTCTCTCATTTCTGAGCAATAAATTCGGTATGTGTTAGCATAATATAATGCATAATCGCGTCCTCATTATGTCCTGTTTTGACTATTTTTACTCCTTTTCCTTCGCGTCCATATTACACATACATGATCATCGGTTAAGGTTAACGTTTACATAAAGTTCGTTAAATATTTGTAATTACTGACCTTTCTACTATCAGCACTATTAATAAGTTGCTCAAAATTGTTCTATGTTGATGATAGCCGCATTGACACTACTACTGGGACTAAACATTTGACTTTGTACCTCTGAATCATAATTATATGCCTTATCAATCAATTGTTTTACGGTGGCATTAGTAATAACGTTAGAAAAACCTGTTAACAATGCTATTGCGGGATGTAAAATTTTCATAAGTCGCCACTTGTGGATAAGTCTATACTTAACTAATAACTACTAAAAATAAATATGTGATCCATAAGGTTTTGCCGATGTTTTTCAGACTGCATGCCTTTGTATTGTTGCGATTCTACTTATAAATGTAGAGTATTACAAGTTATTAGTAATAGTAGTTAAAACACACACACGATGATACGAAAGATATCAATAAAGAGTACAAAAAATGCCCCATTTACGTATTTTTACGTGGTAGAGCCATGCTGCAGCTATATTAGTAGTATAGTTGTAGCACGAATGGGTCGGCTCGACCGGGGAAGGACCACGCTCTCACAGAATACCAGCGTCAAATAGCAGCTTAACACTGCTGTATTTCGTAGGGCGAGTGTAGAGAACCGGAGACCCTTTTTACTGGAAACGAGGCATTCTATCTTAGTCCTCACGGGTGGCAACGCATCTGCATTTTGATTCGCATACGAGGATAAATGTACATGTCTATGGGCCACAGCAGCCACTTACCATCAGGTGGACTGTGTGATCGTTTGTCACCCTATACTATTAAATTTTTTTTTAAAGTAGTTTAGAGGAAACCTTTTAATATTTAATTTTATATACAATTTTCTTACATTCCTGTAATAAAAATGTTAGTAACGCCGATATGTAACTTAGTAATATTTGTGGGAATAAATAAAGAAAAGACAAAACTAGGAATGGATTGAAATTACTTCAATCCATATTGGTCAAAGTTAGTGAAGAGTGAAAAAATATTGCCAATATTAACTATCAGAATAGGGTAAAACACCCAGTAGTCAGCCTTTTAGTGAAGAGTAAAATTTGATTCAACTGTATTTTAAAAATTAAGCATTATGAATAAAAATATTTCCAGTAAGGTTGTTTATTAAATTTACTAAAGAAATTTAAAAAAAAAACATTGTATTTATAATAGAATTATTTAAAAAATCAACATTAAACAAATTATGGTACTTTTCACCAGTAGTCAGCCTCATTTCTTCACAAGTCAGCCATGTCTTACCCTGTAGTCAGCCTCTCACTTATTCTTGCATATTTGGCATAAAAATTATTTATTATGTATATTTTCAAATACCATCATCATCATCATCATCATCATTACAGCCCTTCACAAGTCCACTGCTGAGTGTTAAAAAGGCCTATGTAGGCCTCCCTCAAAGAATGCCACAAAGCACGGTTCCGAGCCACCTGCATCCATTGATTTCCTGCATGTCTTACCACGTCGTCCCTTCATCTAGTGCCACTCGAGAACCTTTCTTCCAGATCAATTGTCGGTTCTTCGAGCTATTTGGCCGGCCTATTGTCACTTCAGCTTACTAATATTTTGCAGATTCTACTGCGGATATACTCGTTTTAAATTCTATCACACAGAAAAACGCCGAGCATAGTCCTCTCCATAGCTCGCTGAGCGACTTTGAGCTTCCTCATACGACCAGCAGTGAAGGACCACGTATCAAATCCATACGTCATCACTGGTAGTACAATCTAGTTATGAGGTTTTGAGGTATGTCTGACGAGAAGATGTGTCTTAATCTCCCGAACACTTCCCAGCAGAGTTGAATTCGTCGATTGAACTCTCGGTCGAAGTTGGACTTCGATTTGTCAACGATATATTCCTTATGGCGAAATAGCTGGAGGATCTAAGAACTATGCTCAATGACCTTAATAGTGTCTCCCAACGGATAGGTCTTAAGATGAACATGGACAAAACAAAAATCATGTTTAACGTCCATGTCACACCTATGCCGGTAGTTCTTGGGAGCACTAAGCTCGAAGTTATTGACGATATGTTTACCTGGGACAAATAGGCCGACTAGGTAAATCAAATTTTCATGTATGTCCTCAGCGAATTCAGTACATATCAAATGTACCATGCAAGGCAAGTGTCACATCCAATATTCTTTAAGTCAATAATTTCTGTGTCGCTAGTCAAGTCCTCTTCACAGTTTTCGCATCTTACTTTGTTTGTTGTACATATAGTATTTTTCTTCCTCCTTTTGTTATTTTTGGAATTTAACAGCTTTTCCGCTTTCAGTTTTTTGTAATTCTTCTTTCTTTTTTTGACTTTCTTCTTCTTTCTTTGTTTTAGCTTCAAGTCTCTTAATTCTTTTAATCAATATATCGTTCTTTTTCTGTTGCTTCACTTCTTTTTGTTTCTGAAATTGTCTCCACTCTTTGGAAGAAGAATAGCTCCTATTCTTTTCATCCCATTTCTAAACGCCGCCATAGCTTGTGTTAATTGCTCTTCTTTGTATTGATGGATGAATTTTTGACATGATAGAATTCTAAAACAAATGATTTTTCATGTTAAAATAACCGTGCATAGTTTTAACCCTTATTTAAAAGGCTTTAAGGTACTATTTTGTGCAACAGGACTTACGGCTGACTACTGGATTTGTAGACCCATTGGTCGGCCCCTGACATGCAATTACATTTTTACGCGGCTGACTACTGGTAAAATACACTTTTCGCCCTATAATAGTTAAACCCAAAGTAATGAGCAAAATTGGTACTATGCGCTCCGTTAATGTCAACTAGATATAAGAAAATCATGAAAAAACCAGTAGTCAGCCACTTATGGCTGGGTACTGGATCTAACTTAAAAATTCGAAACCCACTAGTCGGCCACCTAAATTACAACATATTAAACAAATAAAATGCATGTAAACGCGCGTCTCCACCAAAAATGTTGAGAACATTTATGTTTCCGACATGTTGACAAATCAACAAAAGTCGGAGACATTTGTTTCAAAATGTTCCAAGAAGCGTCTCCACCGAGGGAACAAATGTCGGCAACAAGCGTATTCCTTTGATTTGCAACATTTTGAAACAAATTTTGTTGATTTGTCAACATGTCGGAAACATAAATGTCGTCAACATTTTTGGTGGAGACGCGCCTGACAGAAACATTTGTTGGCAACACGTGTTGACAAAATGTTGAAAACTTTGGTGGAGACGCGCCATAATTGTTAATTTTATCACAAAATAAACATTTTATTGTAACACTGTATAACAATCCACCACAAATTACAGCAAATACACACAAAAATTTACCGAAAACTCGAGCACGTTTCCTTAAGAAAAAAATTGCAACAGCATCGCATCTAGTCATGTCTTTGGCAGCAGTGCAAATTAACGAGCGTAGCCTGTCATCCTGATATGATATTGGTTCGTAAGTGTGCGTATTAATCAATAAGGAGACACAGAATCAATTAAACGTTATTTTAAAGGTGTAGACAAATTTCAACACTATTTATATGGAAATAATATCTGTAAAGGCTGAGTACTGGTGCGGGGCTGACTACTGGGTTTTTTACCCTATATAATGTTTGAAATTATAACAAAAAATACCAAAATCTGTTATATTATTCCAAAATAATAATAATTCTATTTTGCGGAGCTCAAATTATGCAAATTGTAACTGAAAATACCAAAAACGGTCACACTAGCTAGTCGTGACCCGTGACCGTAAGCGCCTGAACCAACCTGAACTGTTCGATTTTGTTTATTTTTAAGATAAAAATAATAACGAATTTGGAAGATGTATTCTCAAAATGACTTAAAAATAAGTTGATATGATGAATATGTTTTACACGATTTCATTATGGAACCTGTGCAAGGAAACGTTTAAGTAGCGGTTTAATTGTCATCTTTGGTTTATTTTATCGAGCCAAATATTATGATTTGCGGTTCTGTGGTCAAACAACCCTTAACCATTTTAAAAATTTAACCGATTTTTGACAATGATTTCGGTTTTACGGTTCCGTACCCGAAGACTAACTAACGGGACCCTATTACTAAGCCTCCGCTGTCCGTCAGTCCGTAATAGGTAGACAGTTGAAATTCACAGAATGTTTATTTCTGTTGCTATAACAAGAAATAAAAAAAATAAATTAAAAAGTGAAGGGGTTCTACTAGAAACGTGTTTTTTTTTGCTTGTTTGCTCGATTTTAATAATGGCAACAAGGAGACGCTTGAAATTCTCACAGTTTGTATTGCTATATTCGCTTAAAAAATAATATAAAATTAAAGGGGTTCCCCATACAGGAGACGTGTTTTAGGAGTTTTTTTGGTTCGATTTTAACGGTTTAATAATAGATTATAAAAATACCTACTTAGTATTAAATCTTGTACGATGGTCCGGGGAATCCTTCATGCGCGAGTCCGACTCGCACTTGGCCGGTTTTTGTGTAATAATAACATTTAAGTTAGTTTATAGAGGTTCAAAAAAGTTAATGTACTGCATCGTCGCCTTAATTGATCCGTCATCCTATCTAAAAGAGTTAACTGTTACATTTACGAACGTTAGTCGACATACATGAGAAAAGAACGTGTCGTCAACATCCGAGCCGTTGTTAGCTTTGTATAATAATATTCAATCGTCTTCACGAAAGCACCTAGTACTGCTTTAGTATATATGTAAATATTTCCACTTTTTTATGATACTGCATAACATGCTAAACGATCCTAATAACTAGTGATGCAACGAATAACGAATACGAGTATCAAACCTACTATTCGGCGAATACGAATATCTCGCCATGGTAATAAAAAACTAATTTATTTGATGATTTTCTATTGTTCTAATAATTAAAATTTACAATAGGCAAATTTTTATTTAAAAAACAAAATTTGTAGATTTTCTGGTTTTAGGTTATTTCTTTTTTCAGTTTGGATGTTCCCAGCCGTTGAAAAAAGTCTTTCCGAAGTGACTGTACAATAATTTCAGTGAAAAATATTGTTGGGAGTCCCCCGTCGTTGAAGTTAAGGGCCAAACCACACGTATTTTTTACGCGCCGACGACGCGCGTTATCCAAGTCCGCCAGTAATTAAAGTTGCGTACAAAAATATTAGTTTTTAAATATTCGTAATCAGTATTCGCCGAATACGAATATTCGGTAAATGTCTACTATTCGGCGAATACGAATATTCGTATTCGTATTCGTTGCATCACCATGAACTTCACATAATATTTCCTCTTATGTTATATTATTATAGGGTCTTATTTCACAATATTTTGACGTTTATTTTAAGTCTATCAGTGTTAGTTACACTAGAACTGATTTTGGTTTAGAGGTAATATGGACAAATTATATAAATAATATTATGTTTATTGATCCCAAAAACACTACATAAAACAAAACCTTATAAAATTTATATTATCAAGACTTAACCCAACTCAATACTATAATTAGAATATCTTTAACAACCGTGCTAGGTCACAGATGGTCACAGACCTGTGTTACAGCTGCTAAGCTCTCCCCATTTAATACATTCCAAAATCATAAAAAAACACATTTTAAACCATTCATAAACGATGTAAATTAACGTAAAACAATTAGTTAAGTAAAAATCCGACAAATGGTTCAATAACATAATGGCTATATGTACAAAAAGATTAGTTGTGTTGTAGAAGAGCAAGGCAGGAGCGATATGTTATAAATATTTCACACACTTGTCTTATTGACATTCAAATATTATAGCAAACTTTTACAAAAACTTATTCTAGATTCCACATAAAAATAATTGTTTCAGCTAGTGAGTAGTGACTCAAATAATATTACATTTTCTTAAAAGAACAAAAAGATATGATAAGTAAAATGGTTTTATAATAAATGATTTATTAATCCTAACCAATATTACAAATTTAAACTAAGTGTAAAACTAATAGATAGATGCGAGTGTGTAGCGAGTGTGTAGCGAGTGTGTAGCGAGTGTGTAGCGAGTGTGTAGCGAGTGTGTAGCGAGTGTGTAGCGAGTGTGTAGCGAGTGTGTAGCGAGTGTGTAGCGAGTGTGTAGCGAGTGTGTAGCGAGTGTGTAGCGAGTGTGTAGCGAGTGTGTGTGTGTGTGTGTGTGTGTGTGTGTGTGTGTGTGCGTGTGCGTGTGTGTGTGCGCGCGTGCGCGCGTGCGTGCGTGCGTGCGTGCGTGCGTGCGTGCGTGTGTGTGTGTGTGTGTGTGTGTGTGTGTGTGTGTTTTCAGTTTCCTCATAAGATTAAGACATTAAGAACTTAGTTAGAGCTTGCTTACATTTAAAACGTGTTAGCGTATATATCGTTATAATATTGCAATTTTTTTTATAAAGGTCCCATAAAGTTTGTCTTTGGGCATAAGACGAGTGAAATTTGTCTGGTGATATAATTCGATTTTTCTTCTTAATTGTTGAAATAAATTTAAGTTACAATTATAGTTCTTATGTATTTTAAATACATATTTTAAAATAAATAGCTGTCAGACAGCTGTAAGCTTAGAAAGCATAAGTCAGCACATCTCTTTGAGATCTTTCAATGCGCAAGATATAAGATTTGTAAGTGCCTCCCCCAAGCAGTAATACAGTATGACAATAGTGAATGGCAGAGAGCACTATATAGGTTTTAAGTAGGCAATCAATTGGAATATGTCTTAATCGTTTAAACACTGGTATTACTTTTTAATTTGTTAACATGCTCTTGTCAGGAGGTAAACAACAGTAACACCGTTGTTGCAAGTATCTAATGGATTTCACTCTCTCTATAGTCTGACAGTTACATTAAGTGATGAAGAGTTACCACACATATGTGCTTTGAAAGAATAAGAGTCAAGTTCATGTCGAAGATATATCATATCGAAAATTTCATAAAAGTAAGATACTTCATCTTATCAATGTTCAAGGTTAGCAAATTCATTCTCAACTATGAAATAACTTCTTCGAGACATATCTGAACTAAATCAATGCTTTCATGCCAGGAGGGTGCATGAAACAGTAGAACAGTGTCATCAGCATTTCATTTCAGCACATTCAGCGATTCATTTTTATATTGTAGATTATTTGTTACAACAAGAGCAAACTTTAAAACCTATTATTTAAGAATAATGTTATACGAACCACAAGCTCTAATATAAAATAACACAAAGAGGAAATATCAGAAGAAATTAAAATAGTTCTTTGTTCAGCGTTAGGTAATAGTGGCCTAACAGCGTTATAAATTGTATTTTTGAAGTGTATAAGAATTATGTGTATTGTAGATCGAAGGTGTAGTTAACTTAATATGATATTCGTGTAAGAAAGTAAAGTAGATTATTAAGTTTAATTTAGTATACTTATATTTTAATTAGGACCCAAAACTTCTACGAAAGATTTTATCTATACAAATAAATAAAATTGAAGTGTCTGTTTGTAATGTCATAATAACAGCTTTTTACTAAATGCATATGAAATTATATACGGGACATATAACAAAAACACAATTTTTTAAAATTTTTGTCTGTCTGTTTGTTCCGGCTAATCTCAGAAATGGCTGAACCAATTTTGACGAGACTTTCACTGGTAGATAGCTGATGTTATAAGGAGTAACTTAGGCTACTTTTATTAAATAAAAAGAGTTAGGGTTCCACGCTAAATTACACGCGGTCGAAGTCGCGGGGAGAAGCTCGTAGTATATAAACAAAATAATATAATAATAGTATGTCAATAGAAATCTGAATCAGTACCTACTTTTGATGTTTGGATCTTTCGACTAATGAGTTTTTCGACCACTGTACAAGAGTTATTTATAAAAATTCATGATTATTACGACTTATTATTATTACTGTTTTATTTGATAAACTTAGACGACAAATCTTTATCTACAGCAAGAGTATGCATTCATATATGTTTATGTTTAGGGATATTATGGAATAGTTTTAATTTAAGGTGCATGGCGGAACAGGTTAGTAACTTTATTAAGAAATGAAAAATTCCAGCCTCCTGTTAATCCTATATTCAGTAACTATAAACGCTTAGTTTTATAAAATAATGATATGTTATAAGACTACATACTTTAATTGAATAAAATACATTGCAACATGAACAATATGCGTGAATTGTAGTTGTGTTGTTCCAAGTGTTTAATTAAAACGTTTAAGTGGGCTACATCAATTAAGGGGGCTGCTATAAGAATGACCAGTTGTTGTGATCGTTGCGTCTAGCGTGTAATCATTTGTTGTATTCAATTTGCTTGGCTTATGTTACGAACTTATTGGTTGTTTGCAATCAGTATTCATTACTACATTTGAAAACAGTGCTAGTTTGCGCAATAGCACTCTTATATATCAACCCAGTTCTCTTATTTTATATTATGTATATAAAGGTTAGCGTGCAGAAATATCCTTTTCATCTTTTAATTCAATTTGGGTAAAAGGGGTTGGTTTTTGAGTATACTTCTGGGGAACCACACTCACCGGTAGCAAAATCATTAATTTGAATATTCTTACCACATTGATTCCCCCCTTTCTAAATAAACTTATCATTTGTGTAACAGGAACAAGGTATGGTACGATAAGGCCGACATATTATTCTTGAAGGATAAAAGCCTTCTTAAATAAAGATAGTACATATATAGTCTTGTAAAATCTTTCAAGGCTGTCTTATAACATAGACATAGCGTTATATCCTGATACATCTACGAGTTCATTGATATAAATCTCATTAAAGAAGAAATTTTTAGTTAAAATTTAATAAAATCAATAATAATTTTGTGAGTATGAAAGTATATTTAAGCGAAGCTTTCGTGTCGGTCAGATCGCCAAGTATGGGAGCTAAGCAGAGCAAGCGCTCGGTGGACATCAGCGGGAAGGAGGCGGAGGGTGCCGGGGAGGTGGCCGCGGCAGGCGCAGGGGGCGAAGGCCGAGTGGAACAGCTCGCCGATGCCGACGCCCTTAAGCCGCAGCTCAATGGAGACGCGCACATACACGAAACTTCGGTGAGGATTATACAAATTAAATTTTCTTTGTATTTTTAGTTACAAGAATCGCTAAAACCCCACATCTCATTATTTCTTGAATATTTACCTAGGAGAAACTGTCTGACTAGGTAAGTCTAAAATAGTTTTGAAACGACAGTAGCCTAATGGCAGGGTGCGGAACGCGAACTCAAAAGATCGGTGGGTTCCGCCATTCGACTACTGTCGTGAACCATGCTTAACACAAACATTTTAAGCTTACCAGGACTGATTAAGGTGAAAGCGCCAGGGTAACCCGCGAAATTCAAATTTTCTTACGTATTTTTGCAATTTTTAGGTCAGTGTCAGGCTGTATGTTTAACAAAATGTGATTCGCGACCGTAACAAGTATCTATTTACAGTATTATAAGGTACGTGAGGGTAATATGGTCACCTTAAGCTTTGTCGCCCTATAAAATCAAAACTAGGAGGACGACAGAGACAAATACACAATGTCGTATACTGTAACTAATATATTAAGAAAAAAAAATAGCAAACAAGTCTTTACAATAATTAGGAACACTTCGAAAAATCAACTTAAAAAAAAACTAACTACACTACCCAATACTAAAATCGACTAAAATGTTTACTATAATATCAACTGTCAAAATGGCGTCGTTAAAGCGGCGCCCTTTTGACCCTTTATTATTTGAATGACTTAAGAAGAGCTATCGTATCACAGAGTCATCTATGCAAATACGGCTGTGGTTTTTGAGTTATAAGAAAGTGACCATATTAATCCCGGATGACCATATTACCCTCACGTACTATAATCATTTTAATTATCAATACAACCCTCTAAGTTCGTATAATCCCATTGTATGGCTATTTCCAGAAAACCACATTCAAAGGGATTATATGAGCTTAGAGGGTTGTATTGATGATTTTAATGATAATAATTCTGCAAACACATACTCGTTAAGATCGCGAATCATATTTTGTTAAACATACAACATGACCCTGACCTGCAAATTCTAAAAAACGTAAGAAAATTTGAATTTCGTGGGCCACCCTGGAGCTTTCACCTTAAAGGGAATGTTTGTAATGTTAAAGTACAACTTTGACCGGAGAAATTGGTCAATCGACTGACCCAACATAGGTTGGGGGCAGCGTTCGGGAGATTATCTTTTTTGTTACTATCTTACTATTATCGTCATGTGTTTGAGGTACAAGGCCTTGAAAACAAGAGTGTACAACCAGTGCGTGTTGCCAGTGATGACTTATGGATATTAGACGTGGTCCTTCACTGATGGTGGTGTGGTTATCGAGTGGTAGCCTCGTATCGTAAAGGAAGCGTCGGACGACCCCCTACTAGATAGAGTGACGTACTGGTAAGAGATGCAGGATGTCGGTGGAATCAGGTGACTCGGGATCGTGCTTTGAGGCATTCCTTTGGGTAGACTTTGTTTAGAAATAAACTTGTGATGAAGATGATTTCCTAATAAATGTAAATGATTATTAAAATAATAATATTTCCCTAAAAAATCCATATGATCCCGCACCTGGCAAGCGTTTGTAGTCCTTAATAGGCTTACAATAGTCCTTCCAAGTCTAGATGTTTTTCCTCAATGAATTTATGCATGTGAAGAGACACATTCAAGATAAATGAGAAACCTTAGTATGGGTATAACATTTTTCTAAAACGTTTTTTTTTAATTTTTAAAATTTAAGACATGGTGGAGCCATGCTATAGCTGTATTAGTAGTATATTTGTAGCACGAATGGGTCGGCTCGAACGGGGAAGTACCACGCTCTCGCAGAATACCAGCGTAAAATAACAGCTTAACGCTGCTGTGTTGCGTATGGTGAGTGTAGAGAACGGATGACCCCTTTTACTGGAAACGAGGCATTCTATCTTAGTCCTCACAGGTGACAACACATCTGCATTTTGATTCGTAGCCGAGGATAGATGTAAATGTCTATGGACCATAGCAACTACTTACCATCAGGTGGACTGTGTGCTCGTTTGTCATCCTTATCCTATAAAAAAAATTAAGTTGGTAAAACTACGCTGTATTATGGCTACAAAATGGTCGGTTTGATCGTGGAAAAGACACACCCAAATCAGGCCAGCGTAACAAAGCGACGACGATGATTAGTCACAAGAGTAGAGGACTTGTTACTGGTAACGAGGCGTTCCATCTTAGTTTTCAGTGGTGACGACGTATAGCTGCATTTTGTTTCTATGCAAGCATAGATGCAGGGATCTATGGGCAGACCATCAGGTGCTCAACTGTGCTCAATGCCTTATATATATTTTTACATATTATTAAAACTGTGGCTTTAGTTCAGATTTGTTCTGGTTCTCTAATTCAGAGATTTAGGATACTTTTCTCATATGAGCATCTTTTTTTAAATTTTTGGAATTTTTAAAGTTGTTGAGTACATTATACAATAATTATGTAGTAATCTTATAAAAACTATGAGTTGAGTCAAAGTACATTTAACGATTTGTTTTAATTATATAGCTTCAAGTATAGTTAGTTTCCATTTACTAAATTTTTTGTATTATTCATAAGACACGTTGCCGTAAGAATCCGTATAGTTTCGTGACTTCCGTCCCTCCGCGTGTGGCTTTAAATTTTTTGCGCAAGTGCTAACAACGTAGGGTTTCGGGGACAATATATTTTTAGATTGTATTCACATCGTCTGTTTTCGCTTTTTAGGGAATTCACATTAAAAGAATAAAGTAAATTGCATACATTTTTAGTACCAGGCTTAGTAGATTACTAGGGTTAATGGCATAACCGTGAAATTAACGAGTGGTTTGGTGTTATCCTATGTATTTGTAGAATGTACATAAGTATTAAATAACTCCTGTGATAATCACAGTCACTTCCAGACCTTCACCCCATATAATAAGATAACATCATAGAGTAGGTAGGCCTGCTTAAAAAAGAAACAGAATATTCACATGTATTAATTACAAACGAGTCGAACAAAAATCAGTTTATTTGACAGACAATTACGGAATATGCGATAAAGTGTTTTATTATTATAGCTGACCCTGCAAACGTTGTTTTGCCATATTAAAAAAAAAAACAGGGGTTGATCGTAGAAGGGTGAAAATTTGAAGTTTTATGTATTTTTCAATGCTAAATCATAATAAAATTAAAATTAAAAATTTTGGCAAAAAAATAAAATTTTTTTTAGTGGTGGGTCACCCTTATCATTTAGGGGTTTGAAAAATAGACGTCGGCCGATTCTCAGACCTACCCGATATGCACACAAAATTTCATACAAATCGATAGAGACGTTTCGGAGGAGTTTGGTAACAAACACCGCGACACGAGAATTTTATATATTAGATTATTTACGTGGTAGAGCCACGCTTTGGCGATTTTATGACTGCAATACAAATGGGTCGGTTCGACCGGGGAAGGACTACGCTCTCAGAGAGTACTAGAATAATATACCAGCTTAATGCTGCTGCGTTTCCAATGGCTAGTGTAGAGAACCGGATACCTTTTTCACTGGAAACGGGGCGTTCCGTCTTAGTTTTCAGGGGTGACAATGCATCTGCGTTTTAATTCTTAATGGAAGACAGATATATGGACGAGACTGTGAGCCCCACAGCATCCACTTACCATCAGGTGGAATGTGTAATCGTTTCTCACTCTTATTCTATTGAAAATATTCCATATTTATTTAAAATCTAATTAATAGATCAAAAATGACCACAAAAGAAACTGTCGACGTGCACTTGTACTTGTAATAAAATTATTAATTATTTACAGACAATACCTATTAAACGATATGTACATACGTTCGTTTCTTAATTTTTTCTTATTATAATGTGAAGAATTTCTTACAAAAACAAGATATATCTATATATTTATTAAAATCATTGCCTAGTTTGCACTATAATTTATTTCTCTTTATTTATCAACAAAATTTTCCCGATTGTTATTATTTTTTCTTTCACAAGTAAGTAAACTGGGTGAAGTAGAAGCTTTTGTAATTATTGTCTTCATAAAATATTATTATTCGGCCACATATTCGTAATGGCGCTCTGAGGTTATATTTTTTAATGTTATACTCTATTCCAATTTTCATTTTCAACGAGTATTTTGAAATATTACGAAGTGTTGAGAAAATGGCACTAATAGGTTTCAAAGACTTAACGGTTAGCATATGCTTACATGTTAACGATTCATTTTACCTTACTTTGTACGTGATAATATAGCCTCATTTATACTTATCGCGGTATAATTTATTTTCGTATTGTTTTCTTTTAAGGACAAAGAAAAACAGTTAGATAGCGGTACGCCTGAAAATGAAAAAGATGCCGCGACAGAGAAAGAAGAAAAGGTGGCGGAGGAAGCAAAGGAAAAGGAAAGTCCCGCCGTAACAAATGGTGAAAGCGAGCCGAAGGAAGAAAATGGGGAGACGGTTGCCACTGCCGAAGATGCAAAGAAACCAAAGAAAGAAAAGGTAATGTTAATAATATTCAAATAATATTTTGAGTTAACTAACATTATTAAGTAATAATATAACGTTTATTTTATAACAACGTTGCTTTAAAGTAGCTTTGTTGAAAATTGTCTGTGATAAACTAATTCTAATAAGTAGCATGATGTTTGCTATAATGTTCTAACCGAATTATGTCGCGGGCAGGTCAAGAAGAAATGGTCGCTCAGATCGATCAGTTTTAGTAGAAAAGACAAACCCAAACAAGATAAGAAAGCTAAAGAAGATGAGGCTAAAACGCCGAACGGCGAGTCTGAGAAATTGCCGGAAGAGGTAAGTGCATATAAATTCACGTTGACTAAGCGCAAATGCTTAAGGCCTCATTTTTTCGTCATTTTCAAGTTGAATGATTTCGCTCTACGCGCTCGCGTCCAAAGGAATAACTTTCTAGTTTTCTATACCGACAATATCTTATTCGTATTCCGTTAATGCCGCCCGGTCTGTCAATGCATCGGCGACCCAACGTGCGCTCGAGTTCTATACGGAGTGTACATTCATCATGCCAGCAGCTTGCCCCACTTTCCTTCCAGCATTGTCTGTTTACACATGAAAAACAGTTCAAGTATAACTGAATAATTATAATAAGGATGTACATATTTGTTTACAACATTTGGATTTACAATCGCGTGTCATCGACCTCGCCATGCGAATAGTGGAGGCGATGTGAAATCGCACGCGTCTCGCCGGTACGGCTCAAAACTGGTACGAGGGCGACCGCGACCATGCACTCTGAAAGTGGCCAGCTAAGATCATAAAACGCATTAAACTTATCTGTTTTTTAATCTGATATAACTTCAACGACCAGTCTCGGTTTCCTTCTGTTTTTGCTAGTCGAGTTTTTGTAATGGTTAGTGTGGCAAGTGAACTTTTGGCGTAACCTTGTCTAGTTAGAAACCAAGCGATTTCTATGATTGTTAAACTATTGCGACGTCGCGTCGGTGCATTGCACTCGGGCGGCGGCATGAGGAACAATGCGCATTATAATTCAAAATGGTGCTATATCCGCACTGGGCGAACGTGATCCCTCCATTACAGATTATGAGACAGTGCTTACCGTCCGTCACTTATTCCATTGACGACACATGAAGGCGACCATCGGCGTCTACTGTTATACCCAACCCTTTAACTATAGTTCACGAACAAAGAGTTTGTATAATATGCTTCACTCGGACGTTGTTAGCCACGACCTTCGTTTACAACGCATTGGTTGCCTCTTTGTTATGTATTATATTTCCTGTTTGAGTTTTTACCGGCTTTCATTGTCAGTGTGCATATCATAATATATGTATGCCTGTTTTACTTTCATATTAATGTTTTGTAACTAAGCTAGTACTATAGAGTTATCTAATTGTGTACTTAAAATTAGTCATAATATCCATCAATTCTCCAACGAATTTAGTTTTTATAAAATTTGATCATGTCATTAAAAACTCAATGAAATAGTATTATGGTGGATTTATGTATAACTGTATATATGTATAAGTACATTTACTAAAATTTCATAAAATATGCATTTAATATTAAAAACAAAAACAACAGAGGATAAATAAGTTTAATAAAAAATGGCAAGTATTTAAAAAATGAGGTCACCTAAACATCAACAACACAAACAATTATAATTTTAAAATCAAACATTAATTTAGGCAAAGACAAAGCATTAATTTACATACAATTATATTCATGACTCCTCTACAATAAAGAGCGACGTCATTCATTGTGGCGTATGTATTTGGGAATCGCGTGCACTTATCAAATGCTCACCGTTGTTATACGCGGCGAATGTTTACGTCTCGGCACATGTGCCGATGTGCGGTCGTTAGCACTCAGCCTCCCACAACGAAACGCTTCTGACACATAAATTCTATAAAGCAGACGTTCTCTAATGCTCTGGTACGCATTAAAATTCTTATGTTGGCGGTATTGTCTTGCCGGCACGTTAATTTATTTCTGTGATTTGTTACATTTAGGTTCTGAGGAAATATAGTATCTATTGGTGTATTTATTTACTTGATATAAAATTTTTATATATAATTACATATTATATAGTTAAATAGCTATACGTTTGCTTGTTAATAGGAACTGGTTGCAGATAAAAAACAATTATTACATAAAGCAATGTTTGAATCGCCGTGGAACTTGTGTTTACATTGGTCGATACCTATGCTTTTCAATCGTGAATTAATTCAAAAGCGCCTTACCGTTATTCTCCTTGTGCATTTAAACTGCAAGAATTAAATTAGCTTTTTAAATTGATTTTTATAAAGATTGCAAACTTAATGAATTTTAAGCATGTGAATTTGTTCTTAATAACAGTGACCTTAAAATAATGATGCAATACAGATTAAGACAACTTTTTGTTTTATAAAATTAAAGCGACAAACGAAATTACGGCGCAGCTGATGATACGTGGGGCTACAGCTGTCCATAGACACCTGCATACAACTTTATATAAAGAAGGTTACAGATGCATTGTCAGCCCTGAGGACTAAGAAGTAATGCTTCACAGGCAATAACTATACGGCCCCTTTATATGGTTTAGAACACAGCAATGTAAGCACTGATTGATATTTAGCGGCAGAAATAGATAAGATGGTGACCTACTCAGACGAAGATCTAGGCAGAAAGAGCCCTACCACCTGCTAAAAGAGACTTGATACAACTGTAGGGTTTCTTGTTTGTATACAGAATTACATATTATAACGTTTGGTTTTGTTAAAACGAAATATTTTGTACAATAATGATGTCTGTCGCTTGCGCTACCATCGTTCTATATAGGTGTTAGTAATTAGTACAAGTAAAGCTAGTAAATTACCACACATCCTTGCATAATAAATTAAACATTTTTTTTACAAAATTTCAACATCGTACCTGTGCGTGTAATACATTTATTTATTTACGTTACAGTGTTTTATACATACGGCGTTTTCATAGTAATTACAATACATAATATCATACAGTAAGGCCAATAAAGATTACCCAATTTTTTTATCAACTAATAATAAAGCGTGCTTGTGTGTGTGTGCTTGAGTAAGTATGCGTCCGTGCGTGCGCGTGTGTGCGCATATCCATTATTATACACATTATCCGCGCAATAGAAGATAGAAATGGTCTGGTATCTGTATGAAATAATTCGCGAGGCAAGTTTATGTGGAAAATAACATTAGTAGTGCGGGGCAGGTTTCCAAGGCTAGGTGGCGGGCCGGACCAGTTGCCGCGGGCGCGTGTAGGAAGCTCCTCCCGGCTCGCCCTCTACCTGCTAACGTGCCTCGCCTTCGCAAATTCTCATCCGAACTTATCATCGATTGCGGTACAATTATTCAATCAACATGGTATACTGCAGGTATACTGCTACAAGCTACACATAAGCCGTCAAACACTGGGAATCGTGCATCTGAAATAGTTGAAACTATTATAAAATTACAACTAATATACTTGAACTAGGAGTCTCATGTTTAGCTGCTTTTTTAGCAATTTAACGTAGCACTTTGTGAGAGCTATGTGGAGTTTAAACTAAACTAACTTGAAATAACTTCCAATTGCCGTCACTACAATCAAGTTGTACACGACGTAAAATAAACGCTATTATTTTATTGTTGCCGTTGAAATCGGAAACATTGACGACCGTAAATTTATACATTTTCAATTAATAGAGCTAGGTTTACAAGATAAAAGAGGTAGTTCAAGGGTTCCAAATAATAATAGTTATAATTTATTAATGGTGTGCAGAATATCCACTACCCCATATCGTCTGGTGGGTATTATAAGACAGAGGACGCAGACACACAAACAGAGGGAAATTGAACAGGTGATGGGCAACAGCATCTTCCTGATAACAACTAAAAATTATAAAAAACTGCTGTTGACAACCTGCCTATGTTCAGCAATTAACTTTTATAGGCTGTAGTAGATGATAGATAGATAATTTATTAATATTACACTAGCGTTAGCGCTCGCCTTGTGGTGACGGCGTGAGAGATTTCATCACCTCAATTTGTCCTGTGGGTGTTCTAAGAGAGGCGAGTATTCCAGAAAAATCTCGTGTCTTCCGATAAATAGCAGCAGACGTAAAATACCCAATCCGGTGTAGGAAGCAGCGTCAAAAATCCGACGCATCTGGAGCTGTGATCGTTGATCCTCCTGCAAAGAGTAGTGATTATGGTAATAATAATATGGAATAAGGGTAACAAACAAGCAGACAGTACATATATCTGATGGCGAATGGATGCTGCAGCCCATAGACTGCGTCTTTCCTCGATCAAGAATCAAAAATGCAAATGCGTTGTCACTCACTAAGATGGCATGCTTCGTAACTAGTAAAAAGGGTCTCTAGTTCTCTACACTCACAATAGGAACGACAGCAGCATTAAGCCAGCGATTTTACGCTGGTATCGCTAGAGCCCTTCGTGCTGCAGCCATAATATAGCTAGAGCGTGACTCTGCCACATAAAGGGCGTTACTTTACCACGTAGAAGATAAATTCGAAAATCCTGACAAACGGGGGAGGCTTAGTGTGCTATTGCGAGCTGATGAAGGATTACTATTATTTTCATATGTAGTATGTTTCAAACCGACAGTTGTTGCTTATGGTTGTGTAACAATATGAATAGATTATGAAAATCATCTCGCGCAAACAAAGACGTGTTGTTTACAGCTTCTTTATATACTATAGTTACACTATACAGCAGACGGGATCCATCTCGTGTTCGCTGCAGTAGCATCAAGTGAACAATGATATCCATTGTATTGTACAGTGGAGTGCAAAATTCCCGCTAGAGTTACGAACGCGTCGTGTTGCATGTTTATCAAACTGTGGGTAGAAGCGGCTATTCGGAGTTCTCTGTCATATTTTCATAATACAAACGGTCGTGGCTTTGACATAACAAGGAAGGATTCCGTTTCCTATTGACGCTAACAGTACTCGATGACGGGGTGCAGAGATAGACAGTAGACAGTTATGTATGTACGTGTTCCGACGGTGATAGCGTGCAAAGTTTTTCTGTTATCGCTAGGCGATGGCAAAAGGCTGCCTTTACTAGTTGACCGTTTTGTAATTATATTATACCTATTGTTTGGTATCTGTGTATGTATTTTATAGGTTCAAAATATTACTGAAGATGTTATTGCTCTGATTTCTGTATATGATACCATATACAAACTTTCTTCAAATAATACGTTTAAATACATAATGTAATAAGTTTGGTCCGTTCTATAAAGAAATATAGGTTTTATCATTAAGCAAGGTTGCTTACGGTGAGAATTGAAGGCTGTGTTACACTATTTCATGATGTTGTGAGAAAATAAAAGAACAAAATTTTGACTTAAAATATGTATATTTTCCAAAGACTTTGTACTGAACACCTTCAAATATTTCTCGAATTTATTTTATTGAAAGCGTGCCGGATATACTTCAACTTCCGGAGCAGTGCTTACCAGCGGCCACCGCACCGTATGGTACTAAAGACGTGGAACTATGTACGCCTTAATAGTCTTGTTATTGAAACGGCTCTCGTAGAGTGAAGGTAATTCTATATCTATCTTAACTATGCGAGTAATTGGTGCCAAGAAAGGGCGTTCAACCGTCGATAGCTCGATAGTTTCGCAGTCGGCGATAGCGCCGCGCCGGGACAGGCCGCCTCTATCAATGTCACACATTATCTATGCAAATTGCACGTCGCTCGATACTTGTATTACATCATTGCTGTTGCAAAACTCGCGACCTAGCTTCACCCTGTACAGTGTCATTAAAACTTATTTTAAACAAACAAACTAGGCTGTAGGTAAAAAGTTTTTAAACACTAAATTAATTATAATAAAAACTAGGCTTGATAAATGCATGTAGAGGTGATTTATTATTACTAAATCTTAATTAAAACTTGGATTTAATACATAGGCAAATAGATTTAAACACATTTTTTTTATTCTGCTTGTTTCATTTACTAAAAAGGTTTCCCCACAAACTTGCTGAGCTCGATGGACAACACTTTTACACTTTCTTATCAAGTACTAGTAGAGAATACCCCAACAAAACTTAGATTTCATACGTGGTAGAGCCAAGCTGCAGCTATATTATGGTTGTAGCGTGACTGGGTCGGTTCGACCGGGGTAGGATCATGGGCGCTAGTGTGTCACCCTTATTCTATAAAAATACATCTACCACGTACCACAGACATTGTTTACACCCATGAATTTACCACTTATTAAGATTATTTGTTAAGAACAATGCTGTTTGCCGTATATTAATGGCTTAGTGAATCTATCACACCATATCGTCCAGTCGATGTCTTAATAAAATAGCTTACAAATAACGCGCGGCCTACAGGCCTACATGTCTACATGCCACGAGCCCAGTCTTAGGTGAAGCTGTAGAAGGCAAAATACTCACAGCACTCCACATCTCAGAATGATGCTGTCTTAAGAAGCGACCAGATATGCCAAAAAAATCTTATGGCTTACGTTAGATGTCGGCATAACTATGTTGTTTACGCCAGACGTAAAATTTTCAGGCCGGCATTAAAAACTAAAAAACAACATAATTTTGATGACGTTGAGTGGTCCGATTGCGAACTGCGGCAGCAACTTTGGAAAACTTTGAAAGTTGACTGCACAATACATATTATAATGCCTCAAATGTGCCCCAAACTACAGAGACAGATGGTAGAACATGACAGGAACACTAGGACATACTAGGCGGCAGGAAACCAATTCTGCCTAGAAGACCTTACCGGACGGAGGCTATTATACAGTGCTTGCTCTGCTCTGTTCCAGTTGTTTTGTTTGTATGCAGTAGCCACTTACCATCGCGTGTACTGTAAATTCGTTTTTCACTTCAGTTATATAAAAAATTCGACTTTTTTCCAAATGTTAAGTTACACATTTTAAAAAACAAGTGGCAAAATTAAATTTTTTTTACAACCGAATTCAATATAAATTATTGAGGATAACTCAAAAACTACTGGTCAGACCTTGATCACATTTATATGGGACCACATGTGAAGAACCAACATTTAAAAATAAAATATACAGTCGTATTAAGTACCTCTTCCTTTTTGAAGTCTGTAGAAAATGTCGAATATCTTTCTTAACACTTCCTTCCTCTCGGCGGGAATATGGAACGCACAGTAGGTGATAGAACTCCTTTTGCGGGAGTCCATTGGTATTAGTACCACCCTCTTACCTTTTTCTACCGTCAAGCAGCAGTGCGTGCATTATCTTGTTCCGCTCTGAAGAGTATAGAGTCCAGTATGATTACAGGCTTTGAGGTAGTAGCCAATTATCTGCTGGTGGGTTGTAAGTTCGTTTGTCACTTAACAAAAACAAAGATAAAATATGAAAATAATAGAATTTCCTTCAATAAAATATTTTCTTAAAAAACCGTATGCAATGTCCATATATAAGATAAGATTGGAGGGTAAGCTTGGATACAAAGACACAGAGACACTACATTACTTCCTTCTCTTCATAAGCCCGTAAACGTAAGCCTTAGAATGGTGTTATTATTCTAAGACGTAAGCCTTCTGCGTAACTACTAAACATAGAACCACCCCCATAGTAAGTAGGATAGGCTTTTTTATACAAGTAACGGTGAGAAACGAGCACACAGTCGTGAGTTAAGTGGATGCTGTGGCACATAAACCTATATTTAATCTCGATTAAGAATCAAAATGCAGATGCGATATCGTTCCTGAATGCTTAGATGGGTTGCATCGTTACCATTAAAAAGGGTGTACTGTTTTCGTCATATATCATACAAAACACAACACCATTATGCTGCTATTATGTTGGTATGATCTGGTAAGACATTCAGGAAGTCTACGAATGGCACGCAGGTGGCTCAAGACCCGTTTTTAGTGGATTTACTTGTAATGCCATGCAAGCATACGTTCGCTCTTGTCTGTAGGGCTGTAATGGAATGGAATTTATATCACACATACGTATGTACCCATAGCAACGTTGTGAACAGTGTCAGAGGTGTGTGAAAGTACTGCGATCAACAGTCTATCTAAGTTTAAAATATCACGTGTCGACATGGAGATTCCAGCATAAGGCTACCTACTTCTATCCGTTACTATACCCACTGTATATGTTGTATCCGTAGTATTTTTTTATTCGTTTAAATTACGGTCAAAGCCGTTAAAACGTCACTACTAAGATGTATGAATCTATTATTATTTAGACTGATGCGTCACGTGTATGTGTAGTACGTATAAAATTTACGCAGTGTGATTCACAAGGTGTAACACCAAACTGACTCACGAATAATATGAATGGCTTTTTCAGTGAACGTCTGCGGCACGAAAATAACGGTTCGCTATTCTTTTTATAGAAAATGCACGTTTTAGCTTTATTTTTACATTGCTCCATTAAAAAATCAGAGAAGTGTGATGGAAATATTCGTCGCATTATGCCCCATTTATTTCAACCGGTGCATCCATCTAATAAATAATAAACAGGCACGAGCTTATCGCGTACGTGCTCATGGGTGACGGGCAAAAAACCGACGCTCTTTATTGTTCTTTGACAATTTCCGCTTCGCAGTGGACATAATTGAAGAATCGACACTGACATTACAGAGCGGAAAATCGTTTCCATAGTTTGACTCGTATTGTGTTGATGACGATGACTCACCACCGCTTTCATTTACCGTTAACACACGGCTTATCAAATGATGATTTGGAGCTAATAGAACGGCATGCAAACAATCCAGTCATTATTGCTTGTTCGTTTTCTAATATATTAATTTTGAATGAATAATGCATCTTGCATTATTACAATTAAGCTTTAAAATATCATGGTACAAATCACTTTGCATTTACGTTGCTATTTTAATAAGTATGGACAACCATAGTTTTCGCAAATCTTACGATTGTCATTATCACTAAATGTAATTCTCAAGTAACTGTTAAAAGTAAAATAAAGTAAATCATTTAAATATTAGGAAAAAAACTGCTATAAAGGTTCAAAAACACGTGAATTTATATCCAAACCTGGGAAACGCTGGAACACGAGTATCTGGGTACTTATTTTCTTTATACAGTAGCATAAATATTAGCAACTTGCACGTTTAATCGTTAATTTATTGCCTTCTACTACCTGCGTAAACGCTAATGTTGTAAAAGTAAAGATAACGAGCAATGTAAAAATACAAAATTTACTCTATTATCTGTTAGCTACCATTTGTCTTTTTTTGAAAAAACAAGAATTCTTAAGAAATGCATTGTTGCTCCACCCATATTATATGTGTATGCTATGGTTTAAATTACTATATATTATATATTATTACTTTCACATGAAGTAAAATAAAAATATGTGTATATAAATATTTGTATCGTATTTATTTAAATCATACCTACCCAGGTAAGTCAGATCAAATGATAGTTTCTTTACGTTAATTTACAAAGGGACTAATCTTACTTACTAATAATAGTTAATTATCAATTTTTATCCACATCATCATGACACTAAAACACTTCACGACGATTCCTTCATGAATATCCGTAAATAAATTTATTGTCTTATAATGCCTCATGCCAAAAAATGTGTGACACTAGTTTATGGTGTTCGTCTACAGTTAGTCAGTATATGATTAACTGTATGATTCAATACAGGTATTTGCGTACTCCTAGTGAGCAGTATCTTTTTACACCAGTACACAAAGACGTCCTTGTACATCGGTATCGTTTTATTATTGATCGCAGTAGTGCGGTTGCGGGCTCCTACGAGGATAACGATTTGGTCCTTTGCCAATCTAAAATTTAGGTCGATTTAATTTGTTAATAGGATCGCGTCTGCAGTTCGTATGATATGTTTAATCATAACAACGTGAAAAACATATTGACGGTTTAAACAAAAATAAAATAAGTCAGATGCAGTATAATACTCAAACAGCTGTATCAGTTGAATAGTCCTTTATCGGAACTATATATATTGGCTTCTGAAACTTTGTCAGTTTGTCATGCATTCATTGCTAAAAGGCATGATGTCTTAACCTTAATTCAATCTGAAACCATCGCAGAAAAATATGCCCATAATTATCTTAGTTGTCACAATCTTTAACGTTCTAACAAGGTTCATGTTTTGTATTGTATAACATAAGAATTTAAATATAATTATCAAATCACTTCAAATGTTATTTTTAAAGAAAAAATACGTACATGTATATTTTTGAAACATCCGCAAAATATATAGTATATACAAATAATTAAATGCAAATCTTCCATGCAGCAACCCTACGTGGTAATATAATATGCGATTGATCATGAGCATTGAAGGGTAAATATCAAACTAATAATAAGCGTCAATCTTCCGTTACAAGAGTACTATAAATCTTTTAACTCTCAAGTGTTTCCCTTCAGTCTCTTGTGTGTATTATTGCAATCGTCGTCAATTACGTTTCTATAATGGCCGATATTCAGGTTGTGTTTAGCATTTATACAATTTTGTTTGTATTTTTTATACCATGTTGTGTAGTCCAATGTTCTGCATTGTACAACTTTCCACTCCAATATGAATTACCATTTTCAAACAATATATTTTATAATTTGCATTATTATATTTCTTGCTTGCAGATTGCAGAAAAGACTCCTGAGAATGCAGTTAACGAAGTTGCCGAAGAAGCTAAATCAGACATGGATACAAAGGAGGAAAAAGCTCCAGAAACACCAGTCACGGAACCTATCACCAATGGAAGCAACACACCTGAATCCCCTAAAACAGAATCCTCCCCTACCGTTGAACCTATCCCAGAAACTCCAGAAGACAACAACAGGCCTGAACCAAAAGCTACGTTGCCTGAACCCGAGCAGTTGCCCGTCAATGGACTCTCCTTAGAGGAACCTAAAGTTGAGGCTCCAGAAGTAACAAAATCCGAGGAAACCAACACTGAAAAAACTCTTTCAGTTACGTCAGAATCGGTTCCGGCCCCAGAAATTGCTGTTACGAAAGAGGTTTGTGTTGAACAAATGCCTATGATAGAGCCCTCGCCTCCTCCACTCCCTGCTAATCCCCCTCCTTCGTCAGTGGCTTCCTTTGCTGCAACCACTATGGCACCTGAATTGACAGACGCTTCACTCGCCACTTCTACCGACATTACCACTACTACATCACCAATTGCTATCACAGACACTACTAGAGATGTTGTTGACAAAGATACTTTAGAAAGCAACCACGATCAAGTCGACGTTGAAAAAACCCTCAACGATGATGTACCTAGCATAATAAAGGATGCAGAAGTTGAAATCGCTGCTTTATCTGCTTCTAATGAATTAAAACCAGAAAAATCAATCATTCCCACTATAACATATAATGGAAGTGATAACGAGACTGACATGGTTTCTGATTTCAAAAACGATGAAAGTATTTCCTCAGCGTCTGTTATACATTCGGAAGTAATTGTACCTGACAATGTAGAAATTCCTGAAATATTGACCAATGAATCACATTCCCAACAAGACTTGTCCTCTCCTACTATACTCGAAGAAAATTTAAAGCAAAATCATGACATGACAAATACTGACGCTGTAACAGACAAAGAATCAATAAGCGATAAAAAAGAAATGATAGTTAATGATTACCATTTACAAAACGATGAATTTAATGACGATAGCGTGATAGACGTTGAAAATTTGAAGAATACTGCCAAAAATTCTCATGAAATCGTTAAAGAAAACGACTGCAACGGTAAAATGGAAGATGAGAAGAGTGAAACGGAAGACGTACCTCCGCCAGTAAACATGGTGGAAGATGTTATACTAGAGGCGGGCAAAGCGACGACGCCCGATGACTCAATGCCGCCGTCACTATCGGAGGCGATGGAGTCCCAGGCGTTCGAATTGAGCAATGAGGCGTCGGAGTCGTTCCCACTGCCCCCCAGCGAGCTGTGTCGCTCCGAGGAGGCCTCTCCCCCCAATTCGCCCCCACCGGCCGTCGCCTCACCACAGGTGAATACAAGTAGAAGGAGATTAGTTCCATAATAAGAGTTCTGACTATCTTAGTTCATGTGCATCTTAATACCAGCATGTCCATTGAACACTAAACAACAGGAAGAATTGAAGCGTCGTTACAATCAACATACAGTAGCAAACATACAAATATTATGTACAGTTTATGACTGCTCTTCCTATCCCTTAAACCTTTCAAACCTTCCTTTTTACGTTGAGAATAGAATGTTTACTCCCGGCATGCTTTAATACCGCTTTGTGCTAACACCTATGTATAAATTACTTGATTCATATTCCTGTAGCAAAAATCATAGTTTTTATGTTTGAAATTTATCTTGCATGAAAATCTTTTCTGCTATAATAAAAACAAAAGGCATACTATGTTCTCTTGTGAATTATCTGAATTTCTTAAGTTATTATTTATAAACTTCCACAATATTTCAGTACAAACTTCGTTATTGTATTTAATTACAGGATGCACTACCTGTCGTGGACAAGATAGCCGATTTAATCCCTGAAGTTCCAGTTGTGCCAGAATTAAAAACTGATATGGTATTTAATAACTCCTATTTATATTGAATAAAATATTATTTTCGTCCGTTGACTTAATATTTTTTTTTGTTTCCTAGGAGACAACGAGTGATGTTGCAGTGGCCAACTAAACGGAAGCCTGAAGTCGACTGTCACACTACAACATCTTGATGCGCGCGTCTAAAATGCCTTTAATTTATTTTTCCATTAGCTGTGGTGTGATATCGAACTAAGTTCGATGAGTCAATATCAGAGAAGTGGATTTCGGTTTCAAATGTGACCTTTCTCATAGAATTATTATAGTTTAAGTTTAGAGTGCTTTGCTTAAGATTTTATACATTTTTAATTCGCTAGGATGGAGTTTTTCATATTATATTACAATAACAAAGTTATGTAGGCAGTATACGGTGCGATTGATAAGTTGGTGCCATTGTTACAGGGGTATTAGTTATGTCGTGGCGTGTGACTCTCCTAAAAAAGCTTGCATTTCATTCTATTACTTAACAAATTTACAGTCCACGGTAACTACAAACTACGCTACTGCGTACACTACACTTGTAATTTCTTCGTTAACAATTAAAATAAGGTCTCATAGGTTATTTTAATCTACGACTGGTAAAACATGGGGGAAGACTGATTCTGTTTCGATAACGGCTGCGTATTGTTGTATATTTTCCGTGTATCCGTCGTCACATTTGCCATAAATCGTAAAGTCTATGTAACTGCTTTTCCTCTTTTGAAAAGCCGTTATCATTCTACCAGATTTTCAAATATGAATAATTTAAAATACCACTTGAATATATAATTATCGTAAGTTTTTAGTACTTGAGACATTAATATTATTATTATGTATATATGAATAATTGAGTTTTCATGATACTAAATTTTTCTGTTTTGTGTCAAATTGAAGTTTAAAAATTACATTGTATATTGTTATAATGAGGAAAAAATTACATTCTTTTATGTCGTGAGCGTCTCGGACTTCTGTTAAATCTGATCCTTGTATGTTAATAAGTTGTAATAATTTAGTTTGCGCTCTCTTTAATACAAACAAAAAAAATTATAATATTGGTACATGTATGTAGACTCGAAATTATATTTAGGCAACTATTGGCCAAATACTCTAACGCCACTCAGTTTTAAGATGTTGAGTGGACAGTAAGAGACTTAACGGCGTCTTAACATTGAGCAGCGTTGGAGTATTTGGGGATATATTAATTAATCTAACTTACTATTATTATTAAATTTTTAATACAATTTGGGAGTGATCTGAGAAAAAATGGACTTAATATTCCGTGGCCAACATTTTTGATTATCCTATACATTTTTATGCATATACATACAATTAATTATATGGTAATATTTAGATGTGTAGAATTTGTAACAAGTTAGAGATTTAGCATGTTACGGCTGCTATTAGTTTATTGGGTTCCACCTCGTACATACGATTAGACACCTATGTAAGATTTGATATTATTATACAATTGTGTCATTTTTCTATAATCTACGTCCATTTATTACATGTATGGTTTCATAATCATTTTTGTAATTTTATACAATTTTTTAATGAAATTTAAAGTAACACACAGCTGCATTATCGGGAAATATTGTCCCAAAATACATTAGCAGTAAATGTGAGTGAGACATTCCATATCAAAGACTAAATTACTTGTTTGATTATCCCACCTTATTATGATACAATTATTATTAATAACTTATTTGCCGTATTAAAAAGAAAAGTGCGCCTTTTTTTGGAAGTACTTGAAATACGAAAACATTAGTTGCGTCTTATATTTTATATATCATATTTATCTTTTTATTTGTGATATAATGTCATTATTTTATTTCATTTGTTTAATTATTTATGGCAGTAGGTATTCGTACATCAAAAAATTTTTACGTGAATGTATAAAAATTATACTACAATATAGGTAGTAGTGTATGATATTGTACATTCAATACCTATAGAATTAATTGTTTATTAATTTGCTTTATGACTGTTCTAAAAGGGCAATATCCATTTAATTATATATTACTCCATAGTATTCTATTAAACAAAATTTAAAAAAAAACTCAAATTGAATTTAGATTTATATTTAGTTAATTTACTCCTGAACATAAATTGTAGATTAATATACACTTACTCGAACTTCAATGTTGATGTGTGAATGTCTCTAATAAATAAATTTTGAAAACATTGCTGAATTTTTAATTGTATTCATACTGTAAACAATATAATTACAACATAGATTACTTCATAGAAGGGATATTTTTCATAATTGCTAGTCGTGAAAAACGGGTGGGCAGCCCAGCGTAGCCATTGATACGGCAATTGCCGTAATATACGGCAATCCACGATTTTTTTCCATAAAATACGGCATACGGCAGACCTCATTGCTGTATCACAAAATACGGCAATTGGCCATAAGGTGAAACTAAACATATGTACTACAACATGAGTAAAGAAACTGAACAGAGACAATGCTTCGTATAACTACTACAACCTAGGGCTCGGAAACCGGTTCAAATCCTAAACCGGTTTTGCGGAATACCGGTTTTTAACAAATTTAGGTAGTAAGAATTAACCAGTTAAAACCAAGTTTTGTAATGTCCCCCCTCGCCCTTACCCCGCTTGCACCCAACTTTGTATGGCTGCCCTCTGTTTAATTCACGAGGTTTTTAAACACATGAACGATATATTCATTGCATCAACGCCACTGCCCTATAACGTACTCCCTCATATTTTTTTTCATCTTTCAGTTGTTCTTTTTAGGACTAAAGTGAGGCAGATTACCAGATTTTTTTAAATTCAGAAGCTCGTGATTACGACCAACCTCTATTTCAGTCTTTGCAAAAATCAATAATAACCACTTCTGAGGTGTAAAGTTTAACTAGAAGTCATGTCTAAACACGATAAAAAATTGTTTGTTATGTTCAGAGAATTCTGACAAAAGAAATTACCATTATTCACATCTAATTAATGAGGAATTGGAGCAAATCTTATCATGTTGTATACGTACAAGATGTTAAAATAAAGAAAAATAATTTGAATCTAACAAATCATTATGATTAAATTCGGCTATACTTTGCACTCGACTGTAATCAAATACACACACTAAAAATCCTGTCTTTTATTTAAAGTAATTATTAATAACTCCCAATTAACTAGATCATCAGTATAAATCAGAGTGATATCTACGATCTTGTATTGAATTATAAAAGAGAATTATTAAAAGTGCAGCCAAGTTTTCTGATGCCCCAAGATCAAAATAATATAGTAATCACTTTCGAATGTTTTACAAACTTTCATACTTTACGAATATTAAACTATTCAAATAAATAAAATTGAAGTGTCTGTTCGTAACGTCAAAACGAGTTTTATATATTTACAGAGTTATAGTCATTATAATCACCAATACAATATTAACCCATTGTATGGCTATTTCCAGAAAAACTCATTTAAAGGGCTAATATGAACTTACAGGGTTGTATTGGTGATTTTAATGATAATAATTCTGTAAACACATAATCGCTACGGTCGCGAATCATATTTTGTTAAATATTATACAACCTAACCCTGACCTGTAAATTCCAAAAAACGCAAGAAAATTTGAATTTCGCGGGCCACCCTGGAGCTTCCACCTTAACTCATTCGTTGCCAAGGACTCGCCTCGCGAGTTTATTAGAACTGCGTAATGGTGGCCTAGAACTCGATGCGCGAGTCCTATTTATCGTATTTTCTTCAAAAATACAAGGGAAAAAAATGTAAATTCTAAATTAACAGCCACTTTAAATATTGTTTTACGTCATAAAACCGTGGCTGGCATGTCAGATAAGTATTTTTTTTTATAAAAAAAACCAAAGATGAGAATGATGGGTAGGGGCGGGGATGGCGAAAATTGACTTATGTTCATTTTGATTTTAGAGACTCGCCGGGATCGTTCAGCTGGTGATCTTCTGATCTACCTGACTTATAGATGGGCTGAGGCAGTAGAGTCCAAGGAGGAGGCACTGGTCGTTAGTTTGGACATTGTGAAGGCGTTCGATCGGGTTTGGCACAAAGCACTTCTTTCGAAGCTCCCTTCCTATGGGCTTCCCGAGAAATTGTGCAATGGGATCACCAGCTTCCTTGCAGATCGGAGCATCAAGGTCGCTGTAGACGGTGCATGCTCCGAATACAAGTCTATTAATGCTGGTATTCCACAGGGCTGCGTGCTATCACCAACGCGGTTTCTTCTGAATATCAATGATATGTTGCAAACCGGTAACATTCATTGCTATGCAGACGACAACACTGGCGATGCTCTATACACCGGCCGTACCAATATTACTCAGGAAAACATCGCAGAGTACCGGAACAAACTTCTGTACGAAGTCGAGTCTTTGCTGAACAAAGTCTCGGATTGGGGGCGACTAAATCTAGTCCAGTTTAACCCTCAGAAGACAAAGTTTGCGCGTTTACCGCTATAAAGAACCTTTGTCGTATCTCCTTAGTTTAAAGGCATTCCCCTTATTTCCTAAACCAGTATCGGAATCCTCGGCGTCGACATATCGAGTGACGTGCAGTTTCGTGGTCACTTGGAAGGGAAGGTCAAATTGGCCTCTAAAAAGCTTGGCATGCTCAGCAGAGCGGGACAGTATTTCATGCCGGCACAATGCCTGCAACTTTACAAGGCGCAGGTTCGGCCTCACATGGAATACTATTCCCATCTCTGGGCTGGGGCTCCCCAGTGCCAACTCCTTCCACTTGACCACATCCAGCGTAGAGCGGCTCGAATCATCGACTCACAGCTTTTAAAATAGATTTCACAAGCGGATGTGAACTAATCCTTTCTCCCAATTCTGGATTTGAAAAGGTAGCTACCACGGACTTGTGGACTAAAATGGTTCTATACGCAAACTTTTTATGCACACAAAGATAACTAAGGTATAATGCAACTTGTTGTGGTGTAGGGATTGTTGGATTTATGGAATTCATTTTACACCATGTGAGCCAAGAATTCCAGGCTGTTTTATATGTAGAATAGAATAGAATATTTTTTTATTCAGTATTGATTATTACATAATACTTATTGAAAGTAATTTTTTATTTACCACTGGTTCGGAAAATACCTCAGTCCTGGGAAGAACCAGCAAGAAACCCAGCGGGACTTTTTTATACAGAATTTCACTTAACAATAATTTTGTTTATACAATTTTTAAATTATTTTTCATAGAACCAGCATGGTGGCGATCACCCTATTCCCAGGGGTTATTTTCATTCATGTTTTCATTGTAGAGTCGCGCCAAGCTAAGCGTATCAACGACAGGTCTTCTGCATTCCAATCTCTTAAAAGTGGATCCCACCCGCAATGTTCCAGACCTCTAAAGACAGGTTGCTGATGTCTGGAGGAGGCTTGTTGGTCGTCAAGTCTATCAGGTGATCTCCAAGATTCTTTATCATGAATGGTTGATCCTTTGTCCTGTTCTTGAGATCGCCACGCCAATTCACTTTTTCCCATCTCGGTGCTACTAATAGGTACGTTCGAGTGGAATGGTTCAGGTGCTGTAGAACTCTTTGAATTAAAGTTGGAGGAGGAAAAACCCATGCCAGGTGGTATGTCCAGGTCTGACTGAATGCATTGTGGAACACAGCTCTGCTGTCTTTTGGATTTAGTGACGCATAATTCGGTACTACTGCTGATTTATTTGTCGCAAACAGGTCTATTTCTGGAATTCCCCATTTCATGAAAATGATTTCTGTTATACTCGACAATAGATGCCAATCGGGCATTGGTAGATTTCTGGAAAGGCGGTCGGCAATACAATTGTATCTTCCAGGTATGTAGAACGGATGAATCAGAACTCTGAATTCTCTTGCTATTATCAACAACTTCTTTGTTGCCTCTAATAATATAAGAGATTTTGTATCTCCTTGTTTTCTGATATGGGCCACAACAGTCTTCTTGTCCGATTGGATCATAACCGTTTAACCTTTTAATTCGTCTTTGAACCTGTTGAGAACTATCCAAATCGTGTACAACTCCTTCATATTGACATGCCAATACCTTTGGGATTTTCTCCAAGACCCGGAAGTGCATGTGTCTCTGATTTGTGCACCCCATCCCGTATCTGAAGCATCTGTTGTTATCAGAGTTGTAGAGTGTTTTATAAATATTGTATCTGATTCTCTGACGTTCTTTCTCCACCAAATACACTCCTCTAAAGCTTTTCGAGGTATCAACATTCGTTGTCGAGGCGCTTCTTCGGAAAGAAGTCGACATGCTCTTTGTAGATATCTTGTGTTTAGGCGACCTAATGGTGTTACGAAGACCGCAAAAGTTAATCTCCCTATCAGTGAAGTACCTATTTCCCAATTCCAGAATTTGGAATTTATGACTCGATCGAGATCCTGGAGGATTCTGTTCAGTTTCTCTTTGGGAAGCGACTTTCGATTTATTGCTGTGTCCCACAAGATTCCCAGAAATTCTAACTTTTTTGCAAAAGAATTGATTTTTGGAAGTTTATTACCCAACCTAAGTTGAGTAGTACCCTTTTCACATACTGTATACCCTTTTCACATACTGTATTTGACAAATGAGAGCGTTTTGGTCTTGACTCGCTATTAGAAAGTCGTCTAAATACACTATTACTCGGATGCCTTTTTTCGTAAATGACTTGCTATCCAGTTCGTTATCCTGGCAAAAGCTAAAAGAGCGCTTGCCAGTCCAAAAGGTAGACGCGTCCATTGATATATCTGTTTTTGGGAAACAAAAACTAGGAATCGACAATGTTGCCTTTTGATCGGTACATCGATACAGAAAATTTGGGACATCGTTTTGTTTTACCAAACTGAACTTTTTCGGTTTCAAAAACACGATTAACTGTTTGAGGTTGAAAATAGGTCGCATCGTGTTGTCGGATTTTTTTACAAGAAACATTTGTGATAAGAATCCGGTCGTCACTGTTGTTTTTTCTATTACACCAAATTTTATAATTTTTTGTATTTCCTGTTGCAGTGGAACTCGTTCACTGAAAATCTTCTTATGTTGCGCTTTGAAAACGGAATGATCGGAGGTTGCATAACGAAAGGGATAGTGTACCCTTCTAAGATCCGTAGAATATGAGGAGGTGGATTTAGTTTTTTCCATTGATGTAGAAAATCCTTCACTCTACCTCCGTAAAAGTGTGAGTCAATCCCGCTGACCACTAAATATTCCTCTTTTAAAAGAATTTTGGATTCGCTTTTCAGATGACTTTGACTGTCGTCTTGGTAAATTTATTTGGAGTTTTGTTTGAGTTCCGTTGGGTGCTTGATGTATTTGTCGAGGGCCGATGTTGAAACTTTGCTTTATTGTATTGTTGTTGGTTTTCCTGAAATGGCTTCTTAAACCTTGAATTAAATATTCGAAAGGAACCTCCTTCTGTTTTGATTAATTCAGATAATTTTTTCTCGTTGAATAAATGTGTGCGAGAAGGTGGGATTTCATTCAATTCACTCGCTAAAAAATCCGATCTAGGTCTAAAAATTCTTCGACGGCTTTCGAACACTTCTTATCTACGTGCACATGTATAATGTAATAAATCATCAGATGTCTGTTTAAAAGAATCCGATTTACCGAAAAGAGATTGTTTCAAAAGGGACACCGCTTCCGGATATTTTTTCTCTACCTCATTTAATGCTACTTTAATCTGTGCCCTTTCTTTTAAGATGCCATGAGTGATAGCGCCTAGGGTAGTATCCGTTCTGACCAATATCTTTTGGCTATGAGAGTCAAATTGCCAAGACCTATCAGTTGAGGGTTTACTTTTAAAGCACTAAAAACTGGAGCGGCATGAAGGCGTTTCTGTACATCTTTATATTTTATCTTGTTCCAAGAATTTGAGTTCATTTTTTGACACGAATACCCTTGCTCTTCTATCTGAGAATCAGCTCTCGGAATAGACGGCTGAACTTCTTCAACGACAGGTGTAAAATCGTAGGAATATTTGTTCATTGGCGATTTTTGTACTTCCCCTATGCCCGGGGCACGCCAATTGGATTCAGTAGCTATATCTGAATTTGAGGTAACAACAGAATCGCAGTCTTCATAATTCTCATGATCTTCTGGCTCAGGATCTTGTTGGCCATGATCGATAGATACAGCTTTTAGTCGATTTATTTGTGATGATAGAGATTCAAAAATTGACATTACTTTATCCTTTAGAAGATCAACTCTTGACCTCTTCTTAGGTAAGGATGATTCATATATCTCAGTATGTGAGTTATCTGAATGAGAATATTCTTGATAAGCCCTTCTTCTTTTTCTAGAATCATTATTTTCTTCATCACTAGATAGCGATGCAGCTAATTTTTTTAGTTGATACTTGGCTTCTTGTCTCGATACCAATAAAGAATGCATACTATTCTGTATTGCTGCGTTAAAATCATTGTTTGAGTTGCAGAACCTCTAATTAAGTTGGCTAATGCTGAAGGTGATATGATTAGCGCTCTACAAAAAGTCCAATTCAGCATTTTTGCTTTATAATCGCGATACGGTCTTTCTGATAAAAAGGCAGCTTCTGGGTTAAAGGCCGTTGCTAATCGAATCGTGGGGAGAGCATACTTTAACTTATTGAGAAGTTGTGGGTCCGGATTTGCACCAACTGTATCTTCTTTGGATAGCCTTGCAACCTTCCAATCACGCCAACTTTCGGGGAAATTGTTCTTCACTAACTCTTTAAGTCTTTCGAGTACTCCATTATCATCATGTTCCGACGTATCATCGTACAACTCTCCAATTGTAGTACATGTTACAACCGCCATCTGAAAATTATCCATTTATTCTTTAGGCAAGGAATTATATGCCATAAAAGTGTAATGCAAGTAACTGCACAGTGTAGAAAGTGTCAATTTTGCATATTGTTAAGCATAGAAGGCTGTAACATAGAATAAATAAGCCATTAATTTGCTTAATACTTGAGCCTCAAAACTACTAAGCTGTTATATCTGAGCAATAAGACCAGTCATATTTGATCCATAAGGCTTGAACTGTAAGGGTGATATTAACCCGTTCGGCTGTTATAATTGAGCCGTTGTGGCGCTACATTCGAGCCGTAAGGCTGCTTTAAATGAGCCGTAAGGCTTTTTTTTTTTTATAGGATAAGGGTGACAAACGAGCACACAGTCCACCTGATGGCAAGCGGCTGCTGCGATCCATAGACATCTACATCTATCCTCTATTACAAATCAAAATGTAGATGCGTTGCCACCCGTGAGGACTAAGATGGAATGCCTCATTTCCAGTAAAAAGGGCTGCTTTAAATGAGCCGTAAGGCTGCTATATTTGAACCGTAAGGCTGGAATCTTAGATTATTTACTCTCTAGATAACGCGTCACGAAATGAGCGATGCAACAAAAACAGGCCAATTTTTACAAGCATGTGTGCGTGATCACGCCCATACGCTTAGCGGTTGCTATAGGAACGGAATAAATAACTATGACTTACACCAGTGTCATTTGTATCTGAGAGATACCAGCTAATGAATCTATCCCGATAAAATGAGGAAAAACTGTAAAATTGTCATGTTAATAAAATCATAAATTATAATATTTTAATATGGTGCTTTCAATTGTGTTTAGTTGTCTGTTGAGTTAGAATCTATTTTTTTTTTGTAAAGAAAAATGTAATCAAATTAAAACCAATTACGCATTTACAAAATATGTTTTATTGTTTAAAGTATGATATTGACTTATAAAAATACAAGAGATTGACTGGATTGAAGCAGACGTAATCTGCTTCAAATTTAATTAATTTATCCCGCAGGTACCTTTTGCCGTATTTTTTTTTTAATTTAATTGATTATTTTAAGAAGAATTGTTCCGTCCTGCATTTTTGTGCCAGCAAGAGTTGATATATGGGTGCCCCATTGGAGCTTTGCATCTAAGGTCAACCCCAGGAACACAGTAGTCTCTTCTATTTTCAACTTATCATTATTTAACATTAAATGTTTGTAACTACTAATTTACTGGCCCTCTTTTTGAATTTGTTTTTTAAATAATTTGCGTTTTGAGGTTGCATCACTTTTTACATTATCTAATTTAGCTATATGATAACAGAGTATGGTCAAATATTTTTCGGCGACCAGTCTTATTAGTTTCACTTGGTGAAGAGACCCACATGCGTATTCAGTTGCAACTAAACTACAAGTCTTTTTCACGGAAATGTTCAGAGAATATCACTATGGTTTTGGATGATTTCCAGTTTCTCTCGTCGTTCTCTTCTCCACGGCTTTTTCTCATTATGTCCACCCATAATTCTAATTCTAATTATACTTCTAATTATAGGATCAATAGGTATCCTAACATCATGTATCCAAATGGTCACATTCGATTTAGAAAATTATTATACAATACTATTTAGTAATACAAATAAAAAAGAGAAAAAATAAAGAAAAAATATTTAAGACTAAATAAAAAAAACACCCGACTGCGCGGAAGCTTGCAAAACAAGAACAATCGGTCCATCCGTTTAGGCTGTAGGCTACATACACACACCATGATGTATTTCCTCCTTCTGGTGCAGTCGGGTAAACATGAACATACATCAGCTTTTAAGACAACCATATGGGGAAAATTGCAATCCAAAACTAGCAACACCAAAAAATGACGCGTTGATTTTATAAATAAAATTATCAAATTGTTAGTTTTGTTTTCGTAAATTACTACAAGTTTTGAGTTACTCACCGATGGTAAAAGATTTTGTTAGTTGTTTGTAAACGTCTTTTGTACTTTCTGCAGATTTTGATCGCGGAACTTGTTATTTTAACCAAAATAATTTACCTCAAAATATTAGCCGTGCGTGCGTATCTCTTGGCGTTACAATTGACAGTGAGGGGCGGGGATCGCTTTAGAGGCTAACAGTTAGCTGATATTTTTTTTTAGGACGCTTTTGAGCCGCCGTTACTCTATCTAGAGAGTAAATAATCTAAGGCTGGAATATTTGAGCCATAAGGCTGCTATGTCTGAACCGAAAGGCTGCAATAATTGAACCGTAAGGCTGCTGTTCTTGAGCTGAATTGCTCATTTCATAGATACATACAGAAAACTAAAATATAAAATCATACAAATCTGACAGAGAATGTCAAACTAAATAATTAAATTGAGTTTATTTTAAGATAAAATATTTGAAATTTCTACCAAAGAGAATATAATCACTACGACGTCTCCATCGATCTCGGTGAATCAAGTGCACAGAACACAATTACTCTTTATCAAGAGAAGAACGCCAACTTCATACTAAAAAACGAAAACACGTGTTTATGTGTGTATACAAAAAGCGCTAGGGTGGATGCCCATATAAAACTTTTTTAGCGGGAATTTCAAACCTTTGTATTCTGTAACTTTAAACTTTATATTTAAGGCTTATTCGAGTAATTTTGGCCTCCACGATACAGGAGAAAATCCTAGTGTGGGGGTAACGTTTTTTTAATATAAAATATACAATATAGAAAAATATAAAATCTTAAAAAATGCTACAAAAAATTATAAAATATATATAAAAGCTACTAAGAAAGTATGTACTTACCAATAATGGAAACGAACTGAAGCCAGCGGATTACGGTGCGCCCGGAAAAATACGTGGGTTGCCGTCAGTTAAAAATTTTAACTTAATATTTCACATTCACGATCAGTTTTTGTATGTACGTCAGTTCAACGGAGCAGTTTAACTGACAGCACGCCCAAATAAAATCCGTGTGTTACCTTCAGTTAAAAATTTCAACTTAAGATTTCACATTCACGGTCAGTTTTTGGATGTACGTCAGTTAAACTGATCAGTTTAACTGACCGTGTGTGGCCAACATTAAAGACTACAAACCAAGTAAGGAATTCCCAATTACATGATAGTTCTGCGTTTACGGTTACTGCGTAAACAGTACCGCAGTTCCAAATCTCAGAGTATGTTCTACATAATGAGACACAATCAGAAGAAATTAATGCCTTTTCCAAATCATTTGATAAACAACCTCCTGTTTACATAAGTGGTTACTTAGCTTACGCTGTTCTTAAAAACATTCGTTGTAGAGAATAAGTATTCATTAACTGTTTCTAGTTCAAAAGAACATCCCATTTATAGTGTTTTACACAATAGATTTAAACAATAGATTTGGCGACAAATATTTTTCAAGAGGAAGTGTTACCGTGTTTGTATAGACAAGATTTATGCATGTTTGTAAAAACCTTGTTATGTTAGTCATCTTAGAATTTTTGGATATGTGAAAGTCACAGAAGCTCTATTGTTGATAAGTTAATACAGCGTTTATGCTTATTGTTAATTATAAATGAATGCAACATTATAAATATATCCTTGGCGATATCTAAAGAAAACTTAGCAGATAATTTGAAAAAAGCAGAAAGCAGGGTATGGCTAAATAAATATTTTATACTTTCAACAAGTCATGGCTTGTATCTGATTAAGAATAAAGTGTCGAATCACGTTTACGCGAGAAGAAACCTGAAAATCGGGGTCGTGAATGCTTTGGGACTGACTACACAAATCGGGCTTCTAAGACTGTCACGAGTATATTGCGGCCGCCATCTTGGATTTACATTTCGACATATCGGTTTCAACACCCTCAAAAACCATGAAAATTTCACCCATGACAAAAAAATTGATACTACCTTACTTTTAGTACGTACTACTATTATTTATTCTGTGCTTTTAACATATTGTAATAAAAATATCTCTCATTATTATTATAATCAAGTATTTAAGAAATTTGATTATTCGAATATTGTGTATTTGTACAGCGATATTTTTGAGCCGCTGCAAACAACCGAAACTATGTCCACTCACGACGACGACTGACGCCGAACTAAGTGAGTGTGTGAGTGAGTAAAGTACTCTATGGCTGTAGCTCGGAGTGCGGCTTCCGCCCATTTAGAAAAATAATTTACATACAAGGCTACCAAATCAACGCAAATTTCACCATTTTGGAGCCGAAAAAAATTAATTATAGTCAAAGAAAACAAAATTACACTGCCATTTACATTCAGTGGCTTCCCACATGATAGATGAAGATATTAAAAAATAGATTGAGTTAAACAATTGATATTTTTAAAAGTTAGAGTGTCTACAAGCCGTGCGGACTTAAAAAAACCACACCACAAGCCACTAAAACTCCTTTCTTTATTTAAAAATAGCAATTAATCCATTTAAAAAAAAAATATTAATAAGTTCAACAATCATTTATCTTTCTAACAATGTGCTTTTTATATCATTTATATGTATAATATGATTTCTAGATAAGATTACATTCGATAAAACTTTGGAATCGTATTTTTTAGGCGATAGTAGAACATACCTTGCGCTTTCGCTTAATGCATGCAATATTATGTAACAAGCTAGCTAGTATAGATGTGCCAACTCGGAAAAATTACAACTCGAGTTAACTCGAAAATCAAAATATATACGCGTTACTTGTATTCTACCTAGTCAAGATTCGAAATTGACTCAGGACGTTTTTTAAAAGGACTTTATTTTAAACTTATTACTATTAATGTGCGATACATTACTTATATACTACTTAATTAATCCGCGATGGATTCTAACTTAAAGCTACATGTGAGAGCCTAACTATGACTATCCTAATTCTTATTCTAGATCTTTAAGCTAAAGAGTAGTTATCAGTATTCACACGAAAGACCACCCGTCTTCCAGATGCAATTCAGCAATCTACGCTCACGCTTACGCATAAATTGTGATGGTCTCCGGTGCAGTTCCGGGAATACCGGGATGCATAACTACCTTGTGTTGTTTTGTTTTTTCCATATAAAACTAATGCTCGCTGTTTTAATTTTATTTGAAAATGGATTTACCTTCGTAAACAAAAGCGTACGCAGAGAAATATAGACCGGAGTGGGAAAATATGGACGAATTTAAAGGTTGGTTAAAATCGGCAAGAGGAAACTCAAACAAAGCGTTTTGTACATATTGTTCTACGGAAATTCTTGCTAAACTATTTGACATAAAGAAGCATTCTGAGACAAAAAAACATAAACAGAAAGTAGAGTTTAAACAGGTACGTGAATTGAATTTAAAATTCGTTTTGTTTATAGCAGACTGTATCGATGGGCGAGATACGTTTGATACTTTCATTTTACCAATTTTTTTCTTTATAAAACAAAAACATCAAAGTCATTTTCTACGTCTACGGTCAGTATTGACTTTAAATCACTTATTTTATTGAATTTGCCGCTCTTTTCATGTGCAGAGAAGAGCCAGACTCTTATTAGTGTTTTTTTGGAGTTTGTGGCCTGGTATCTATACCTTTAGGCAAAGTCTTGAGTATTTTTATTCGGTTTATTATAATTTCCCCAAGCCTTGTCTTTATGTATTATTATCCTTCATAGTTCACTGCTTCACAATATGTTGATGCGTCACATTGTGCAGCCCTTGGGAGATTTTGACGGCAACTTGAGCCAGCAGGCAGCTGACAGTTGGCGATGGTATCTAAAGGCGCCTATTCAAACAGCTTATTTTGAGAATCCATCACCATCAGAGCACTTGTTTCACCGTTTCCACTAATAGTTCACATGTGTAGACAGTTAATACATAAAATCGCACCACTTTTACATATCAAAATCCACTTCAAACTATTATTTAAACTATAATACAGGAGCTGCAAACCGCCGCCGATCAAGTTCCCGCCAAAACTTTTTTCACTCTTATTAGTGTTGCCTATGGAGTGTAGAGTAGGAGGACCATCTCTATATATGAAAAGTGTCCCTAAAACCGTATCCAATAAGGGTAGCGCTGCAGTAGCATAGGATAAATGAAAAAAAAAAGCGCCAAAAGTAATTAGAATAAGATGGAGAAATAAACAAGGACCGACCAATCCGCTTGGTTTTGTACTACGTAAATAGTTGAGGTTTTGTATACTGGCATTTTACTAAGTCATGAAATTTTTTAAATATTTGAATTCAGCTGACTTCACTCCGTTCACAACAGCTATCTTCATATCGTAGTTTTTCAGGCGCCAGTGCTATTGCGGTAGGTTTTGGAACCTCTATTTTCAGTAAATAGTAGGACACTTTTTCAACTTTCGCCCCTTATAAGATGGTTCTCCTTGTACTCTACACTCCATAGTATTGCCCTAAAATAAATGAAATCCAGTTATGAAAATCAACTTTAACAACACGGCAAATTCAAAAATTTCTAACAGTACTCGTTTTAAACTTTTATTCACTTATGTCATTGAGTTACAATACCTATAGAGTCACAATCTCTAACTGACAATACTCAAAAAATGTCCGAGCGCCGTTCCATATACCTATATATTTTGATATTATATAGTTCAAAATGACATTTGCTCGAATTTAGACGTTAACCTGCTTGTATAATGTTCAAAGTCGCTCGTATGCAATGTCATCATCATTCACTCAAGGGCTTGCGTACGAGCAGGGAACAAGGCATCAGTGGAGACGCTATTTATACTAATATTATTAGGAGTTTATAATAATTGTGAAATATGAGTTTGTGAGTTTATATGTACCTAGGAGAACTAAACAACTGATTTCAAAAATTATTACACCAATTTCTTTTTAATTTACTTATCATATTAAAAAATCATAACACATTTTATAAGATTTTTTATATGATAAGTAAATGAAAAAAAAATTGGTGTAATAATTAATAGTATTAATAGCACTAGTAAACCACTAAGGTTTGTGAATTAGGTACTAAAATGCTAAGTATTAATTACTACTTTAGAATGGACATTTAGAATTTAGGATGGACATAATTATATTATTCAACTGGGTGGAGTCGGGGCGAGTCAGCTAGTCACACTAATATTATGAAGGGTATGTACGTTTTAGTGTGTATGTTTGTATTTTGTTCGTGCTCTAACAGATCGACGGATTCGGATGAAAATGTAAATAGCTTATACCCTAAATTATCACTTATGCTACCTACTTTTTATACCGGGAAACACGGGATCACGCGGGTCGCTGATAATTTAAAATAAAACAAAATTAATATTAGGTATAAGCGTTATATTACTTACTTACTTTTAATAACTTACAACTAAAACTTAACCTAACCTAATTACCTTGAAACAATGTTAATTTATTGTAACGTTGCCTTTTACTTTGATTTTTAATTTTTTCAGTACATTTCTTTGCAATGTAATGAATTCTAATGTTTATGTACCGTTCAATGACTGCCCTCATTAAAATGGTTCTATGGTTTGTAAATTCAAATGCATGTTCAATTAGATCTTCCATAACTATTGCACCTACGAATGATTTCAGAACTGCAGAAATAATTTTTTGTGGGTTCAACTTAAGTCCACAACGTTGACAATGTCTTATAGTGTGCTCGGTTTTTTTGCATAAATTAAACACACCTTTGGACGAATAAAATAATCCTCCCATGTTTTTGATATCAATCAAGTTGTGGAATGTCATTTTTTCTTTAGCCATCAAAGAGTTGCAACAAACTTCGCACTTAACCTTTTTTAAAATGTGGCGTACAACGTTCCCAGAAATATACCCCACAATTTGATCAATGTATTCGGACTCAGATTCAGATTCGTCAAGCTGTTGCGACAATATGTCACAATTACTATACGTTTCAGACTCATGGATTGAAATAATTTGAGTATCGTCATTTTCGTTTTCAATTTCATGACGATAGCCAATTGTTGTATTATTTAAATTGTGAAGAGTGTTGTCGCCACTCAATATGGGAATATTTTCAAGTGGTATAGCATTTCCGGAAAATTTAGAACTCAGTTCCAGATGGGTTAACATTTTTTTGTAAGCGGATTTTACATGGCGAGAATTGGGGTTGTTGTTATAGCCTCCTTGGCTTCTCAGATCACCAAAAAACAATTCAATATGGTCTTGGCTAGTTTTATATGTCAAAAGAAACGACAAAACTGATGTCTTAACCAGTGTTGTAAATAAGTGTTTTAAGCTTTCAAGGCATATAACCAAGCCCAGAGCTCCAGTCCCTGATTGGGATTTCCACAACGGTACGTTTTCTGTGGTATGCACAGTTCTTGTTTCGTTGTTTTTTTTAATGGTTCGTTTTCGCAAAATGTCAATATTTAGAGATAACAGATATTCTTTGGCATGATCTATAAATGAAAGAATTTCATCAGCGTTTGTTAAGCTCAAAGGCTTTTTGTAACCATAATTTTGTAGGTTTCGTGTGTTCAGAATGTCAAAAATGTTGTTGATGGTCATAATGAAGTCTGACGTCGGATGAGATCCATCGAATGTTGCTATAGCTAAGTCATTTTTACAAAATTGTATAGATTTAGCTACACTGCGGCTTAGAAGTTGTGTAGCTAATTTAACCTTCATGATCTCGTTCTTGAAGGCTATATGTCTGTGCGTCAATTTATTTGATAAGTGCAGCTGTTTTTCCTCCTGCAATTTGTGAAGCTCGGTGACGTACTTCCATTTGATGGCTTCGTGTTCCCCATTTTTTATAATTTTTTTAGATTCAAACACGTTCCTCATGAGTTTGACCATATGACATGCATCTAGGAATACCGCTACATTGTGATCGGCGGAAGGGTGTTTAAAAAAGGTTTTCATGGATTCCTTATTATTTAAGTTGCAGCCTAAAATTTTCATTGTTGCAATATTTGTCTTACAACCATCGAAAGTCAATGAAACTACTTTCATTTTAACTTGATGACATTTTCGCAGTGCAATGTTTATTAAGTTAGCCTTCATTTCTGCTGTTAAGCTTGTTATAAAAAAATAGCCCAATGGAATTTTGAATGAATCGTTAATAGCTACCAACATTATGACGTATACTTGACTAGCTATAACTTCAGATTCTTCAGATCCTGTACCCATATCCACTAGTCCTTCGTATCGTTTCCCCGTCCATATTTTCTGTTGCCTTATTGACATCTCATCTGCTACTAGGGCGCAAATATACTCTTTGTCTGAATTGTTGGATTTTTCCTTCAATCTATCAAATGATTCCACTGTAAAACCTGGTTCTGCGTTAACACTCTTATACCAGTTACATAGCGTGTTTGGATGAGGCAAACATGTATTATAGAGACGCCTTACATACTTATAGGCTGCCGGCGAGTAAAAGTGGAACGTAAGTGCGAATTTCCTAACAGCAGGCGGATATTTTTTGAATGGCCTCTTCTTTTTCTTTACATTTTTTATGTATAAGGCATTGAACATTTCGGTAACTTCTAAATTTTGAGATAATTCAGAAAACAACGACTGGTCAATGCCTTTCCTACTTTTTAATACTTTCAAGGCATTTTTTAAAGTTGTGTTCTTTTTAATAAGTCTTTTATTTTGTTTTTGTAGTCTATTGATCTGTCTGTTTTTGTTTAAAATCATTTTTTCGCATAAATTCAGCTTTCTCTTTATAACAGTTTTTCTGGGAGTGTCTAAAATAGACCCAATACTTATAGACGTAGAAGGGCTCTGTTCGATTTTTCTTGAATTTTCCTCCTGAAGCAAATAAAAAAATGATAATAACGAAATATTTTTTAAAATCATACAATTTTATGACGTAAATTCACTACCTGCAAGCATACAACGTTAGTTTGTTGGCATATTTCTTCATCGTTCCCAAATTCATTATCAATCTGGAATAAATAAATAGGAATTAATTTTGCCTTTATATTTTATTATACGTACTTTATTTACGGCAATTATTTATTTTTAACTTACATCAAAAGACAATTCAATGCTATCTTCATTTTGTTTAATTGTTTGCTGATTGTTGTCGTGATCTAAGTTTACGTGAGTGTTGTCTTGATCTGAACTATCGTAACTTCTAAGTTGTTTTTTATTCAGCTGTAATAGAAATCATAGATCATACATTTATCTGCAAGACGTAAAATAAGCAATTTTTGAATAATGCACGCATTTTAAGAATACAAAATCGAAAGTTATAATAAAATATTACATTGTAAGCATTAAAAAGGAATAAGTTCTTACATGTAAAATGGGTTTTGCATTTTTGTTAAGCCTACTGAAACCTTTCGTTGTTGTATAAATGTCTGAAGCAGGAAAGTGATTAGAGCATACAACCGACCCTTTATATGGCTTGTAGTTTAATTCATTTCGGGCTTTTGCTATAATAACTGTCCATTCAGAGCATCTTATGGGGTTTCGAGGAAAACTAAAAACAAAAAAAAAAACATATTTTAATTATACTTTAAAATAATAAAACTCTTTCGACCTACATTTTGTACGGAAAACTAAAAAATAAAACATTTAACAACATTAAGTTTAAAATCTGTAAAAATATTTATTGTATCAATCCACTCCATAGAACCGTTAGAACATAATTTGCGAGTCACTCTCGTACGCGTGACTATTTGTTTCTCTTTTACTCTTGCATATTTGTCTAACGTGTGAAAGAGAAACGTTATCGCGGCGCCGCGCGGTCGGCGGTGAGTGTTTTAGTTTGCTAATAAAATGAAAATTATTGAAATTTAAATGAAAACATGCACTGTGGATACATAAATACGTAAATTTGGTATGATACTTACCTAAAATATGAAACACCATCCTTTTTTCGCACGTGTCTGCTGTTATTTGGGCAGGAAATCACCGAACACTTTGGCATCGCGGACGTTGTACGAGGATTGTGGTCGCCTTACAACTAAACAAAAACTCTGCGCACTTCGCAGCGTGCGCCGAGTTTTGGCGCGGACATTTTATTTGTCTGTTTGTGACTCTATAGGTATTGTAACTCAATGACTTATGTACATATATTAATTTTGTCTTTACAGGCAATAAAGAAATTTCCTTCAAAGTTGTACCAAAAGACCATTCATATAGACATTGCGATGAATCTGAAGGCGCATTGACCTTATTTATTGCTAAGCACTGTTCTATATTAAGTGTAGACCATTTAGGTGAAACGTGTTTCAAAGACTCCAAAGCTACAAAGGAATTAAAATTGCATCGAACTAAATGTACAGAAATAATGAAAAATGTGTTGATGCCGCACTTTTGCAAGGAGCTCTTAGATGATATTGGAAATTAAAAGTTCAGTATTATAATGGATGAATCCACCGACGTCAGTGTCAGTAAACACCTTGGTCTTGTAATTAGATATTATAGTGCCAGGAAAACATAGTAAGTTCATTACTGGAACTAGTCTCTATTGAGAGTGCAGATGCTAGGGGAATCGTGAATGGCCTGGTATCATACTTAGAGAGTCACAACTTAAATATTAAACAAATGATTGGAATTAGAACTTAAAAAGCATCTGTTATGACAGGCATTAATAACGGGGTTCATGCAATCCTAAAAAGAGAATATGGTATAGAAAATTTGATATTGATACGATGTGTCTGCCGCTCGTTGCAGTTAGCAGTGACCCATGCATCCGAAAATACTCTGCCAAGAAATATCGAGTTTTTGCTTAGAGAAATTTATAAATGGTTTTCTGTGTCTCCTAAGTGGCGAGATGAATACACAAAAATATACGAATTTATTAATGTGGCGAAGGTACGTTGAAATTCATCAAGGTGTGCGATACACGTTGGCTTTAAATAGAGCCAGCGATTACAAAAATTGTGACACAATGGGAAGAATTAAAATTACATTTTAGTTTGGCAATAGGGAAAGACAATTGTTACTCAACTGAGCTTATTTACAGTATGCTCGAAGACAAAATAAATTATTTATATTTTGTGTTTCTGAGACAGAAGCGTTTTAAATGATGTTCAAACAGCAATTAAACTATTTGAAAGTGAGAACTCCAATCCATTAAAACTTCTTAATACACTCACAACGCTGATATAATCAGTGAGCCAGAGAATCTTAATACCAAGACCTGTAAACAGGAACTAATTAGATCCAATAACTGACAGGGGTATCAATCCTAAGCCTTATCTTGGCTACATGTTTGAAACTGCAACATCTCAACAAAATTAAGAGTCAGAAGTTTTAAATGCAATGCGACAACGCTGTTCCGCCTTCTTACTGCAATTACTTAAGGAATTGCAACAAAGACTTCCAGACAACTACAAGCAATGGCGTTGCTAAGTCCACAAGAGGCAATAAAACCAATCAAGTCAAACACTGACATCGAGGTTGCTGAAATCTTGGGATTTACACCGGAAACAATAGACAAAATAATGCAACAGTGGGACATTCTACATATAAATAAGTGACATTCTCAAAAAATAGTTCAATTTTGGGTCAAAGTAATAAATTATAGAAATTATTCCGGTGACAACATCTATCAAGATATAAGTACTCTTGCTTTAAATTGCCTTTCACTGCCACATTCTAATGCAGAGGAGAAGGAGCAAATGAATTTAGTAAAAAATAAGCAAAGGAACCGAATGAGTTTGATAACTCTGAACTCAATCCTCTGCATTAGAGACTCTCTCAGGAAAAAAGGTAAATGCTGCAATAACTGTGTTTTGCTTAAAGATGTACTGCATAAAATGGGCACCACTGAAAAACATTCGAAATTAACGACGAAAAACACTGAACCGCAACCATCGACATCTTCTTTGATTGATTAGTTTTTTGATTAATTTGATTATCAATATATACTTAATAAGTAATAACTTATTTTTTATTCAATAACGTCCAGTCATAAGCAATAATATGTTAACAACATAGAACTTTGTCACATTAAGCGTTCCGAAACGAAACTATCTGTGCCACAAAAGAGTTCAATAAATATAATATAATATAGTCCTATATTATTTACATAATATTGCTCGTGACAGTACACAAGACATTTTTAACTCTCTTGTTGGAAATAATGAAAATAAAAATGATTGTCAGAAATTGGCACTTTATTGTAAATTACCTACATGCTATACAGTGTAAAGTACAAGGAGGACCATCTCTATATATGAAAAGTGTACATATAAACGCGTCCAATAAGGGTGGCGCTGCAGTAGCATAGGATAAATTAAAAAAAAGCGCCAAAATTAATTAGAATGAGATGGAGAAATAAACAAGGACCGACCAATTCACTTGGTTTTGTACTACGTAAATAGTTGAGGTTTTGTATACTGGCATTTTACTAACTACTCTAGTCATGAATTTTTTAAAATATTTGAATTCAGCTGACTTTACTCCGTTCACAACAGCTATCTTCATATCGTAGTTTTCAGACGCCAGCGCTATTGTGGTAGGTTTTGGAACCTCTATTTTCAGTAAATAGTAGGACACTTTTTCAACTTCGCCCGTTATAAGATGGTTCTCCTTGTACTCTACCACGAGCAGTAATCTTCATAGAAAAATATTGGACATAGGAAACGTCATAGCAAAATGATATATGACAGTTAACATCCCTCCTTGCTCCTTGACATCCCTTCTAAGCTAATATCTAATCATGAAGTATAGAGTAGATCTTACTCTATACTCCGTAGCTCCAATGCAAGCCGTGGCAGCCATATTATCTGCACTGCCGTGCCCCCGCCAAGTCGAGCAAAAAATCGGCACGGCCGTACCATCCTTTTCTCGAAACAGTTCAGGCCATTTCCGAAACCCTATAACTTCGTTATGAATAAAACTAAAAGCCTGAATTTTTACTAACCAAGTAGGCATTGTATAAACTCGGTATGTTTCAAATTTCATTAAATTTGAACCAGTAGTTTAAGAATTATAACTAGTCAAATTTTCTTAATTTTGTCACTCACTGACTGACCGATCATCAAAACTCTGAGCCACTTCTAGCAGACATAGAAACTTCAAATTTGGAATACAATTATTATTTGATATATAAAACAAGGAAAAATTAAAATATTTTACAATTTCGGTCCAGTTTTCGATATACACCAACTGCATAAATAACTTTGTAATCCCATATAAACATAGCCGTGCCATATAACAGAGCCGTGGTAGCTCAGATGGTTAGCGCTCGCTGTAAGCTTCACAGTACACGAGCAACCCGGTTTCGAACCCCGCTGGCACCAATGAAATTGTTAATTTCAATTTTAAGTGCTGATTTACCACGTGCTCGGCGGTGAAGGAAAACATCGTGAGGAAACCTGCATGTTTGAGAAATAAGAAAAAAAATATTTCGAAGACATGTGAAGTTCGCCAACACGCATTGGGGCAGCGCGGCGGACATTTCCTTGCCCTAAAACCCTCTCAGAAATGAGAGAAGGCCTGTGCCCAGCAGTGGGACGTAAATAGGCTGCAACTTTACTTTTACTTTATTTAAATATATAGTATTACAAAGTTACATTTGCAGTGAACGAATCAGTGTACCTATATATGTATAATGGCATAATAGGTGTAAATAGCTACCTAGATATAACTATCTACAAAAAGAAATCATAAGCCATCAAAAACATAACTTGTAAAAAAGCCTAGTCTCGCAACTCAGTTCTTCTACCGTAAAAAGTTGTAAGATCCATGTAACACCAAGTCGGTTAATTTATTCAGTCCATAGATTGATACATAGATTGACTTGGCCATCGCACTAAACAATCTAATTTAATATAATATGTATTACTTGTGAGATATATTGTATTTTCATACGATTGCCAATCTATGTATCAATCTATGGACTGAATAATAATAATAATAATATCGGCATTCGAGAAAAAGCACTTGATTTGATGAGGGACTATTTACAGGGAGGTACCCAGAAGGTGAAAATTGAAGACTACCAAAGCCAAGACTTCGACATTACATACGGCGTACCACAGGGGAGTGTCTTGGGCCCTACTCTATTCTTAATATATATTAATCAGCTCACAGAATTAAATATTGAGGGTGGCCAAATCTTTTCGTATGCTGATGACACTGCTATTGTGTTTAATGATAGTACTTGGAAAGGTGTATTTGAGATGGCTGAAGAAGGTCTTTGTAAGGTGTCTAGACGGCTTAGACATAATCTACTAACACTTAATGTTAATAAAACCAACTATATGTGTTTCAGTATAGATAAACGTACACAGCCCCCTAGTGAAACTTCACTAAAAATTCATCAATGTGATGATACGGATTTTTTTAATTGTAATTGCGAAAAACTTGAGCTATTCAAAATCTTCAAATTCTTTCAAAAAATTTCAAAAAATCAATCATAACACAAAATACCTTGGCATAATTTTTGATCAACATCTTTCGTGGATGAATCAAATAGAATACGTAAACGCCAGAATTCGTAAGCTTATATGGATATTTAAAAAACTGCGTTACATTACAACGACTAAATTGATAAATCAAATTTACATATCTTTAGCTCAGTCAGTTCTAGGATATTACATTACGGTATGGGGAGGAGCGGCAAAAACTAACTTACTGAACATAGAAAGAGGATAACGATACCTTCTTAAAGTTATGTATTTTAAGCCTATTAGATTTAATACCGAACAACTGTATAATATTAGTGATGTTCTTACGGTTAGGCAACTATATATCTTACAGTCAATTTTAAAAACACATACTAACTCGCCATATTATCCAAAAAAAAAACATCTACACGTGGGAATCATAACGTCATTAAACAAATTTATGTAAAATCTAAATTTGCTGAGAGACAGTACTGTGCCCAATCAAGATATATGTATAATTACTTAAATAAAAAATTAAACTTTCACCGGATTAATTATCGCGAATGTAAAAAAATACTTACCGATCATCTTAAAAAATTATCTTATCACACTACAGAAAACATTCTACGTCACGGATTTAAATAATATATTTGTTTATCAGAATAAAATAGAATTAAATAAAATTACATAAAATAATAATAATAAAAATGCTTACACTTTTAAGCACCTACAATCACACGTACACACATCCATTCACACGCGCACACTCACACACAAACACACACACACACACACGCACTCATACCCATACAAACACACACTCACACACAAACACACACCTACTCTAAATCATAGGTAATCTTGCTCGGCTCAATATTAATTATTAATATTATTAGGAAGAGTTATGCCTCCTGACACAGGTATTCTTTTATACTTACTAGGCGGCTCCCATTACTTTATTATTTAGTATGCCTTGAGAAAGAAATAAATGGATTTTTAATTTAATTTTTAATAAATTAACCGACTTGGTATTATATGGATCTCACAACTTTTCTTTGAACTGAGTTGCGAGACTTGGCTTTTTTTACAAATTATGTTTTTGATGGCATTTATTTTCTCCGTAATCATCAGTTATCATTGTATTTACTGACTTTCCGTTTGATTGCGTTGATTTATTTCCACCATCTCTATGCATTTTCTTTGCATTTACTTGTATCAACAATGCCTTTTACTTTTACTTTAATAAAGGATCAACATCTACTATTGAAGTAAAAAATACTTTAAAAGAAATTGTTCCGGCTGTTAGTGAGATAAGATAACATTAGTCTCAGATCAAGGGGCTACTTCCAGATCTACTCTTTAACTAGTGCAAGAGGAAACTAGAGCAGTTCAAATAAGAGAAAATAAAAATCCAGGTGGAATTAATTGAAACTTCATCGTTCATGTTCACTCTTAATAAGGGTTTCCATATCTCAGGATTTAGGATTTAGATTTCAGGATTTTTAGACTTCTCAGGATTGAGGCTGGATTTTGCAAATTTATGAAATCTCAGGATTTTTAGAACTTTCAATATAATACAGCTTACATTTTAAAGATCTCTTTAATAAAAAGTTAAACAAACTAAAAAAAAATTTCCTTTGGTAATAATTCCACAATTAAAATCAAAACTTATTTATCCAAGTAGGTACTTAAACAGTTTTATCATACTTAATATGTGAAGATACCTTTTTAAGTAAGGTTTTCTTCTCAAACTGTAAAAAAATCTCAGGATTTTTAAATGGAAATCAGGCCTCTTCTCCGGACTTTTAATTTTTTCATCTGGTAACCCTACTCTTAATAGAATTGCTTTACTATTAATATGTTTTATATTTTTAGATGACCTGATACATATAAGTGGTTATAATATGTTTGTCATATTTGATGCACCACATTTAATCAAAGGAATGCGAAACAATATTAAACATAAAAATATTCAATACCAAGAAAATATTTCTACATGGACATAATATATTGTAGATGCGTATAAGACCTTAGAGTATTAAACTATTAATACTCTAAGATTTATTCTTAATCAAATTCTTAGATTATTGCAGTATTATTTGCAGGTTAAGAATTATGTTCGTATATTTAGTAGAACAGTGGCAGGAGCCTTAATTCAAACCTCTGCATTTTGTAAGTTATTATATTAATTATTTTATTAGATTTATAGCACTATGAAACTATAATATTTTATATGGTGAGTGGTGAGAAATAAAAACCCTGGTAACAAGGCATTATTTTGTATTCAAGGGTGACAATGCATTTGCATTTTGATACATAATCAAGGATAAATGTAGGTGTCTGTGGGCCACAGCATTCACTTACTATCAAGAGAAGTGGGTGCTTGCCTGTCATGTTTAATTCTATAAAAAACACAAACTTCTTCTGTAACTTACATATATTGTACAGGGTACTTAATTATAATTAAAATTTTATAATATTTCGAATATTTAATACAGCTAATAATGATTCTAATGGGCGGCCAGTGAGCAAAATATTGAAAAATACTGCAGAAATAGTATCTTTTATGAATATCCAAATAGGTCATTCATAAAAGATACAGAAAGAAGACAGCGTGAATGGAAGTGCGGTGATATATAAAAAAGAAGAGAGAAAGAATTAAGAATTGCTGTTACAGAAAAATGTAGACACCATGCATTCAGTAAGCAAGCTTTGTTAAAACTAGAAAATTTATTAATATAAATGGTCATGTATGTACATTGCCCAGTATAAAGAATTGGATAAGTTCCATAAAAAGATTTAGGAATTTGTGGCAGTTTTTGTTCAAGAAAAATATAAAGGTTATGAGACCTTGCTATATACATTCCGATGCAATCTGATTTTTTTTCGGCCAAATAAGATCATATAATTTTAGGGACAATAATCCAACTTGCCACAATTTCATAAATGCTTTTAAATGTTTATTAATTACGGGTTTCATTAAATTTCATCATTCATCTTGTAATTATGGAGATGATGTTAGTGCACAATTATTAAAAATAATGAACCTGTTTAAAGGACATGAAAGGAAAGTGAGTAACGAAAGTGGTAAAACTGGTGAATCTTATATTGATACTTATCCATTAATTATAAATAGAGGGCTTGTTCTTTTCTCGTTCAAAAGCTAAGTATAGCCATTCAGCGGGAAACGTAGCCAGCGTTCATGGTACCGCGGGGAGTAGGACTGTATGATAATTAAGTTTTGAGTTTTAGTTTTTTATAATGTTTATATTAATAAGTTAATTATTAAATTTGTAAACAAAATTATTGTAAAGTAAAAATTAATAACTAATAAAAATATATTAAAATTCCTCATTGTTGCACAATAAAATTAATTTTCCAAGCGGCTATAATTTGGGACGTCCTTTGCCTGGTATAGCTGCTTCAAATAAAAAAGAAAGAAATGTCAGATATCATTTTGCTACAACCAATCACGATGCAGAAGCTAAGTCGAGTAAGTTTATTATAAATATATTGTAAGTTGTAACTTCAGGCTCAGAAGGGCAAGATCCCACAGAGAGTCCCAGAGCCGTAAAGTCAGTTATTAAGAAGAAGAAGGTATATAATATGGAATTTCAGTATATAAAAAGGCTTGCTACATATATATTTATCTATGATAAAAAGTACTCTGTGATATGGAAATAAGTACATATTATTTAACATTATCATATATTATCATAAAATCAGTTTAAAAAAATAAGATTGTTTAGATTTTATGATAGAAGAAAACACATGGACAGCTATTGTACGTAATCAAAGGCTAAAAATGGATAAGCTTTTTAAAATACCATCTCTGGAAGATTTTAAAAGAGTAAGTACAATTAGCATTTCAATTGTAACTTGTAAACGTTTTTACCTATTTAACATGAGTATTGAACTTATTTTTTCGTCCTACACCATATAGTAATGTTAGCAATCACATATATACATTGACTAAAATAGTCTTGTTTTTATTACAGTTCATTAGTCTAGATTATTAGACATCACCTCTTGAGTTTTATCTTTTTTAGGTAAGCGATGAAATTATAAGTAATTTATATAATTTGGAAAATCACCCAAATATTTTGCAAGAAGATGATATTAAGCTAGCAAAAGAAGATATAAGGAGGTGCATTTTAGAGACCAATTTTGATATGGACAGATTAACCACTTTATTGGAATCTCAGGAATATAGCGAAAATAAAGTTTCTTATTTCCTTTCATCTCTTAAGGAAAGAAAAAGTGATATATTGCTTTCAATGTTTATTCATTTTAATAGTGCTTTTGGTGAAACAGTTCAGGATTTTGACTGGCTCGTAAAACTTGTTCTTGGTACCAGTGAATTGAAAACTATAAGATATCCACTGCTACAGGTATTAATGTTAACTGTCACAAAAACAGGAAACAAAGACAAAAAAGTTTTTGATATCAAGAAAGATGTGTTAGACAAAATGATTGATGTTATTGAAGGTATTGTAAATGTGTAACTTATATATATACACGTATAAGTGAATAGGAAAATTATTTTTGATTATATTCTAAATTTAGATTGTAGTACATCATGTATGTCATATGACAAAGAACACATCATATACAAAATAGGTATATAATTTAATTATATCACACACTTTATTGACAAATTAAACTCTCTATAGTTCTTAGTGGCTCTTTCATTATGTTTTAACTCAATCATATCAAACAGCCTATCAAAACGACGACTCCGTGGTGCAGTGGCTTAGCAATTGAGATGCAGCGTTAATTTTTTAAAAGAAATAAAAAAAATGTCCACTGCTTAACATAGGCTCCATAGCTTGCCTCATATGATAGATGCAATATCTGGCAACTGAATTTTTTTATTATTTTTAGTCCTAATCAGAAAGATGGTTCTCCCACCCTCCTGATGCCCCCCCCCCCCCCCCCCCCCTCTTGGACCTACCTCCTGTTTTATTGCTCTCTGTTGATACGGCACGGCATCTATGGGTTAAGACTGATTAGTGGACTTTAAAAATAATAAATTGAAGTGGTGTCTAGAAGAAGATACTGAAATGAAAAATTATAATTTTACAGGAGAGCAAAAAACTTCATATCTTCTATACTATCTACAAACCTACTTTTTATACAATGTACATTTTTTTTTTTTTTTTATAGGATAAGGGTGACAAACGAGCACACAGTCCACCTGATGGTAAGTGGTTGCTGCGGCCCATAGACATCTACATCTATCCTCAATTACAAGTCAAAATGTAGATGCGTTGTCACCCGTGAGGACTAAGATGGAATGCCTCATTTCCAGTAAAAAGGGCCTCCGGCCACCTGCACTCACCAAGCGAAACGCAGAGGTAAACCTCTACTTCACGCTGGTTTTCTGTGAGGTCGTGGTACCACCCCGGTTCGAGCCGGCCCATCCGTGTGACAGCAAGAGCTGCCGCCTGGCTCTACCACTGTTATAAATAATAAATACATAGTTATAAATAATTTGCATTTTTTTGTAGAAAGTGAAATAAAACAATTAAAATGCATAAGAATTTTTTTACAATTTTTTGGGTCCTTATTCGACAAAGTTGTCATCATCATTAGAACTTTCATTATTGTAGGGGACTGCAGTGGACTGTATGATTTTATTGTAATTAACTAACTGTGTGACGACTGATGTTATGTAGGGTAAACTATACTAGGGACTGTTGAAGAAAAGATGTTACTGTAGACGATTATAATATATTCTAACTATTTACAAGCGGCTTTTCACTAATTAACTATGTACAGATGGGACTCTTCAATGGAGTATTCTTTCTTGAGCTTTTCTCTCTTGAGGTCTTCTTTCTTGATATTGTATGTCGTAGTGCAGCTTCCGAAATGAACAGCTCACAGCCCAAAACACCCTTCTTATATTCTGAAAGAGAATATCTCGGCATGTGAGTGGTATTGTAAAGATGTGCCGCGCGCCGATTGGTTGGCGGCATCATGTGATATTCGGGCGGTGTGCGGGGTGCGCGGGGCGCAACGGGGTATAAAGGGGCAGTGGCTCCCCTCGCCGTCCGTAACATCCTAATCCCGGCGTAGTGTGCGAGCCTAATCTTCTCTCGGGAGGACGGCGATCTTCCTTACTAGTCGTCGCAGCACTCCGCCCCTGGTCCGGATCTCGACGTTGCGCACCACGCCGTCAGGTCCGGGAAACGTTTTCGTGACGATCCCCCTCGGCCACACGTTCCTCGGTAGGTTGCCGTCCGCAACCACGACGAGGTCCTCTTCTTTTATGTCATGTCGCTGGGCGTCCCGGGAAGCTACGCGCGCGACCAGCGTCGGCAGGTCCCAACTCCCCCACCCAGCGCCTCCAGTACTCGTCGGCGAGCCCCTGCGCCGCTCTCCACGACCGACGATCGATGGGTGTGCACGGCGCGGTGATTGGTAGGCCCGACGGTCCCAACAGGATGAAGTGGTTGGGTGTTAATGCCTCTTCGTCATTGACATCGACCGGTACATGAGTCAACGGTCGAGAGTTGACGGTGTTTTCTGCTTCCGTCAAGAGCGTCGCTAGAGTCTCCTCCCTTGGGCTCTTTTGATGTAGAGTGGTTTCCAGCGCTGTCTTCACCGAACGCACGAGACGCTCCCATGCGCCTCCTTGGTTAGGCGCGCCCGGTGCGATGAACTTCCACTCCGTGCGTCGAGTCAGCGCGTAGTCCTTTAGCTGCGGTGTCCATTCTTCCATCGCCCGTCGTAGCTCTGCATCTGCTCCGTGAAAATTTGTGCCGTTATCTGAGTATAGGACCCGTGGCCACCCGCGCTTAGCCGCCATGCGCCGCAATGCCGATATCGCCGAGTCTGTCGTCAGGGAGTAAACTAGCTCTAGATGAACCGCGCGCGTCGTTAAACACGTGAAAAGTGCTACCCACCGCTTTTCGTGTCGTCGTCCTATCGTAACTATCAAAGGCCCGAAATGGTCGACTCCGGTGTAAGTAAACGGTCGCGCAAACGCCTCTAACCGTTCGGGTGGTAGGGCTCCTGTAACCGTTGGCCGTGGTGTCGCCTTGCGTACTCTGCATCGCAGACATCTCCGCTCCACTTCTCGTACGGTCGGTCGTAGTCGGAGGATATGATATCTGGTGCGTAGGTCGTTGACCACCCTCTCTCTGTTGGCGTGGCTTGCCTCCTGATGCGCCTTCTCTATAAGCAGCTTTACGAATCGGTGGCGTCCAATCAGTATGACGGGTCGCTTCATCTGGCTGTCCACATCGGCTGCGTCGATTCTTCCCCTGGCTCGTAGTATTCCATCTTCCAGTATGGGGTCGAGCTTCCTAAGTGCGCTGCCGGTGGCCAGGTTCCTCCCCTGCTGAAGTTGTCTGATGTCTCCAGCGAAGCTGTCGAGTTGACTGTGTTCCACCCACATCCGCTCTGCCCTCTGGATGTCCTGCAATGTTAGTCCTTGTGCCCTTACTTACGAGTACTGCAGTTCATCGATGCCATATGCTCGTGCTGTGGCCCTGATCAATCTCTCATAAGAAGAGAAGCGGGTGACTATTAAATGCCAGTTATCGGCTCCCAATAATATTCTCGGCTTCGCGTCGTCGTAACATACCGCACTCGGTAAGTCGCGTAAGTGCTTCAACCGTAAGCACTCCCTACCCACAGACTGCGAGCCTATTTTTAAATCAGCGATCGTTCTCGCGCTTACATTATAAATCTCACTGCACGTCTTACCACGTATTCCTATGTTCACTAATCTACTATTGGCCTCGCGTTGACTATTATTTACGCCTCTAATATTGAGCGGCTTTATCGGTCCTTCCGCTCCTAACTCGCGAGCTAAGTCGTCGTCGTTCAACGATATGGTGGAGCCTTCGTTGAGTAGCGCATATGTATCTACTTCCTTACCAGGCGGTCAGCGTACGGTAATGGGGCACACTTTCAATAATACGGACGCACTACTATTAACGTTCGACGCGACGAGCACGGTTTCGTTTTACCGATGTTTTAGGCGTCCGGACCTTGCGGGCGTGAAGGAGGGCATGGTGGGGGGCGTTGCAGTCGTCGACGTCGCACTTCCTAGCCTTACACCTCGGGCGTGGATGTTTGCTGCTTAAACACCTAAAGCACACCCCATCTTCCCTTACCCACTTCCACCGGTCATCCAGACCCATTTGTGCCAGCTTCTTACATTTCACGATTGGGTGTTCACTCCCACAACGACGGGGGAACACGGGAACGGGACACTTCCGTTGTATTCCTGTGTGGTGAACGTCTTTATGTCGCGGGCCCTATCCTCTATGTCAATTGACACTATCCTTTTCGACGGCGGTGCTTCTCGTCTTACGGGCGATTCCTTGGTTGGCGTTATGGACGTATAGGCGTGACTTAACGCACGGTCAGCCTCTCTCATCATAAACCGGGATAGTGTGACAATGTCCAGTTCGTCCGCACTTCCGTAGTGCTCCGCATAATCGCACCAACGCGACCGTAAGTGAGGGCTAAGCTTACTCGTGACTTCCCTAGTTAGCATCGGATTTTGTAAATATCCCTTGCCGTCGACGTTCTGCATAATACATACTATATTTTGCAACGTAATAGCGAACGAATTTAATTCCTGGGCGGTTTGACCCGGGCGCGGAAGGCGTTTTAACTCATCTAACGCACGATCAATAAATACTTTCGGGCGGCCGAAACACTGCTCCAGTGTCCGCATAATGTATGCTGGATCCTTCGCGGCAAACAGCAGCGCCGATACTACCTCCCTAGCCTCACCACGTAAACAGTTTCTTAATCTTGCCATATTTTCCGTATTTGTGAATACATACAGACGCGTGGATTCTTTCATCGCGGCTTTAAACGATAAGCATTCCGCGGCCGAGCCGTTGCAAATAGGCAACTCCTGTGTCTGCTTCGCGGCGGCTGGTCTAAGTCTTATCATGCTTTCCAAAGCTTCCGCTAGTCGTTCTATACCCCTATCTTTCCCTCTCGGTGTGAGCGACCTACCTCTATACCTATTACCCGCTAATCTATGATGTGGCGATGGCGACCTACATCAGCACGACACGGCGACGGTAATCTATGATCCGCGTGGCGATGTGGCGATCTATGTATACCTACATCATGGCGACACGGCGACGGTAATCTACGATCCGCGTTGCGATGTGGCGATGGCGACCTACGTACACCTACATCAGGGCGACACGGCGACGGTAATCTACGATCCGCGTGGCGATGTGGCGATCTATGTATACCTACATCATTTTTTTTATAGGATAAGGGTGACAAACGAGCACACAGTCCACCTGAAGGTAAATGGTTGCTGCGGCCCATAGACATCTACATCTATCCTCGTTTGCGAATCAAAATGCAGATGCGTTGTCACCCGTGAGGACTAAGATGGAATGCCTCATTTCCAGTAAAAAGGGCCTCCGGCCACCTGCACTCACCAAGCGAAACGCAGAGGTAAACCTCTACTTCACGCTGGTATTCTGTGAGGTCGTGGTACCACCCCGGTTCGAGCCGGCCCATCCGTGCGACAGCAAAAGCTGCCGCGTGGCTCTACCACTGATAAAATCATGGCGACACGGCGACGGTAATCTACGATCCGCGTGGCGATGTGGCGATCTATCTATACCTACATCATGGCGACACGGCGATGGTAATCTACAATCCGCGTCGCGATGGCGTTCTACGTATAGGCGATAGAGTGCGGCGTTGGACGCGCGACGGCGACGTAACCCGTACACGGCGATCCACCTGGTTCATTTCTACGGCGACTCCATTGTCCCTATGTATCGTATCTACGTGACGTGGTTGATCGTTATTCGCAACCGACCTCCCCTGGACATCTTCAACGTATACGTAACCGGTTCCCCTATTCGACGGGGCCTGCTCTATCTCGATGCGGGGCGTGGGCTGAGACGGGCGGCAGGGCGGCTCTCCCCGCACAGTCTCCACCACTTATCAACACGGTCCCTATTTTCCGCTAAATCGTCCTCGTTCAAACTGTCCCTATCCGTTTCTTCTTGTAGTTACGCGATGTCCCTAGCGTATTTCTTCTTAATAAGATCTTCCTCAATTTGCAATTGCTTCCTTCTAATTGCAGCGAGTTCCTCCGCGGTATTATACTCGATTTGCTTCAATTTCGCGATCGTGCTAGCTGTCGACCGGGCTGAACGGACAGACGGGGCGCGCGGCGCGTGCCTATGTACAGAGTCGGCTACAGGCGCGATGGTACGCATTGTCGAACTCGTCTTGGTGACCGGAATATCTATAATCGCGGCGAGTGTATCTGTACGCGGCAGACATAGCGGGGCGCGGCGGCCCGGCATAGATGCCGGCGCGGGCGGGGGCGCGGCGGAGGGTGCTTGTGCCAACGAAAGATAATCGGACGGGGACGCGGGAGCTTCTTCGAAAATCCGCATTCCTACCGGCGTTTCGTCGTCGTTCCTTGTCTTCTGACTTCTTGTCTTACGCATGATGTCCCACGTTGCGGCTTCCGATCGTCTTCAAAAAGACGCACGTATTGGTTGCCGTTCCCGCCGCAAGGGCGTTACCAGGTGATCACTGTTTGGCACCGTTAGGGAGCAATCACCTGGCCGCGTAAACGCGGTTAAGAAACAAGAAGTTTGTCTGGAAACAGACAATTAGACGTATGCCCTTTTCATATGCACACGGACACGGTACGGTCGCCGTGCCGTGTAAAGTAGTAATATATGACCAACAATGAGAACTTTCACATGGCACGGCGACCGTGCCGTGACCGAGTGTCAGCCGTCCTTATCCACTATAAGCACGGTTTTGACGCGGCAACCGTCTTTATTGTCTTGTATGGACTTGTATAGACGAGTTCACATGAACACGGGCGCGGTACGGCATTGCGAGCGCAAATGCCATTCGACAGGCAAATCATGGGGAACGGACGGACGATTGTTGCAGAATGTCTGTCAAAATCGATGTTGATGTGTTGATTTCGCTAGTTGAAGCGCGTCCTACTTTATGGGATAAAACCATCGCGTCTTATAAAAACAGGAACGAGACAAAAGAAGCGTGGAAAGAAGTATGTATAGGATTAAATAGTAGTTTCGAAGAATTAGATGATAATGAAAAGAAAAAGTTTGGTGAGTTATTTTATTACATTATATTTTTGATATTTGCCAAGGGACCGCCCCTATATTTGATACAAAATAGTCACTCAATATGTTTCGTATATTGTTTGGTGTAAGTCCTCCGCGTGACTGGGTTTGTCTTGGAACATCTTCTAGTCCTGTAATAAAATCTGTGTCCTCCACCTGGTAACCATCTCGATCACGAACAAAGTTGTGTAGTACAACGCAAGCTTTGACGATCGCGACTGCAAAATCAGGTTTGACGTTAATTGGTCTGTGGAATATTCTCCATTTATTAGACAAGATGCCAAAGGTGCATTCTACATATCTGCGAGCTCTGCTTAGGCGGTAGTTAAAAATTATTTTTTTTAATTGCAAGATTACATCCACCGTACGGACGAAGTAAATGTTGGTGAAGTGCAACTGCTTCGTCACCAACTAGGAAATATGGCACTTCAACGTCTTGTATTCCGCTAATACATTTTTTAGTAGGTAGTTCATGTTCATTTCTTATGATTGATTTCCACAGCGATGAGCTCTTAAATATTGAAGAGTCGCAATCTTTACCGTACCTTCCTATGTCCACATAGACAAAGCGGCAGTTTGTGTCTGCTACGGCCATCAAAACTATTGAGGAGTATCCTTTGTAGTTGTAGTACATTGAGCCAAGAGGATTAATAATTCTAATATGTTTCCCATCCACTGCACCAATGCAATGCGGAAAATTGCCTCTTTTTTCGAATTCTTCGGATATTTTTTCCCACATCTCTTTACTAGGTGTAGACATGCAGTCTGGTAGCATAACACGCCAAATGCTAAAACATACTTCATTTACTATCTTGCTTACTGTTGAAATGCCAAGTCTGTAGTTAAGATGTAGGTCTGTGAAAGTACACCCGCTAGCTAAGTACCTGAAACAAAAAATAAACAATAAATACTTACCATGGGGTCAGAGCAATGTTATAATGATGCTGCATAGCATTTGTATTTTTTTTATATTGTTTCCAGGTAAAGAAGTAATGAAACGATGGGTAAATATCCGAGATTCTTATCACAAAACATTAAACAAAGAAAAGTCTGTAAAAAAATCGGGAGCCGGTGCTACTACTATACGAAAATACGTTTATTTTGATCAATTACAGTTTTTAAACAAAATTTTTTGTGAACTTCCTACAGAGAGTAGCCTACGTACTGATCGGGTAGAAAAACTTTCAAGAGGAAATAATGTTGAAGACAGTACGGAAAGCAATTGTAGCAGCTAGTTTAAATCACCACCACCGCCTCAACAACAGCTCGGTTCACGTAAACGAAAGATAGATGAAATTGACAAAAAATTGTTACATATTTTAGAGAAGCCGGAGGACCGGCATTTGTATTTTTTTTAAAGGAATAATACCTTCATTGTCATCATTCAATGAAGACAAAATAATTAAATTCCAAATGGGAATATTACAACTAATAACGACTATTAAACAAAGTCGCGGTTGCACGGCACGGCGACCGCGTAGTGACCGGATACATGTGAAAAGGGCCGTAGACGTAGTATTGTCAGAAACGTGGATGAAATTGTTTAACCGACGATCTTCTTTCTTCGTCGATGAACTTCTTTCTTCTTCGGTGATCTTCTATAATGATCTTCTTTTTTCTGTACGGTCTTCGGATCTTCCAGCTTTCCAGCTTCTATCCGGCGACGATGGACCGACTTTTTAGGGGACTGCAGTGGACTGTATGATTTTATTGTAATTAACTAACTGTGTGACGACTGATGTTATGTAGGGTAAACTATACTAGGGATTGTTGAAGAAAAGATGTTACTGTAGACGATTATATATTCTAACTATTTACAAGCGGCTTTTCACTAATTAACTATGTACAGATGGGACTCTTCAATGGAGTATTCTTTCTTGAGGTTTTCTCTCTTGAGGTTTTTTTCTCTTGAGGTCTTTTTTCTTGATATTCTATGTCGTAGTGTAGCTTCCGAAATGAACAGCTCACAGTCCAAAACGCCCTTCTTATATTATCAAAAAGAATGTCTCGGCATGTGAGTGGTATTGTAAGATGTGCCGCGCGCTGATTGGTTGGCGGCATCACGTGATATTCGGGCGGTGTGCGGGGCGCAACGGGGTATGAAGGGACGACAGGGCGGCGGCTCCCCTCACCGTCCGTAACAATTATTATGCAAGTCTGCCTTGAGGAATTTATAATATTTAACTGATTTTTGTTTTTTTCAGAAGGGCCTACCATTTTTGATAGGTATAAAAAGCTATAAAAGACCCATAAGGTTATTGGATGCCCTCAAAGGAGATTTGCGTAATATTTTTTTAAACGTATTGAGAAAAATGTAATGATTTCATTCATTTTAGGTTTCATAGGCGTCTCTTTTGTTTGCATGCAATTTGAATTTTTTGAATTTTGTTACATTGAACTTTACTCGCTTATCATTTTTCAGTTTTCGTCGTCAACGGCTTCATGATATGGTTCTCGAAATGTCTTGTGTAATTCTTTACCATGTTTGATTTTACTTTCACCACTTTAAATGTTGATGATATTATTTTAATCCAATGATTGGGTAACTCAACGGTTTCTCTTTTTCTTAGCATTTTCTCTATTACAGAAAAATTACAGTCACAGGGTCGATAACTATGTCGCCTTTTTGGTGAAAAATAGCTGATTGAAATTTTCGTTTTAAGACAAGTGACTCCCAAAACCTCATCATCAGTAACAACGATAAGTGCCTTTACAGAATGTGGAATAAATGCCTCAATGTAGTGTTCAATGAGAGAAGCCACCTCGTTTGCCCCTTTTTTTCCTTCAGATTCTGGCCAGCAATACATTACGTCGCTGTGACTGACAAATTCCATATGTGCATTTTTTAATTTTTTGCGCTATACATAATCTCCGTTTCGTTCTTTATGTGTTTGTTCGCGCAAAAGCGCTAATGTCAAGCATCGACGTTAGATGGCACTCGCCTCGGCGCGATACGGGATGAAGTTCGTGCGTGTTGAACGTCCGAGCGTGTTGAACGGTGGGAGTCGAGAACGCCCTAGAAAAATTAAGAGTCCAAATTCATCGCTGCGAGACATAGCACGCGGTCTATTTTGTCGGGAGCTCGTAATGATAGGCGCGTATAGTAAATATACTGACTGGGAATTGTAGCGCGTATTCTTTGCTGAGAGCGTCACCCGGGACTTTTAGGTTTAACGCTGAGTCCGTATAAGTGGATTCGACTGTATTAGTTACTAGTGCGGCATTTGATGTTCTAGAAATAACTGTTGCCACGCGGAACGGTAGTGACCTTTGATCCGGTTGCGCGTGTTAAACTTATAACAAACGAGAGTTAGTGGCTTCTGTAAGGTAGTTAATCGTACGACAAAGTTAAAGAACTGTCATCGTAGAAAACGAAGAAAGTGACTGCGGAAGGAGACCGTAGTTTGGAGAGGTGCTGAGGGCCGAACTGCTGCAGAGGGTAACGGTCTAATAAGGTCAATAACACTACCAGCCACACCCAGATACACATCACTGACACTTACTTTCCTAGCACTATACATCCACATGCGACCTGACCGAATCCTGAGGGACCAGTCGCCTTGGATAGAGGTAAGTAAGCTCCCCTTATTAGACTAGAACGCTCCCCCCTAATTGTTTATTGTAATTAGAAACTTTTCACCTTTGGCCTGTAGCAGGCCCGACCAACATCTGCTTGTAGGTTCTCCGTCTATGGGCACCCGGGGGGACTCTATTGTTGGATAAGCAGTTGCTGGCCGTAACATTTGGTAGCAGAGCGCGATTCCGGCATCGATTCCCGGTCGATCCACCGACCATAGTGTTTGATAAAAATTAAACAATGTTGGTGGCAGGGAGCGTTGGTTTGATTGGTTTAATTTTGTGTCTACAATCACGCCCGTCCGTAATACGTAAAAATATTTTTTTTAATTGTATACTTAATAATAAAATTCTTATCTTTTGTGACTTGCTTGGTTGGTGTTAGCGGGTAAATTTGAAAAGTCGCGCCCGGTTAGTGCGCAAGCGAGAGTTTGCGTCATGTAGGTAGATGGTTATTTTTACGTAATCGGTTAATTATCGTTGTCGGATAGTTGTAGTGGATTACTTATCGAAGGGTCGATTTCCGAGCTAGGCATTTTTTGTTGAGGTGTATTTTCGTTGAGGTGTATTTTCGTTTATGTATCTTTCGTATTGTAATTTGTATTTGAACTAAAGAGTAGTAATTTGTATTTACGTAATTTGAATTTAACTTGATTTGATCGCACTAGTAATTGTTATTTGTTAATTTGATTTGTGTCTTTTCTTTTGTACTGACTTATATTTGGTTTGATAAGTAGCGGTTCTTATTTGTGTAATTTCTATTCAACTCGATTTGATAGGAACTGCATTTGTTAGCTGTTAATTTGTTGTTGTATTTGTTATTTGTTATTTTTGTAATGGTGCTCGAGCCGCGTCGTAATTTGTATTTAGTAGTGATGTCCTCGCCCAAGATACTAATCCGTTGCCTGCGGACTGAGTTACGCTGGGCCACTATCGCCCATGCTTTGATAGGTCGACCGGATATGTTATGGACCCTTAACTTGATGAAGCGGTTCGAGCAGGTCGATGCTCGAAGGGCTGCAGTGGAGGAGGCTTACGCTGAGCTCGAGGATTCGGATGTGGAAAAGGGAGTCCTGGACTCCTGCTTCGTAGACTACGAGCAGTTCTTTTCGCTCACGGACGAGTTGATCGAGGCTGAAGGCAGGTATGCCGACGAGGCGCGTGAAGCTCGGACGAGCGGCCTGCCCGAGTCCTTTCGGAAGCAGCCTCAGCCGGAGCTGTTGGGACGACTCCCAACTCTGGACTTGCCAAGGTTCTCCGGGGTTCTTTCCGAATGGCTGACCTTCGTTGAAATTTTCGACAGCCTAGTGGACGCCCGGAGTGACTTGACCCCGAGCCAGAAGATGGGGTACCTCCTGGCCTCACTGGAGGGGGAGGCCCGGAGCGTCGTCGGCCATTTGAGATTGTCGGACGACGCCATCGTCATACCAGACTGCTCGGGACCTCCTAGCCAGAAGATACGCCAACGTCCGGCGAATGGCGGACAAACATGTTAAGCAGCTTCTGAGCCTCCCGCTGCTTAGTGACCGGGCCAGACTACGTCCGGACCTATTGGATCCAGTCTTGGTGGCCTGTAATATGTTTAGGCGGCTGGATTTACCAGTGGGCGAATGGGCCTTTTTGTTGCTCCGCATCGTGCTGTCCCGCCTACCTCTCGACCTTAGAATACTTTTTGAGGAGAGGTACGGCGGGGACGAGGCCTCCTATATTCCGCCCTTCTATGACCTGCTGCGGTTTTTGGAGGAGCAGTGCCGGCAGATTGAGAACGCGGCGGGCACCGTTGACGACTTACGAGCCGTGCCCAGTGAGAGGTGGAACCCGCCGGGCAAGTCGTCGTCAACCACCCCCTGGTGCTATTGTCGAGCATCTGATCACCGGGTAACGTCTTGCCCGAAATTATTAGGTAAGCCGGTTCCGGCGAGGCGAACTATCGCCAAGGAGCGCCGCTGATGCTACTCCTGTTTAGAAGGGCACCTCTAGTGAGACTGTCCGCACCGGCGGCCCTGTCTGCATTGCCAGGGCAATCACCATGCCGTACTGTGCCTGGGTGCGAATGGCGTCTCCTCTCGGGGCGCTGCCAGGCCCTCGACCCCCACGGGCGGGGGCGCTCCGCCACGCGCTCTGACGGCCGACGGTCGGCGCCCGCCGGCTAGCCACCAGGCCCCTAGGTTTGAAAGGGGTCCTTCCCCCGACCAGTCGGGGGGTAATTCCCCCAGGGGCGGGGGTGTCAGCACCCGCCCTCAGCGTGCGGAGAAGAACTTCACGGCCACTCATCAGTCCGCTGGACCCTTCTCACTCCCGTTAGCTGAGTGGCCGCGACTGGTGCACTACTGTACCCCATTTGATGGAGGCGGCCCTAGCTAGCTGCCGTCTTAGCTCCCACCACGGCCGCCTCTACTGAGCCTTATGCCGTCAACAGGCCACTTGTCAAGCTGTTCTGTTGCCGACGGCCTCAGTGAGGGCGTACAACCCGAGTGGCGACTGTTAGCGGTTGCGCTCTATTAGTCTCGGGTTCACGCGGTGTGGCCTCCACTTGGTGGTGGGAAGATTAGGGCCCCCTGGAGCGTTGAATCACGCTCTCAAGGGGTATTAGATTTGGTTTGGTCGAGCACATAGTTAAAAATTCTTTAAATTAAAATTAAAAATGCTTTTGGGTTTTCCGCGAAATTCATATTGTAGCGGTTGTGATTAAAAGAATTGAATTTAAAATACTCCTTTAAATGCTACTGCATATGTTTTGAAAATATATTTGATCACTGCGTTTGTTGTTGCACGGAAAATTAATAATAATAATAATGAAACACGAGCATATACAAAGAAAAAACCAACATGGCAGATTAGATTAGAAAGGAAAATCGAAAATTTAAGAGCACACATAGGCAGACTGACACACTTCATTAACGGTACCAGAAGTAAAAAAGTAGTAGATGCAGTAGAAGAAATAAAGAGAAAATACCAAATACACGCACAACACGAAAACTTGAATACAGAACTAGAACACTTTTTGGACACTTTAAAACAAAAATTAAATGCAGCATCCAGTAGACTTAAAAGATATATAACATACACGAACCGCAAAGTACAAAACACAAAATTTACCAACAATGAAAAATTATTTTACAGAAACCTTACATCTAATAACAGAGATACCAGCAACCAAAATCTGGAGACACCTTCGTCCGACACATTGCGAGAATTCTGGGCCAACATCTGGGAAAATCCAGTATCGCATAATAATCATGCAGACTGGATTAACGAGGCAACACCAGAAGCCCCAGAAATGAAATTTGAATTTATACCAATAAATACATTTATAGAAGTCCTCAAACGCACACACAACTGGAAATCGCCAGGCACAGACAATATTCACAACTACTGGTATAAGAAATTCACCAGCATACATCCATTCATACATAACCCCATAAATACATTCATCCAATCACCACAATTACTTCCAACATACATAACACACGGAGTAACATATATGATACCCAAAGACATGAATGACACCATAAACCCTGCGAAATACCGACTAATTACTTGTCTACAAACCTTGTACAAAATATTAACAGCCTGCGTAAGCGAAATTGTATATGAACATTTAACCAAAAATAATATTCTAGCAGAACAACAAAAGGGATGTCGTAAGAATAGCCAAGGATGTAAAGAACAACTTACTATTGATGCAATTATTTTGAACAGCACTGTTAAAAGCAAGAAAGATATTCACACAATGTTTATAGATTACCAAAAGGCTTTCGATTCAGTACCGCATAGCTGGTTATTAGATGTCTTAAATCTATATAAAATTCACCCAACACTGAAACTTTTCTTAAAAACTTCTATGCAAAATTGGCAAACTGTGCTTAAAATTAATCAATCCTCTTTGAGTGTAACTACTGAACCAATCTGTATAAAACGTGGTATATTTCAAGGAGATGCCCTAAGTCCTCTGTGGTTTTGCATGGCCCTCAATCCACTTTCACACTTACTAAATAATACTGACATGGGATTTACATTGAAAAACAATAACACGCAATATACCCTAACACACCTTATGTACATGGATGACATAAAGTTATATGCAGCAGACAAAAATACACTATTCCAACTAGCAGACACAACACAACAATTTTCTCAAGATATTTGTATGTCATTCGGAGTAGATAAATGCAAAATATTGTCTATTATAAAAGGCAAGATTCAAAGCAATAGTTACACACCCAATTCAGGTGAATCGATTAAACCAATGGATGAACACAGTACATACACATACTTAGGTTTTAAACAGTCCAGACGCATTCAACAAAATATTACAAAATAAGAACTGCTCAAAAAATTCTCACATCGCCTCAACCTTATTTTAAAAACCAACCTCAACTCCAGAAACACTATTAAAACCATCAACACATTTGCAATAGCTATTCTCATATACTCTTTCGGAATTATACGATGGTCAAAAACTGACATCAAAAAACTACAACGCACACTCAATACACTTCTAACTAAACACAGAAAACATCATCCTAAGGGTCGATTTCCGAGCTAGGCATTTTTTGTTGATCATTTTTTGTTGAGGTGTATTTTCGTTTATGTATCTTTCGTATTGTAATTTGTATTTGAACTAAAGAGTAGTAATTTGTATTTACGTAATTTGAATTTAACTTGATTTGATCGCACTAGTAATTGTTATTTGTTAATTTGATTTGTGTCTTTTCTTTTGTACTGACTTATATTTGGTTTGATAAGTAGCGGTTCTTATTTGTGTAATTTCTATTCAACTCGATTTGATAGGAACTGCATTTGTTAGCTGTTAATTTGTTGTTGTATTTGTTATTTGTTATTTTTGTAATGGTGCTCGAGCCGCGTCGTAATTTGTATTTAGTAGTGATGTCCTCGCCCAAGATACTAATCCGTTGCCTGCGGACTGAGTTACGCTGGGCCACTATCGCCCATGCTTTGATAGGTCGACCGGATATGTTATGGACCCTTAACTTGATGAAGCGGTTCGAGCAGGTCGATGCTCGAAGGGCTGCAGTGGAGGAGGCTTACGCTGAGCTCGAGGATTCGGATGTGGAAAAGGGAGTCCTGGACTCCTGCTTCGTAGACTACGAGCAGTTCTTTTCGCTCACGGACGAGTTGATCGAGGCTGAAGGCAGGTATGCCGACGAGGCGCGTGAAGCTCGGACGAGCGGCCTGCCCGAGTCCTTTCGGAAGCAGCCTCAGCCGGAGCTGTTGGGACGACTCCCAACTCTGGACTTGCCAAGGTTCTCCGGGGTTCTTTCCGAATGGCTGACCTTCGTTGAAATTTTCGACAGCCTAGTGGACGCCCGGAGTGACTTGACCCCGAGCCAGAAGATGGGGTACCTCCTGGCCTCACTGGAGGGGGAGGCCCGGAGCGTCGTCGGCCATTTGAGATTGTCGGACGACGCCATCGTCATACCAGACTGCTCGGGACCTCCTAGCCAGAAGATACGCCAACGTCCGGCGAATGGCGGACAAACATGTTAAGCAGCTTCTGAGCCTCCCGCTGCTTAGTGACCGGGCCAGACTACGTCCGGACCTATTGGATCCAGTCTTGGTGGCCTGTAATATGTTTAGGCGGCTGGATTTACCAGTGGGCGAATGGGCCTTTTTGTTGCTCCGCATCGTGCTGTCCCGCCTACCTCTCGACCTTAGAATACTTTTTGAGGAGAGGTACGGCGGGGACGAGGCCTCCTATATTCCGCCCTTCTATGACCTGCTGCGGTTTTTGGAGGAGCAGTGCCGGCAGATTGAGAACGCGGCGGGCACCGTTGACGACTTACGAGCCGTGCCCAGTGAGAGGTGGAACCCGCCGGGCAAGTCGTCGTCAACCACCCCCTGGTGCTATTGTCGAGCATCTGATCACCGGGTAACGTCTTGCCCGAAATTATTAGGTAAGCCGGTTCCGGCGAGGCGAACTATCGCCAAGGAGCGCCGCTGATGCTACTCCTGTTTAGAAGGGCACCTCTAGTGAGACTGTCCGCACCGGCGGCCCTGTCTGCATTGCCAGGGCAATCACCATGCCGTACTGTGCCTGGGTGCGAATGGCGTCTCCTCTCGGGGCGCTGCCAGGCCCTCGACCCCCACGGGCGGGGGCGCTCCGCCACGCGCTCTGACGGGCGACGGTCGGCGCCCGCCGGCTAGCCACCAGGCCCCTAGGTTTGAAAGGGGTCCTTCCCCCGACCAGTCGGGGGGTAATTCCCCCAGGGGCGGGGGTGTCAGCACCCGCCCTCAGCGTGCGGAGAAGAACTTCACGGCCACTCATCAGTCCGCTGGACCCTTCTCACTCCCGTTAGCTGAGTGGCCGCGACTGGTGCACTACTGTACCCCATTTGATGGAGGCGGCCCTAGCTAGCTGCCGTCTTAGCTCCCACCACGGCCGCCTCTACTGAGCCTTATGCCGTCAACAGGCCACTTGTCAAGCTGTTCTGTTGCCGACGGCCTCAGTGAGGGCGTACAACCCGAGTGGCGACTGTTAGCGGTTGCGCTCTATTAGTCTCGGGTTCACGCGGTGTGGCCTCCACTTGGTGGTGGGAAGATTAGGGCCCCCTGGAGCGTTGAATCACGCTCTCAAGGGGTATTAGATTTGGTTTGGTCGAGCACATAGTTAAAAATTCTTTAAATTAAAATTAAAAATGCTTTTGGGTTTTCCGCGAAATTCATATTGTAGCGGTTGTGATTAAAAGAATTGAATTTAAAATACTCCTTTAAATGCTACTGCATATGTTTTGAAAATATATTTGATCACTGCGTTTGTTGTTGCACGGAAAATTAATAATAATAATAATGAAACACGAGCATATACAAAGAAAAAACCAACATGGCAGATTAGATTAGAAAGGAAAATCGAAAATTTAAGAGCACACATAGGCAGACTGACACACTTCATTAACGGTACCAGAAGTAAAAAAGTAGTAGATGCAGTAGAAGAAATAAAGAGAAAATACCAAATACACGCACAACACGAAAACTTGAATACAGAACTAGAACACTTTTTGGACACTTTAAAACAAAAATTAAATGCAGCATCCAGTAGACTTAAAAGATATATAACATACACGAACCGCAAAGTACAAAACACAAAATTTACCAACAATGAAAAATTATTTTACAGAAACCTTACATCTAATAACAGAGATACCAGCAACCAAAATCTGGAGACACCTTCGTCCGACACATTGCGAGAATTCTGGGCCAACATCTGGGAAAATCCAGTATCGCATAATAATCATGCAGACTGGATTAACGAGGCAACACCAGAAGCCCCAGAAATGAAATTTGAATTTATACCAATAAATACATTTATAGAAGTCCTCAAACGCACACACAACTGGAAATCGCCAGGCACAGACAATATTCACAACTACTGGTATAAGAAATTCACCAGCATACATCCATTCATACATAACCCCATAAATACATTCATCCAATCACCACAATTACTTCCAACATACATAACACACGGAGTAACATATATGATACCCAAAGACATGAATGACACCATAAACCCTGCGAAATACCGACTAATTACTTGTCTACAAACCTTGTACAAAATATTAACAGCCTGCGTAAGCGAAATTGTATATGAACATTTAACCAAAAATAATATTCTAGCAGAACAACAAAAGGGATGTCGTAAGAATAGCCAAGGATGTAAAGAACAACTTACTATTGATGCAATTATTTTGAACAGCACTGTTAAAAGCAAGAAAGATATTCACACAATGTTTATAGATTACCAAAAGGCTTTCGATTCAGTACCGCATAGCTGGTTATTAGATGTCTTAAATCTATATAAAATTCACCCAACACTGAAACTTTTCTTAAAAACTTCTATGCAAAATTGGCAAACTGTGCTTAAAATTAATCAATCCTCTTTGAGTGTAACTACTGAACCAATCTGTATAAAACGTGGTATATTTCAAGGAGATGCCCTAAGTCCTCTGTGGTTTTGCATGGCCCTCAATCCACTTTCACACTTACTAAATAATACTGACATGGGATTTACATTGAAAAACAATAACACGCAATATACCCTAACACACCTTATGTACATGGATGACATAAAGTTATATGCAGCAGACAAAAATACACTATTCCAACTAGCAGACACAACACAACAATTTTCTCAAGATATTTGTATGTCATTCGGAGTAGATAAATGCAAAATATTGTCTATTATAAAAGGCAAGATTCAAAGCAATAGTTACACACCCAATTCAGGTGAATCGATTAAACCAATGGATGAACACAGTACATACACATACTTAGGTTTTAAACAGTCCAGACGCATTCAACAAAATATTACAAAATAAGAACTGCTCAAAAAATTCTCACATCGCCTCAACCTTATTTTAAAAACCAACCTCAACTCCAGAAACACTATTAAAACCATCAACACATTTGCAATAGCTATTCTCATATACTCTTTCGGAATTATACGATGGTCAAAAACTGACATCAAAAAACTACAACGCACACTCAATACACTTCTAACTAAACACAGAAAACATCATCCAAAATCATGCATACAGAGACTTACACTACCACGCCAAGAAGGAGGAAGAGGATTGATAGATATACAAAATTTACACAACAAACAAATACTTACGCTCAGAGCGTACTTCCATAACAAATCAGAACACTCATCTTTATACAAACACATAACGGAAACAGATAAAAAACTTACACCACTTAACTTACAGAACAGAGACACGCAAATTAATGAACACATTATAGGAACACAACAAAAGATTGCAGCATGGTCTGAAAAAGCCCTACATCGAGCCTATCTGAGCCAGCCGCACGTCGATAAAATCAAGTCGAACGAATGGCTCAAACGAGGTGAACTGTTTCCCGAGACCGAGGGTTTTATGCTTGCTATACAGGATCAATTAGTACCAACTCGTAATTACATAAAATACATCATAAAAGACTCCAATCAGACTACTGACATGTGCAGACATTGCAATAAGTCCTCTGAAACTATACAACATATTACAGGAGCATGTAAATCCCTTACACAAACCGATTATAAACATCGTCATGACCAAGTTGCTCCAATCATACACCAACATTTAGCATATAAATATAAATTCGTCGATAAGATGCAGCCATATTATAAATATAAACCTAATACAGTATTAGAAAGTAAGAATCAGAAAATCTACTGGGACCGAACAATAATAACAGATAAAACTATTCATTACAATAGACCTGACATTACAGTTCACGATAAAACCAATAAAACAGTTTACCTGATAGATATAGCAATTCCAAACTCACATAATATTCAAACTACAATATCCGAGAAACTAAATAAATATCAAGAACTTGCCATAGAAATTAAAACTCAATGGAAAGTACAAAATGTTCACATCGTCCCGATAGTTCTCTCATCCACCGGTATTATACCAAAATCACTCACACAAAGCCTTAACACACTACACATGCCTACTCATACACTTCACATGCTTCAAAAAGCCACCATCCTCAACACCTGTCGCCTCACCCGAAAGTTTCTGACTTCTTCTACTTTATCATCCACTTTTACAATTTAAATTTCCCCTCACACACTTGGTTCCGACCCGTGTGTGCGGTGTTTCAAACTCTCAAAGAAGAGAAGAAATATAAAGAATTGATATAATAATAATAATAATAATTTCTTTATTTCCAAAAGGTACATAGTACAACCAGATATTTGCTTAACACTTAATAAAGCTAATTTTGTACATATATTTGAAACATAGCATCTGCAGCCGAACTAGGAGACCTGTGCATCAGCTGACAGCGCCATATCCCCACCGTTAATTTACATGAATATTAGGATGAAAACAAAAGTTAATTAATTAATATTGTTTAACGAGTTTGTACCTTATGCTAACATAGCCTAGGTACAATGAAATTTAATGGATCACATGTTATGTTCCATATGCTAAGTTATTACTTATACTATATATAATATATTATATAAGGCACAAAAAGAAAATAATTTATACTAATAATGTCATTCCTCTCTCTTAAGATGTGTAATGTATGACTGTAAGAAGTATTTGTGTAATGAGTGTAATGTGTGTGAGCAATTTAAGGAGAGGAGTGTGTAAAGTCTGGGTGTGTGTGTGTGTGTGTGTTTTGATTATATTATTACTTTTATACGGGTAACATTGCGTGTGAGTTATATAAGAATTTATGTTTAATTCTGAATACTAAGAAGGTTTTCAGTTTCATTATAATTTAATTTTTGTAGGTAAATCTGTACAGTTTTTTTACAATCTACTTTATTAAGGTGGTAAATGTCTAATATTTTATTTAGTTTATTATATAAGTGTGGTCCTAAAAATGCAAAGAATCTTCTTATAAAAGTTGTTTTAAAATTAATTGTATCTACGGAAAATTTCCTGCGTTTATTTAAGTTCGTTGGGTTGTATAGCAATAAACTATGCTGTTTCTGAATGATCGTTAATATAAACAGTTGTCTTACCGTAAGGACCTGACAGTTATCATAAAGTTGTGATGTAGGGTATAGGAAAGGTTTAAATGTTGCTACTTTGAGAATAGCACGTTGAGAGATCTCAATCTTTTGTAACACCGTTTTAGAAGCTCCACCCCACGTTGATATGCAGTATGTTATAATAGACTGACATAAAGCTAAGTAAATTCGTTTTAATATATCTGGATCCAAAACGTGTCTAATGGTTTTAAAAATATATATAAGTTTATGAATTCTTCTGCTAAGTGTGTTAATATGTTGTTTAAACGGTCTAATAAGGTCAATAACACTACCAGCCACACCCAGATACACATCACTGACCCTTACTTTCCTAGCACTATACATCCACATGCGACCTGACCGAATTCTGAGGGACCAGTCGCCTTGGATAGAGGTAAGTAAGCTCCCCTTATTAGACTAGAACGCTCCCCCCTAATTGTTTATTGTAATTAAAAACTTTTCACCTTTGGCCTGTAGCAGGCCCGAACAACATCTGCTTGTAGGTTCTCCGTCTATGGGCCCCCGGGGGACTCTACTGTTGGATAAGCGGCTGCTGGCCGTAACAGTATTGATAAAGTTATTTTTGCGATATTAACAAATTCCATACGTATTTTGACCTTTTAGAAAAATTCGTGTTCAAAAATAGGATTTGTGTTCAGTCTTTAGTCGCGCGAAAACGGTGTTAGCGATGTAAAGGATTTGGTGTAAACAACATGATAAAATAATCTTAGGAGTTAAAACACAGTAAAAGTTGTAAGTATATAGTGATAAATTACCATATACAATAAAAGTGGTAGGTACTTTTATTGTGTTCAGAAATACCTGCCCAGTTAAGAGAGGATACGGAATTACTTGAAGAAAATCTCATATAGATAATCCCATAAAGATAACTACTGCTTCGATGAAAAGATAGGGAAATAATGACACGGTTTCCGTATATGAAGGTATATCTAAAACTGAGTTTTCGAATAGTGACGAGGAAATAAATAGAAAACAAAAGGAGTTCAATAAACCATAGAGGGTGAGAAATGACGTGGGTAGAAAAATGTGGCAAAAAACCCCTGAGTACTGAGCTGGAATACCTCTTTTCAGTATAAAGGGTATCCGGTTCTCTACACCCACAATACGAAACACAGCAGCATTAAGCTACTATATTACGCTGGTATTCTGTGAAAGCGCCTCCTCTCGAGCCGACCCATCTATGCTAGAACCATAATAATAACCATATAATGGCGTAGGGAAGTGACGACCTCATCCTCCGCTGACGTAACTGTTAATTGACAGAACTGCTACGTCGGCGCAGTCAGTCAGCGCCTTGCCAAGCGGTGTTAGCGCCGTGCCTCGGCAAAATAGAGGGTGGAAAGGCCTGTTTGGGTATATGACCCCATCATGAAACGGCGCCGGGTCTGGGCGTCTCCCGTTAACTGACGCCCGTAATGATGGCACAAAGAGAAACGCGCATAGGGCCGCTGCCTGGGGGTGCCGGGGCGCGTCTGGAGCTGGCGCTGGACGCGACAGCATGCGAGCCGCCAGCTGAGCGTGAGGGGCTGCACGACCACCTCGTAGCCCCTTGCATCCATCATCCCCACCAGATGGCTTGGTGTTGGGAGGGTCCTCCCGGACTCAGCAAACGGCATCCGCCACTGGTGGAGTACGCTGCATGCGATTAATGATTGAAATAAATAAGAATGCATTTCGAGCGTATTTTAGGGCGAAAGGGGGAGAAGTTGGCGGTTTTGAGTACCGGGCTAGGATGCATCTCATGTTTGTTAAGCTAAAGCCATCTATTACCGTCACCGAGCAAAACCTGTCAGACCGAGTTCGGTACATCATGCGCTCAAAAATATTCGACGACGTCGAACTCGAACGGCTACGACGTGAGGCTGTTCCTCGTCGGATGATTTAATTCTGTCCTCCATGGTGGGACTACTCCGGAGGCGTGGAGCAGAAGTGCGGTGGTCTTGTTCTTTAAGAAAGGTGACAACGCTTTCTTGAAGAACTACCTACCGAATTCCCTTCTGAGCCGCGTCTACTTGCTGTTTTCGAGTCGTTACGAATCGTCTCGCTCGCAGACTACGACTTCCAGCCTCCCGAACAAGCCGGTTTCCAAAAAAGTCATAAACCACATACTCCACATACTTACCCTTCGGCAAATTGTACATAAGACCGAAGAGTACAATCTGCCACTGCCTTGCGTATGTCGACTATGAGAAAGCCTTAGAGTCATTCGGGGTAACTGAGCGCAGTGGGTAAGTGAGCGCAGTGAGTGTATCTCCCGAACGGGGAACGGGGAGGGAGGTTTTTGTTTAGGTCGAAAAGTGACGCTAGAGTGCCCTGCTAGTCGCGACTTGTTTCTGTGGCGGCGGGTGTTGCATAACTTTTTTTTTTCATAAAAAACAGTATATTGTGATGTTTAAATTCGTAGTTTTTTGTTTAATGGAAAACAATGTATCATCGAAGTTATCAATTTCACAACGGTAAGTTGTATTTTCTTTGAATAATAATATGTTTACGCTACATTTATATAAAAAAAATCATGTTATATTTGTTTTCAATTTATTTTATGAGCTTTCATTTACAATTTGGTGTCCTGGGGTAAGTGTGCGCATGCGTACACTTGCCCCTTCGGTGTTATTTTCGTTCGTACATTATTTTATCAAAAAGTAGGTTTTACTAACACTTATTTTATTTTTCAGTGTCTCATCACCATGTCGCGAAATTATATAAAAGAACAAGATCCGAACTTGCATCGGTAACTGAAGAACAAAGCTAAAGCTAAAGCTCTAAAGCACTCATTGAGCATGAGTAAAAGAAAGAGCAAAAGAGCTGCTGCAAGTGCCATTGGTATTAGTGAGTCTTGTATTCGAAATCGGCATCATCGTCTTAAAGAGGAAGAACACAGTTTTCTATGGCCTCGACCTCTACAACAGTAGAATACTTTTGTCCTCTATGTAAGCAAAAATATACAGAGCCAAATACTGAAGAATGGAGTCAGTGCATGTATTGCAAAGACTGGTGACATGAGGATGTCATCTGATGAGGACTGCATATGAAAGAAGTGTTTTTGTTTGTGATAGTTGTCTTGATGATTCATAAATTAATATTGTTTCTAATACATTAAGACAATCCTAACTAAAATATGTTGATCTCTAAATATTAATAATTTCTATAATTTAATTTTAATTGTAATCCAAATGTTAAGTTTATTTTATTTTATGAGAAAATTGTTACTTTCATGCGAAGACTGACAACTAATAAAATATTTTCTAAGTGGCATCACAATAAAGAACAGTTTATTCTTGAATATTGTGTATATTTTGATTAATCCAAGGAATGCGCTTACTTACCCCATACGGGTGCGCACAGTTACCCGCATCGTGGGTCAAGTGAGCGCATTTCGATTTTATGTAAATAAATGCTTACAGAAAAAAACCACCAAGATTTCTATTCTTGTTTTTATTTCAATTGACAGGCTACTATATGGTTTATCTCCGAGCCGTCTTTTATATTCCTAACTCTTTTATTTTATGCGTAGTGAACTAATATTCACCAAAATACGCACACTTGACCCGAATGACTCTAGACACCGTTTATACTTGGGCATTCCCTTCAGCGGTGCCAAGTTGACTGTCGGCATATTGAAGTGCTTAAGTGTTTGTACAGTAAGGCTGCGATGGCTTTCCGAATACAGAGCCAGAAATAGACATACAGAACTAGAAATGAGGATATCCGCAGTAGAATCAGACATAGCCCAACGGATTAGTGAGCTGAAGTGGCAATGGGCCGGCTATATAGCTCAAAGACAACCGATGGGGAAAAAAGTTCTCGAGTGGTAGCCTCGTACCGGTAGGTGAAGTGTCGGGCGACCCTCCACTAGATGGAGTGACGACTTGACTAGACATGCAGGAAGTCGATGAATGCAGGTGGCTCAGAACCGTACGAGGGCGACACTGAAAGTTTTTAGAACTGGCCATTTGTAAACGATATAATATAAATATAAGTTCAAATTTTGAAAATGGAACTCTTTGCCAATATTATTGTGTATGTATTTTATTGATTTGTCATTTATTTACGATTTGGTGGAAAATTGAAAGTTGTCTGTGTCACGTCAGCATGCATTTAACGCGGGAAAATGTTCGTACAACGATTTTTTATGACTTCCGATGTCATTTAAGTCAACAAGAAAGTTATACTGAGGTGACTGAAATGCTGTGTTCGGCATATTTACGGGTGACAAAAGCTAGATTTATTGTTATGATCCTGAAAATTAAGAGATAGTCTGCTGTCTGGGTGTTTCCTTCCGAGGAGTTGCCAACTAAAGTGAAGAGAGGTCGAAGCGTGGGAAAAAAGATGGTGGCCTCGTTCTTCGGAAGGACAGGTCATTACGCAAGAATTGTTTTAGAGGATCGAAAAACAGTTACTGCAAAGTGGTATACTAACAATTATTTGCCACTTGTCTTGGAAAAAGTTCGGGAGAAACGACCTCGCAGTAGGATCCTTCTTCACCACGACAACGCCTCGTCGCACACCGCCAATCAAACAATCGACTACTTGGCGACGTCAGACGTGGAATTATTGGGTCACCCGCCCTATAACCTCGACCTCGCACTTTGCGATTTTTATTTATTTCCGAAAATAAAAGAGGAAGCAGTGGCTGCGTTTCAAAATGCCGTCGAAGAGACCTCTAAGGAAGAGTGGGCAGTGCTTTTTTCAGTGGTTCCATCAGATGCAGCGATGTATTAGATTATTAGACACTATTTTGAAAAGATATAATAAAACCAATAACTTGTTAGTTTGTTCAGTTTTTGATTTTCTAAGAACTTTCAGTGTCACTCTCGTACTTTGTGGCATTCCTTGGGGGAGGCCTATATTCAGCAGTGGACTTGTGAAGGGCTGTGATGATGATGATGTCTTCAAATGGATAGGTCTTAAATGAAACATGGCCAAGACAAGTCATGTGTCACCTATGCCGGTAGTTGTTTGGGAGCATTTCGCTCGAAGTTGTTGACGAGTATCCATATTTACAGCAAATAGTCCAACTAGGTAAGTTCAACCTTGATCAAAAGGTCAATTAACGAATTGAACTCGGCTAGGCAGGCGTTCGTAAATCTCAAACCTTGAAAGCAAGAAAACCAGTGCGTGTTGCAAGTGCGTGACATGATTCTTTATTGCTGGCCGTATGAGGAAGCTTACGATCGCTTAAGCAAGCTATTGAAAAGGCTATGCTGGGAGTTTCTCGGCGTAATAGACTTCGAAATGAGGATATCCGCAGTAAATCCAGATCCAGAGTAATCAACCTATCCCAATGGATCAGTTTGCTGAAGTTACAATGGGGAATGAAGGTGATGGGAGAAGGAAGGTTCTCGTGTGACAACCTCGTGGAGTAAGCGAAATGTAGGGCGACCTTCCACTATAGATGAGTGACGACTTTGTAAGAAATGCAGGAAGGCGACGGATACAGGTAGCTCAGGATCATGCTTTGTGACATTCCTTGGTGGGGGGAGGCCTATGTTCAACAAACTTGTGTTGTTGCTGTTATCACAATTCACAATTAAAAATAGGTAGTTTCTTTGTTCTGTAGATACGAAGGACTCAGAGGCGCCATCTACGTATTTGTGGCTTACTTTTTCAATTTTCTAAAGAACGTCTATCTCCATTCCGTTATCTTTGTGTACAAATTCAGATCGATCCGTTCTTTGTTGCGATATGAAAGAAGGACAATTAAATAAATTCTACACATGGTAGAGCCATGCTGCAGCTATTAGTAGTATAGTTGTAGCACGAATGGATCGACTCGACCGGGGAATACCAGCGTAAAATCGCAGCTTAACACTGTTGTGTTTCGTATGGTGAGAGTAGAGAACCGGAGACCCTTTTTACTGGAAACGAGGCATTCCATCTTAGTCTTCATGGGTGACAACGCATCTGCATTATAGATGTAGATGTCTATGGGTCACAGCAACCACTTTCCATCTGATGGACTGTGTGCTCGTTTGTCACTCTAATTCTATATAAAAAAAGTAAATAATGCACTCGTATTAATAATATCAAATCAGAGGATTAGGATTAGGATTGGTAATGTAATACCATTTGCCGATTGCCGAACAAAATTATATGCAGATATATTATGCTTTGCTTGTCTGACACTAGTGTTTTGTTCTTGTTCTTACTGAAACACTCAATAGCCAATTTACACATTACGGTAAATTTATGTCGGCACCATGTATAAAAATTGCATAAGTGCATGAATACATGCAGCTGTATTTAAAATATAATAAAATTAACATTAGATTACAAATAACTTTATTCCTGTATTGTGATTTCAAATCATAACAAAATAAGAATTAACATAGTATGTCACTTCGTAAAAATATTTATCAATATGTACAAGGACGCATTGTTATATAAGTATAAAAATTGTTGCAGAGTCGTCTAGTTGTATCAATAATCTAATAATAAATGCAATTTTGTAACGATAGTTCTTGAACTGTAGAAATAACAAAATGTAACACCTATTTTAAACTAACTACAACGGAAAAGTTATCATGCACACAAATATTTGAACAAGATGTACTATTAATCAGAAGCTTGTTAAACACTTCAGATCGTAAGCAATTATGTACATATTATTTAAGCAAATGAGACAAGTAGTATAACAATAAATACCTATACAGATAATTGTACACTGAAATAACACGGGCAAGATTTCAAAAGATGTTTTAATGTACAAGTTACATCTCATGTACATATCAACTTGATCAGAGCGATTGTGTAATTTTGGTGGGAATCGTAGTTGGCTTTGAGATGTTTGACATTGTATTGGCATTGATCATAAGCCAATGATTACTTTTTTTTACGTTACAGTAGGTGAGTGATTCCCACCAGTTATACAATCGCACTGCTTTTCTTGTGTTATTTGTAAAGTAATAACCATTACCTACCATATTGACGTGATGTTATGCTTGTGCATGAAATAAGATTAAAAAAATCATATCAAAAATTACTGTAAAATTGAGTAATTATTAATAAAATGTACAAGAAACTAATAATACAAATTGTTATTAATTTCCATTACAAGTATTATTGGAATAATTTTTATCAATATGTGATGTTTCTTCTAGACAGTGTTCTTTCTAGACATAAAGGATTATAGTGCTTTTTAATTAAAAAAAATATTATTTATATTTATTTATATATGTTTGTGAATAATATGCCAGTAACAATTAATTAAATTACATATTACATGTAAACAATTAAATTATTGTTAAAATTAAATAACTTTAATTGTCACCTACACCAATTTAAATGTTTCAAAAAATGTGTAAAAACAAAGGAGGACAAAAAATTTTCTGTCATTAGTGAACTGTCTTTGTGACACCTAAATTAATACTACAGATTATTTTAAGTTTACATACAACATACATTCAACAAAATGCAATGACATCTCTACAACTAAGATCAAAAAAGAAAATAACGTGCACTTATTTATGTACACATAATATGTATGTAAAATCATTTCCAACCAACAACATGGTCTTGGGTGCGTATGCGTGTATCAGCGCTCCTTTTATCTTTCTCTGTTGGTCCTAGCTCTACAATAATAATTAATGGCATTAAAACTAAATAGAATTTGTTCATTGCTGTCTTTCTGTGTGTATTCGCTACACTTTAAAATTAAAGTAAGTATAATTTAGACAAGTACAACAAATATATTGTGTTATAATATAAAGGTTTATAAGGTTTACGGTCACACCGCTTCGTTTAAATACAGCCTTTTAATTTTACGTTCATTTTGGGATAATAAGCATAGGTTATGGCTGGTTAATTAGAATAAAAGCAATAATATAAGTACAGATATTAACTGTAAAAGTAAACGTCTTTTTTAGCTATTTTAGTTTTAATTAGAGTAAAATTCTAAGTCTGTGGTTTTGTCTATATTGTCACTACCAAGGAAAATATCGCAGTTTTTTCAGTTGTGATGCATTGAATTTTTATACAACCATTTAGTAGTTTTTATTCAGTATAAACGTAATTGTTATTACAATATTTTAATATTAAACAACAACACATATCTTTATAAAACATGACATTATATTTCAAACAATACAATCACAAGGCAGATTTAAAGCTACATGCTGCAAGTAAGTATATTCATAAGTACATAATAATAATTGTTTATCACATGTTTTCCAAATTCGAGAATTATGATCAAATCTATTATCTATTACTTCAAATGTTACACAGGTTTTTAAGTGTAAATTTAAAAATCCGCACATAATCGAAATTATCGATTCGAAACCATAAATCATACATCTAAATATTAAAAATTAAGTAATAAAGGGCGGCTTTTGTGGTAACTACATTAAAGGCAGTTTTTAATAATGCCAAAACAGAATTGTACCTAAGTACTGTACACATTATACAAAAATAATACTTTTAAAGTGTTAACTGGTTACATAGCTGGTGTTTTTTATGTTTAGAAACTGTACATTGTATTATATGTATTATATAAAATTTGAACACGTTAAATTTCAATACACTGGTAAAATTAAAATTCGAGGAAGGCCATACAATAGGTAGTACCTTAATTGACGAGTCCTGCATCTTTAGCCATGCTATAGAAAATGGAGTTCTTATCCTGTAGCAATTGCTCCGGGGGAGCATACTCCACTAGCTGCCCTTTGTCGAGAACCATAACGCGTGTAGAATCCATGATGGTGTTGAGGCGATGAGCGATGGTAAGGACGGTGCATGACGCAAATTCTGAACGAATTGTTTTCTGGTATACGAAAATATACGTTTTAGAAAGAATAATATCATTTTGTATAGTGAAAAGTTGTTGCTGAGTTTAAAATCCAAGGGGAATCACAAGATGGTTGGTAACTGCAAATTTTTGTTTCCCCCTGTCGCCTCTAATGACCCACATGGGATGATATGAGGCAGTGAATATTCTTACACTGCCTCTACATGCCGCTAAATATACATGATACAGATAGAAATTTTTAAACTTTCAAATGTCCACAGTTGAACATAGGCTTCCCCTTAGATTACCTCATGGGGGAGGAGGGATTAGCCGCAGTTGCCACGCTTGGCTGGTGGCTTGGCAACCACAGTTTTTTTTAAATATTTTCGTTGTTATTAGGAAGTCGTTGCTGTCCATCTAGTACGTTTTCCTCAGTCGCGTCTTATGACACCCGCGGGACGATATGGGTCAGTGGATATTCTTACACCGCCCTGCACGGATAACTTTTTATATAATTTAGGTAACTTTTATTCAGTCGGCTTATAATTTATTTGATGGATAGCTTTTATCTGACGATTGGGGATAGGCCCTTAGAAATATCATCCATCACGACATAAAAACAGTTTTTATGTGCCAATATAATTAAAATTAATTTCGTATGTCCCTACAGTTTAATGTTTAGGTTATGTATGAACAATTGCTTGTAAAAGAGATTGTTTTTTCGTCAAACTAAGCAAAAAAAAGAAAGTGGATATTGTTATTGGCAATGAAAAGAGAGCAAAGTGCGAGTGGGTGGGTACCTGTATGAGCTCGTCGGTCTCCAGGTCGACGGCGGCGGTGGCCTCGTCCAGCACCAGCAGCGGCGTCTTGCGCAGCAGCGCGCGCGCCAGGCACACGAGCTGGCGCTGCCCCACCGACAGGTTCTCGCCGCCCTCCGCCACCTCGTGCCGCAGCCCCGCCGCCAGCCCTGCCGCCGCACACACACAAACTCATCACTCACAGCGCGGTAGCCCTACCAAATGGTCGCCGTGCTGCATATTTGTTTTTATAAAACTGAAGTGACAAATGAACTTCAGTCCAGCTGATGATAAGTGATACCTGCAACCAACTTTAGATAAAGAAGGCTACAGATGCGTTGTCCCTCCTGAGAATTAAGATGGAATGCCTCGCAGCCTGTAATATACTGGCACTCAATACCCTCCAGGTCGAAACACAGCAATACAAGCACTGCCATTTGGCGGCACTCAGTCGAACTTCCAGGCAGAAATGGAGTCCTAGCATCTGTATCTCCACTCTCATCTCCATTCGTATCAAACGCTTTGCTACATCGTTTGTCATTCCCTTTCGTTGTACATTTACAACGCATTCGAACCAAACGGTTTGCAACATCGTTTTTCATTCCCTTTCGTTGTAGATTTACAACGCATTCGAACCAAACGGTTTGCTACATCGTTTGTCATGCCCTTTCGTTGTAGATTTACAACGCATTCGAACCAAACGGTTTGCAACATCGTTTTTCATTCCCTTTCGTTGTAGATTTACAACGCATTCGAACCAAACGGTTTGCTACATCGTTTGTCATGCCCTTTCGTTGTAGATTTACAACGCATTCGAACCAAACGGTTTGCAACATCGTTTTTCATTCCCTTTCGTTGTAGATTTACAACGCATTCGAACCAAACGGTTTGCTACATCGTTTGTCATGCCCTTTCGTTGTAGATTTACAACGCATTCGAACCAAACGGTTTGCAACATCGTTTTTCATTCCCTTTCGTTGTAGATTTACAACGCATTCGAACCAAACGGTTTGCTACATCGTTTGTCATGCCCTTTCGTTGTAGATTTACAACGCATTCGAACCAAACGGTTTGCAACATCGTTTTTCATTCCCTTTCGTTGTAGATTTACAACGCATTCGAACCAAACGGTTTGCTACATCGTTTGTCATGCCCTTTCGTTGTAGATTTACAACGCATTCGAACCAAACGGTTTGCAACATCGTTTTTCATTCCCTTTCGTTGTAGATTTACAACGCATTCGAACCAAACGGTTTGCTACATCGTTTGTCATGCCCTTTCGTTGTAGATTTACAACGCATTCGAACCAAACGGTTTGCAACATCGTTTTTCATTCCCTTTCGTTGTAGATTTACAACGCATTCGAACCAAACGGTTTGCAACATCGTTTTTCATTCCCTTTCGTTGTAGATTTACAACGCATTCGAACCAAACGGTTTGCTACATCGTTTGTCATGCCCTTTCGTTGTAGATTTACAACGCATTCGAACCAAACGGTTTGCAACATCGTTTTTCATTCCCTTTCGTTGTAGATTTACAACGCATTCGAACCAAACGGTTTGCAACATCGTTTTTCATTCCCTTTCGTTGTAGATTTACAACGCATTCGAACCAAACGGTTTGCTACATCGTTTGTCATGCCCTTTCGTTGTAGATTTACAACGCATTCGAACCAAACGGTTTGCAACATCGTTTTTCATTCCCTTTCGTTGTACATTTACAACGCATTCGAACCAAACGGTTTGCTACATCGTTTGTCATGCCCTTTCGTTGTAGATTTACAACGCATTCGAACCAAACGGTTTGCAACATCGTTTTTCATTCCCTTTCGTTGTACATTTACAACGCATTCGAACCAAACGGTTTGCAACATCGTTTTTCATTCCCTTTCGTTGTAGATTTACAACGCATTCGAACCAAACGGTTTGCTACATCGTTTGTCATGCCCTTTCGTTGTAGATTTACAACGCATTCGAACCAAACGGTTTGCAACATCGTTTTTCATTCCCTTTCGTTGTACATTTACAACGCATTCGAACCAAACGGTTTGCAACATCGTTTTTCATTCCCTTTCGTTGTAGATTTACAACGCATTCGAACCAAACGGTTTGCAACATCGTTTTTCATTCCCTTTCGTTGTACATTTACAACGCATTCGAATAAAACGGTTTGCTACATCGTTTGTCATGCCCTTTCGTTGTAGATTTACAACGCATTCGAACCAAACGGTTTGCAACATCGTTTTTCATTCCCTTTCGTTGTACATTTACAACGCATTCGAACCAAACGGTTTGCAACATCGTTTTTCATTCCCTTTCGTTGTAGATTTACAACGCATTCGAACCAAACGGTTTGCAACATCGTTTTTCATTCCCTTTCGTTGTACATTTACAACGCATTCGAATAAAACGGTTTGCTACATCGTTTGTCATGCCCTTTCGTTGTACATTTACAACGCATTCGAACCAAACGGTTTGCAACATCGTTTTTCGCCTTTTCGTTTCAACTCAAAAAAAAACCAAAAAAATGAAAACTTCGTTAAAATCACAACGATTTTAAAGAAGTTTTCACTTCAAAGATATTAAAGTAATAAACTTACAGCCTACATATATACGTCCTACTGTTGGGCATAAGTCTCCTCTCGTTTCGGAGTTATTATATTTCATTGTTAAATTATTTTTATATTAGCATTTACATGACTTCCGGTATTAATAAATATAAACGACGACGCCACAAGTAAAATTATGAAATGCAAACAGTGGGGCAATAGACGCTAAACTAATCGGTTATCTGGCAATAAACAAAGTACTTTATTAGACGTTATTTGATTTCATCACAGCCTTACTTCCACATTAGTGGATAGTGAAAGGGTTTTTAGGCAAAGTAAGGTCCACCGTACTGCCCCAAAACGTGTTGGCCATCTTCGCATGTCTACGAAATATTTTTTTTCAGACATCTGGTTTGCCCACGATGTTTACCTTTAACCCCGAGCACATGATAAATTAGCACTTAAAATAACCAATTTAACCGAAGCTAGGGAATGCCATGAAATTTACAGTGAGCAGTTAGTTCCTGAGCTACATACTTCGGCACACAAAATCAAAAGAATATGCGTTTTTTATCTTTCCAAAAAACTGAATCAATAAAAGATAATAATAGTTTGTCATATACTCTACGTCATTAACATACACAAATATAAACAAATACTGCTGTTTTTCGTATTTGTACGATTTTTTTACGAATGTGATAAGTACTGCGACCTAATTAGTAATGGTAATATCTGTGGTAAAATGGTAATGTGGATTATTTGGCTTTTGTATTACCGTGCAAATGACGGTTTAAAGTAAATTTCGATAAGAAAACGAATCATATTACGATAGCGATTAAGCATGCGAATAATCTAGATAATATATCGCCTAACCTTTTGAGCGCCACGCCAAAAACGTATTACCGTGTCCTGTACGCCAGAGCGAAAAGTAAACAAAAATACCTACGAATAAATAGTGTTGCCAAGAGTTGATATATCGATAACTCAAAATAACTTGTTTTTGTTGGTTTTTTTGAGCAATAAATGACTCTTTATAATCTGGTATATTTTATTTAATGTTGTGCTGTCTTCCACTCTTTTTATATACTGGGTGGCGAAAAGGTTATCACGTTAAATAGCACAGCAGTTAATACAAGTTGATATATGTCTGTTAAAATAATAAAATAAACAATAATAAAAGAAAATAAAAAATGCATTTTTCTAACAAAATAAATAGCGTAAAAAATTGCCAAGAAATAAATCAGCCTTGATAATATATAGGTTACTGACCTGAAATGACTTACAAAACGTCACACGCGCCTGAAAAATAATAATTTCGACACCCGATCCCTTTTTTGTCACTTCGCGCATAGAGAATTATGCCTTAACTTCATTATTTTAAGTAAATTTTTAGCTTGAATTTGTTTTCACACACCCGCAGCGCGCGGTCCCTTTGTTTTTACTTTCGCGCATAAAATTATGCCTTAAATTGTTAGCCGTAAGTACAGTTTTTGTTTGATTTTTTCTTTATTTGAGTAGTTCGGATTGACAACGTTTAAACTACCTATATTTGCCTTCAAATCTGGGTCTTTGACCTTCTAGAATTCATCAGGTGATATCTGTATGTATTTACATGATGTTATTTAATATTAAAACGAAAAAAATGCTACCGCGACTAATGTATTAATTGTTATATATTTTTTAGTTGTGTATGTTTAAAGAAATTTATGTAGCATACCTACGTCTTTTCATTTTATGTGATAAATTTTTCGTCACTCGGTATATACTTTGTACATAAATAAAATACAAACAATAGCAATAATATAGTAGTAAACCACAGCACTACTCTCCATCGTCATGACGTCACTGTCACGACTGGACGACAACGGCGTAGCTGACCTTCCTTTTTGAAACTTTCTTAGAGATAAAGGCGTGTCGCACGTTGTGTATCGATTTCGAAATCGATCGAACCAAAATATACAGACATCGATTCAAAATATTTTATGTGTAGGGGAGGCGTAGGCCAAATGAAGCACAGAAGAAAAGTATTACGCTTTTATGACCATGGGGGTTTGATACCATGCTGCCAGATGATTTTGAGATTGAGAAAGAAAATCGCACAACACAAAATGAAAAATTGCTCTTCATGCCTTAAGTTAGAAAAGCACATTTATTATTTGTAATTTTATATTATTAAAATAAAAAAGGCACATAATTATTCATATATTGTATATAATTATTCGCACTAGGTAAATCGGTCAGAATAGTTCATGTTACACTGCACTATTTTTCCCGCTAATCACTTATGACGTTATCAGGATCAGGTATCCTTGACCACGGCGCCCAGTGACAGTAAACTGATTTTCGATGACGCGCTTAAGGATGCGCCAGAGTTGATATATTTTATTATGCGAAGATGATTTGATAACATTTTTTTTTATTCATGTAGCTAATTATAGTTTTATGCTTCTAACCTATTGTTTTATTCAAATATCAATAATAATAGAAAAAAAAATAACACGTTTGAGCTGAATTTTGGAGTTTTCAAGAAATCTATGCCTCCCGCGTTCGACACTAGCGGTCAACCATAGACGAATTTGGCGTGCTGGACATAGTATTTGCTTAAATAAAAATCCATTTTTTTTTAGTTTAATGTTTCTTAGTACTTGTGGCTCACGGAGACTTTTTTTTATACTCACATGTTCCTGGATTATTCTTTTTTGAGGAGTGTAGAATTAAAATACCAGTAATAATTTTCCAATATCTATATTTCATATTTTTGTGAGTCGGGTTTTTTTGCCAACTATAGACGTCTTTGGCGCTCAGGGCCCGCAGGTGCTGGTCAAGTATAGGCGATTTTGGTGGTCAAAAGATTAAGGGTAAACGGTTACGGTGGCTCGGTTATTCTTTTAAATTTATCTAATAATATGCTAGGCCTATTTGTATGACAATCAGATTACCTACATAAATGTGAACTCTGCATTATTAACTAATCCAAACATAATATACGTCTTTGTGTTGTTTAACTTTGGCATTGCTATTAGTTATTTGTTTTTTTGTCAAACCACATACAAAAATATAATTTGAGTATAATAATATAGTAAAATATTTCACGTTTCTTGAATCATAAGAGCTTTTCATTGAATTAATTTAAAGATATCACTATATTGAACTTATCTTGTATAAAAAGTTAAAATTATTTTATATAATTTTAATAATAACATAATTTTTTGAATATAATAAGTCACTGAGTTTTAACAGTGGTAGAGCCAGGCGGCAGCTCTTGCTGTCACACGGATGGGCCGGCTCGAACCGGGGTGGTACCACGACCTCACAGAAAACCAGCGTGAAGTAGAGGTTTACCTCTGCGTTTCGCTTGGTGAGTGCAAGTGGCCGGAGGCCCTTTTTACTGGAAATGAGGCATTCCATCTTAGTCCTCACGGGTGACAACGCATCTACATTTTGACTTGTAATTGAGGATAGATGTAGATGTCTATGGGCCGCAGCAGCCACTTACCATCAGGTGGACTGTGTGCTGGTTTGTCACCCTTATCCTATAAAAAAGAAAAAAAAAACTGAATTCTCCTCTCTTCAGCCGTCGCCGAATCATTAGTTAAACAAAATGTGAATGCGTGTACAAAGAATTTTACATTTCATAAAATATCATCAAGAGATATTTTAAAATATTTCAAAACTATTGATATCAAGAAAACTGCAGATCTGTGGGGGGTTTCCGTTAAAGTTATTGCGTCTATAATAGATATAATCGCGCCTCACCTAGCTATTATTTTTAATACTAGTATCGAATATGGTACGTTTCCTAATTTAATGAAGCATAATAAAGTAATACTTTTATTCAAATCTGGTAGTACATTAGACCCCGCCAATTTTAGACCAATTTCTGTGCTGCCAATACTTAGTAAGATTTTTGAAAAAAATATTCTTGAACAAATGTTAAATTTTTTGATGTAAATAGTTTACTTCATAAAAATCAATTCGGTTTCACAAAGGCTCTATCGACAACTGATGCTGATGTTGAGCTGATTAAACATATTTTCAATGCATGGGAAAATTCACAGGATGCTTTGGGTATATTTTGTGACCTATCCAAAGCCTTCGACTGTGTTCACCATGAAACATTAATCAGGAAACTACAACATTACGGTGTAAGAAGTAATGCTCTTAAATTAATTGTTTCATATATAAGTAACAGAACGCAAAAGTTATCATTAATAGTATGAGCTCTTCCGGGTCGAAGTTACAAATGGGCGTGCCTCAAGTCTCAATTCTCGGCCCTTTTCTGTTTCTTGTATATATTAATGACTTACCTTACATGGTAGGAGATATGTTTTTTTTTTATAGGAAAAGGGTGAAAAACGAGCACACAGTCCACCTGATGGTAAGTGGTTGCTGCGGCCCATAGACATCTACATCTATCGTCTATTACAAATCAAAATATAGATGCGTTGTCACCCGTGAGGTCTAAGATGGAATGCCTCATTTCCAGTAAAAAGGGTCTCCGGCCACCTGCATTTACCAAGCGAAACGCAGAGGTAAATCTCTACTTCACGCTGGTTTTCTGTGAGGTCGTGGTACCACCCCGGTTCGAGCCGGCCCATCCGTGCGACAGCAAAAGCTGCCGCGTGGCTCTACCACTGTTAATAAGTTAGCCATAATATAGTATTATTTGCTGATGCTGATTGATTGCTAAAATAATTAAATATTTAATCAAAATGTTTCAATGTTGATAACCTCTGGAAGATACCGTTCGGCGTCCTTCGCGCCTGAAGAGTTTCGTTATTTTTCTAAAATCATTATTTACAGTGACGGTGACTATAATGCTGTTGTATGTATGTAAAACATGCAGATATAAAATGTATATCCCTTTAGAACATAAATTGGCCAAGTTATGGCCAAAATATAATTTACGCCAATCGGCATCATCCGCCTAAGAATCACAATTTAAATAACGCCGTTGTTTAAATTGTGATTCTTAGGCGAATGGGGTAAACACCTTTTAAATGAAAAAAAAAAAACTAAATCAAAATAGGTACACACACAACACAGATACACACTACAAACATTTATAACAGTCCTCTGTTTTTGTCGGGGGTTATAAATTACTAAATATAATGAATATAAAATATATCTTTAAAATTACCTTCGACGAAAGTCTTAAGATGTGCATGCTCTAAAGAGCGCCAGATCTCGTCGTCGGAGTAGACGCCGAAGGGGTCCAGGTTCATACGCAGCGTGCCCGAGAACAGCACGGGGTCCTGCGGGATGATGGTGATGCGCGAGCGCAGCTGGTGCAACCCGATCGTGGAAATGTCGATGCCGTCGATCAGGATTTTGCCGCTCATCGCCTCTACTATCCTGCGAACGGAGTTCCCCTTATAGTGAAATCTATGTAGAAGAGTTTTTAAAAGAAAGGTATGAAGATGACAATGCTATTAAGGTAATGCCATCAGATGTTTACCATTATAACGCCCGTCGTGTTATGAGAAAAAACGCATAGTAGTAAATCAAATTTTATGCATTTGTTCTCATAGCACGATGGGTTGCTAGTCTCTGGACTCCTCAAATTTTTGTAAGCGAATTTGGAGCAGGAAATTGGCCGTCGCGCTGCACCAATGCGCGATAGCAGCTTTCATATGTCCTTAAAATATTTTAACTTATCAAACATGCATATTTTCACTATCTTATCGGTGTCTTCCTTCACTACCGAATAATTGTTAAATTAGCACTTAAAAACTATACTGCGATATATTCTCTAATGTAAGCCTGTCTGTAGGGCGCTGGGAATGTTAGCAGCACGCATCTGAACAGGCCGTGGACTTGCCGGCGCCGCTGCGGCCCACGATGGCGAGCTGGTCACGCACGTGACGGCAGCACACTCACCTGAACAGGCCGAGCGTGAGCGTGGACTTGCCGGCGCCGGTGCGGCCCACGATGGCGAGCTGGTCGCGCACGTGACGTCAGCACACTCACCTGAACAGGCCGAGCGTGAGCGTGGACTTGCCGGCGCCGGTGCGGCCCACGATGGCGAGCTGGTCGCGCACGTGACGTCAGCACACTCACCTGAACAGGCCGAGCGTGAGCGTGGACTTGCCGGCGCCGGTGCGGCCCACGATGGCGAGCTGGTCGCGCACGTGACGTCAGCACACTCACCTGAACAGGCCGAGCGTGAGCGTGGACTTGCCGGCGCCGGTGCGGCCCACGATGGCGAGCTGGTCACGCACGTGACGGCAGCACACTCACCTGAACAGGCCGAGCGTGAGCGTGGACTTGCCGGCGCCGGTGCGGCCCACGATGGCGAGCTGGTCACGCACGTGACGTCAGCACACTCACCTGAACAGGCCGAGCGTGAGCGTGGACTTGCCGGCGCCGGTGCGGCCCACGATGGCGAGCTGGTCGCGCACGTGACGTCACCACACTCACCTGAACAGGCCGAGCGTGAGCGTGGACTTGCCGGCGCCGGTGCGGCCCACGATGGCGAGCTGGTCGCGCACGTGACGTCAGCACACTCACCTGAACAGGCCGAGCGTGAGCGTGGACTTGCCGGCGCCGGTGCGGCCCACGATGGCGAGCTGGTCGCGCACGTGACGTCACCACACTCACCTGAACAGGCCGAGCGTGAGCGTGGACTTGCCGGCGCCGGTGCGGCCCACGATGGCGAGCTGGTCGCGCACGTGACGTCAGCACACTCACCTGAACAGGCCGAGCGTGAGCGTGGACTTGCCGGCGCCGGTGCGGCCCACGATGGCGAACTGGTCGCGCACGTGACGTCAGCACACTCACCTGAACAGGCCGAGCGTGAGCGTGGACTTGCCGGCGCCGGTGCGGCCCACGATGGCGAACTGGTCGCGCACGTGACGTCAGCACACTCACCTGAACAGGCCGAGCGTGAGCGTGGACTTGCCGGCGCCGGTGCGGCCCACGATGGCGAACTGGTCGCGCACGTGACGTCAGCACACTCACCTGAACAGGCCGAGCGTGAGCGTGGACTTGCCGGCGCCGGTGCGGCCCACGATGGCGAGCTTGTCGCGTGGCGCCACGGCGCACGTGACGTCACGTAGGGCCGGCTCGCCCGCGCGGTAGCCCAGCGTAAGCCGCTCCAGCTGCAGCGCGCCGGTCTCCGGCCACGTGGCGCCCGGCCCGTTCGGCAGCGTCCACGCCGCCTCCTGCCGCACGCACGATACGCGATATCTTATTAAACTAACCGAACACTTCTTCTCTTGAGTACTACCAGAAATGCTCTACTGCCTTAATACATTGCGCACTAAGTTACGGTCAGTTCTCCGTAACTCCTTTAAGTCAACTGCGAGTAGGCGAGAAGACAGCTAACTGCTGTTTTGTAAACAACGAACGTTGTTTTCGACAATCTAACACTGATTTTGTTTAAAGTGACTATGAAACCGCACTACCCGCCCGCGCGATCCACAGCTGCGACAAAGTTTTTGTTTTCGATTGCCAATCTAGTGGAATACATACAAGTTTTTGAAACTAGTAGTAGTTTTATATATGGTAGAGTCACGCTGCAGTCTATTATGGTTGTAGCACGAATGGGTCGGCTCGACTGGGAAAGGACCACGCTCTCACAGAATACCAGCGTAAAATAGCAGCTCATTACTGCTATGTTTCGTATGGTGAGTATAGAGAACCGGATACCCGTTTTACTGGAAAAAAGGCATTCCATCTTAGTCCACAGGGGTGACAACGCATTTACATTTTGATTCTTAATGGAGGATAAATATAGATGTCTATGGGCCACAGCATCCACTTACCATCAGGTGGATAGTGTGCTCGTTTGTCACCATTATTCTATAAAAACAATTAAAAATTAAAAATTTTGCACAACTGAGTTCAATATAAATTATTTAGAATAACTCAAAAACTATTGGTCAGACCTTGATCAAATTTACACGTGGGACCAAATAAAAAAAGAATCATCGAAATCGGTTCACCCAGTAAGAAGTTAAGAGGTAACACACAAAAAAAAACATACAAAACTAAAAAACAAAGCTAAAACTCGCCTAAGAACCAACATATACAACGTGTCCCAAAATTCAACGATAAGCCAACACCGGAGGATAGACCTGCCCCGGACTAATCGGGGAAAAAAAGAAAAAAAATATATCCCAAATATATTTTAAGTTATATAAAAAAAAATGAAATTCTTCACAAATTGAGACCGTTTATGATATTTTTCACTACCATGACCACAATTATTTAAATATTTTTTCTTTTTTTTTATAGGCAACCTGAATAGTACTTCTATCTACCACAATTCTTAAAAACTCCAGAATAACTCTTGTTTTATCACGAAAATTAATGAAACTTATTTTATTCCCTAAATTTTTTGAAGACTTTTACTTTTAACCAAATTTAACTTATCGTGGTGTGAAAAAAAAGTATGAACACTAGTATGGCAAGTTTTTTTAAAAATTGACGCAACTAACCAACATTCCAAAATGGTATAATACTCTAGGAAAACAAGTTATAAAAAAATATGGGCCTATTATTTCTTAACAGGGGCCAAATGACGGTCGGGTGTAATAAAAGTATTAGTTCTTGAAAAATGTTTAATATTTCAAAACAAATGGTACAAACAGTTGCACGTGTAATTTATTAAGTTATTAACATTATAGCAAATGTTCGAACTGTTTGCCACCAGCATTAATACATGCACGACATCGCCTTAAAATGATCGTTTTATTTGTCTTGCATATATTCTGCTATTAATGTAATCAGCAGCCTGAGTGATATTTCGACGAAGCTCGTCCAATGTCACAATGGGTTTTGAGTAGACCCTGTTTTTAAGACAACCCCAATAGAAGAAGTCCAGGGGGTTCAAATCGGGTGAACGGGGTGGCCATAAGATAGGACCAAGTCGCCCGATCCAACGCCCTGGATGGATGCTCTTGATTTAAATATTCTCGCACAGGACGGGCATAATGTGCTGGGCAACCATCATTTTGGAACCACATGTTTTGAAGATCACTTAAGGGCACGTCGTTTAACAATTTTTGCAAGTCATTTTTTAAAAAGTTTAAATAACTATTGCCATCTAAGTTTCCTTGTAACTCAAAGGGCCCAATTACTTTTCCATTTAATATGCCGGTCCATAGGTTAACCTTGAATTGATATTGGGATTTGTCTTGTCTCATCAAGTGTGGATTTTCATTACTCCAACTATGTAGGTTGTGAAGATTTAAATACCCATCTTTTTGCACGTTGTTTCATCCGACCATAGAATTTTGTCTAGGAAGTGGGGATCTTCACTGTGCCTTTTCCGCATTACACGGCAAAATGTGACCCGTAGCGGATAGTCCCGCGGTAATAACGTCTGCACACGCCTGTAGTGATATGGGTGAAGCTTGTGACGTTTTAATATTCGATGTGCAGAACTTTTCGGGATTCCTGTAGCTTCTTATGGCACGTACCGAAGTAGTCGAGTCATTTTCTATCTCATTGAGAACTTCTTCATCACGATCCAATCTAGGTCTTCCAGCGCTTCTCCCATTGGATGGCATACGACCCTCCGAAAACGCTTGATGCACATTAATAAACACTCGATAATCAGGATATTTTTGAGCATTTGGGTATCTTTTTCGATACAGTCTGCTAGCAGCGTTAGCATTACATCGGTATTCTCCATAGATTAAATGCATATTAGCGTATTCCTGTGGTGTGTACGGTTGCGGCATGTTAAACGCCAAACAGTCCAAAATGCGCCAGAACTCTAAATCACAAAACACACAATCGTAGTCCAAGATAATGCCAGGTCAGTTCAGTTTGCAGATCACTTCCAGTCCAAATAATGCCAGGCCAGTTAAGTTTGCAGGTCGATTCCAGTCCAAAAAGCTAAGCCAAAAGTCGATAGTATGTACGAGGGCCACGTAAGTTGAATTGGGAACGGTGCGCAGTAAACAAAGGAGCAGAGCGTACTGAAACGACTTGCTGAGAATAATAACAGCTTCTCTACCTGCCCTGTTGTTGTCTCTTTTTAACGTAAATATCTCTATCTATCTATCTCTCTCTAACATCTAAGGTATTAATGCCCCATTCGAATTCCTAGAAATTGTAACAGGAACCCATTTTGGGCATGTAGTAAAAGTGATTACTGACAATTACAATTTAAGGAATTTGGCCACTGTTTAGAAATAATAGGCCCATATTTTTTATAACTTGTTTTCCTAGAGTATTATACCATTTTGGAATGTTGGTTAGTTGCGTCAATTTTTAAAAAAACTTGCCATACTAGTGTTCATACTTTTTTTTTTACACCACGATAAGTTAAATTTGGTTAAAAGTAAAAGTCTTCAAAAAATTTAGGGAATAAAATAAGTTTCATTAATTTTCGTGATAAAACAAGAGTTATTCTGGAGTTTTTAAGAATTGTGGTAGATAGCAGTACTATTCAGGTTGCCTATAAAAAAAAAAGAAAAAAATATTTAAAAAATTGTGGTCATGGTCGTGAAAAATATCATAAACGGTCTCAATTTCTGAAGAATTTCATTTTTTTTATATAACTTAAAATATAATTGGGATATATTTTTTTCAGGCAGGTCTTTTCTCCGGTGTTGGCTTATCGTTGAATTTTGGGCACGTTGTATATTTGACAATTACCAAAATTCTTATCCTTAATTATGCATTAGATAACATTCATTAGATAGTAACGGACACTTCTGAATTGTGAAATCAAAATAAGAAGGACGTTTTCGATTTTGAACTCTGTACCTATTTTTTTATAGTAGTGCTGCGTTTATAGCCTCCTGTGATTTGGCTAATCGCACAATACCTTCACTCACATATTTCAAAAGCTGTCATAAACTCGAATATATTATGAAAACGTTTATATTTTAAAATACATCTCAGATTAATATATGCCACAAGGAACTGGGCTACAATGAAATAAAATCATCTGTTTTCATTTAAAAGAATACTATTGTACTCTCATTGGCAAATCAACATTGTACCACACAAAAAAAAGTCAATAACGTTGACAGTATGGAGTGTAGAGTACAAGGAGGACCATTTCTAAATATGAAAAATGTCCCTAAAAACACGTCCAATAAGGGTGGCACTGCAATAGCATAAGACAAATTTAAAAAAAAAGCGCCAAAATTAATTAGAATAAGATGGAGAAATAAACAAGGACCGACCAATCCGCTTGGTTTTGTACTACGTAAATAGTTGAGGTTTTGTAAACTGGCATTTTACTAACTACTCTAGTCATGATTTTTTTTTAAATATTTGAATTCAGCTGACTTCACTCCGTCTACTACAGCTATATTTATATCGTAGTTTTTCAGATGCCAGCGCTATTGTGGTAGAAACAGAAACAGAAACTTTTTTATTCAATATAGATTATACATAATAATTATTGAAAGTCACTCTTTTGTATAATTACCACTGGTTCGAAAAAAAACCTCTGTCCTGGGAAGAACCAGCAAGAAACCCAGCGGGACCTTTTTTTTTAAATAACAGCTTACAATCATGTATGTTACACAAATTAACAACACAACAAATTAGAAATACCTTGTTAGCGATCACCTTATTTCCAGGGGTTATTATCATCTATAAATTCTTTAATACTATAATAACCCTTTTTATACAAACTTAGTTTAATAAAGTTTTTTGAAAATTTGAGCAGGTCAAATTTTGTATATTTTCTGGAATTTTGTTGTAAAAGCGTATACATCGCCCCAAGAATGAATTACTGACTCGATGGAGTCGAGTAACTGGTACTACTAGCTTGTGTCTGTTCCTAATATTTACAGAATGAATATCACTTATTTTTGTAAAACTACTTTTATTTTTGTGTACGTACATTACATTTTCATAAATGTATTGAGAGGCCTAAGTTAATATATTAATTTCCTTAAATTTTTGTCGCAGCGACTCTTTAGGCTTTAAATCATAAATTGCTCTTATGGCCCTCTTCTGTAAAACAAATATAATTTCAGTGTCAGCTGCGTCTCCCCATAGCAAAATACCATACGACATTATGCTATGGAAATAGCTAAAGTAAACTAGTCTAGCTGTTTCAACACTAGTTAGACTTCTAATCTTTTTTACGGCATATGCTGCAGAACTAAGTCTGCTTGCTAGTTTTGATATATGGGGGCTCCATTGAAGGTTCGCGTCTAGTGTGATTCCAAGAAAAATGGTGGTATCTACAAGACTCAGTTTCTCCCCATTTAAAATTACATTAGTATTTAATTGTTTGACATTTGGAGTCATAAATTTCATACATTTCGTTTTAGTGCCATTTAAATGCAAATTATTAACATTGAACCAATTTACTAATTTAGATATAGCATTATTTACTTCATCATATTTTAGCAAATGTCGATTTAATTTGAAAATGAAAGAAGTGTCATCTGCAAATAATACTATATCATGGTTATCTCCTACTATGTAAGGTAAGTCATTAATGTATACAAGAAACAGAAAGGGGCCGAGAATTGAGCCTTGAGGCACGCCCATCTGTACCATCGACCCGGAAGAACTCATACTGTTAATGACAACTTTTTGCGTTCTCTTACTTAAATATGAAATAATTAATTTAAGAGCATCACTTCTTACACCGTAGTGTTGAAGTTTCCTGATTAATGTTTCATGGTGAACACAATCGAAGGCTTTGGATAGGTCACAAAATATACCCAAAGCATCCTGTGAATTCTCCCATGCATTAAATATATATTTAATCAGCTCAACACCGGCATCAGTTGTCGAGCGACCCCTTGTGAAAGCAAATTGATTTTTATGAAGTAAATTATTTATATTAAAGAAATTTAACATTTGATCAAGAATAATTTTTTCAAAAATCTTACTAAGTGTTGGTAGTACAGAAATAGGTCTAACATTGGCGGGGTCTAATGTACTACCAGATTTAAATAAAGGTATTACTTTACTATACTTCATTAAATCAGGAAACACACCAGATTCGATACTAGTATTAAAAATAATAGCTAAATGAGGCGCGATTATATCTATAATAGACGCAATAACTTTAACGGAAATCCCCCACAGATCCGCAGTTTTCTTAACATCAATTGTTTTAAAATATTTTACAATATCTTTTGATGATACTTTGTGAAATGTAAAATTCTTTGTACACGCATTTACATTTTGTTTAAGTAATGATTCGGCGACCGCAGGAGAAGAATTCAGTGACTTAGTGGTTAATATCGGAATATCAGTAAAATATTTCTCAAAAACCATTGCAACGTCCTGATCTGATTCGATTAATTTGTTATTAACACTTAACTGGTAGTTTGAATTGCGAGAGTTGATCTTACCAGTTTCGCTATTAATTATACTCCATGTCATTTTAATTTTATTAGAAGCCGTCTTAATTTTGTTGCTCAAATGCAAAGACTTGGCTGTGGAGCACACTCTTTTAAATATTTTTGAATATTTTTTTACATATTCCCTAAATTCGACGCTATGATTATTGACCTTTCATGGTAAAGATCATATAACCTATGTCTGCTCTTATGGACTCCTACTGTCGTCCATTCATTAAATGACTTCCGACTGTTCAAGGAGAATGTTTTAGAAGTAAAAGTATTATTAAATTCATTGCAAATAAGCTTAAATAATGTTCCATACAAAAAATTTGGATTATTATGGTATGAAAGTGATGGAAGTTTTTTCACTATGTTACTTCTAAATTTCTCCAAGCGACGTGCATTTACTGGAACAAACACAACTTTCTTATCTACTTGCTTTTTGTGAACATATGGTAACGAAACTACTTGTCCACAGTGATCAGAACTTAATTTTTGAATTATACATTTATGCAACGGCTTCACATTTGTAAAAATGTTATCTATACATGTTGCACTAGATTGAGCAATACGCGTTGGCTCTAAAAATAAATTAAAAATACCATATTTAAACAATGATCTAAATTTAATATTGATTGAGGAAGCTTCTAGGAGATTGATGTTAAAGTCTCCATATATTACAACAGATTTATTCTGTTTATTAAGCTTAGCAAAAACTTCCTCCATAATTTTTTCAAAAGTATCGTATATAGAACATGGGGGTCTGTAGACGCTCACAACAATGAGGTGCTCAAACTCAACACATGCCATTTCTACAGTTCGCTCAACAGAGAGGCTCACAATATCTTTACGTTCTTTACATGACAATAATTTACTAGCTAATATTAAGGAGCCACCTCTTAAAACCGTTTCTCTATTGAAAGAACTGACCACCTGGTGATTACTGAAGTTAAACATTAAGTTATAAGCTTTTAACCAATGTTCAGTAATACATAAAAAATATGAATATTATAATATATAATTACAACTGCTAGAGATTACCTCTATTGTCTCATTTTCTAATTTAAATTACTTGGAACTGATTCCAAATTACATATGAAGTCATTATACTGTTCAAAAGGAGCAGATGTCTGTGTAGCCAAGCCCTTGGCTGAGTTAATATATAAACAATAAGATAGCACATTTGCTATCTGTCTTAAAATATATTTAGATAGGTAATACCTATCACTAGTCAAAAATTTCTTAATTAAATTATTTATGTCTATTAAATTAAATTTATTATTATAATTATAACTATTAAATGTCAAGTTTAAATTATTATTACATGAAAAGTTATTCATTAATAAATTTAAATCATATCTTATTTTATTTTCCTGCGGCCAACCCTGTATGTAAGGCAATGTAAACAAGATAATTTTATGTACATCTAAATTATTTAGATTATCAATATATTTTAATAATTGATTTTTGTTTACATTGCCTCTTCTCCCAACAAGAATTATTAATGTGCTATTAGGGCAAAATTTACTAGCTAAAACTTTAATCATTATATGACTAAAGGATGCTCCTGGCATGCAATAATTACTGATCCTATGTCCTTCTAAACAGTTATTTAACATCATGCCCAAATTTTTGCCTATGTCATCACAATACATAATAACTTTATTTTTTTTTAATATTTACATTGTTGTTTAAGTTTATATCCTTTGTCATGGCACTGTCATAGAGTGTAGGTGAAAATAATGAGTCCTTACTGTTTACTTTGTTATTTACACATATTGTCCCCGATGAACCTGGTATGGAGCGCTGATACTCACTCTGATGTTTTATTAAGGAGTCAAAGCGCTCCTCATTATATTAACATGATTTTACCAGATCATTCATGGCCAATATGTGTTCTTTTATCTCATCTTGAGCCGATGCATATTTATTTGATATTATTTCTAGGAAGTTTTTAAGGGATAAAATTGTTGAATTTAGACACTCTATATCAGTCTCATAACAGTGATTCATATTTTCTACCTCAATTGAATATATTTTAAGTTTATTAATTAATTCTTGCTTTTCTTTGCATACATTTATATAATTTTTAACATTAATTTTAGTTTTAATTAATTTTTGCAGTTTTCTAATATATTTATTAATTTTTATATATTTCTTTAATTTTCTTCTACTGCAGGTAGTCCTTGCTGCTGTTCTTGATGTGACATAATCATCACCAGTCAAATCAATTGTTGTGGAGGGTTGCAATGCTTTAGAAGATTCACATTCTATGAGCTCGTTGAACAGACTTTGAGTTTGGGACGCTTTCAGGTTGTCTATGTAATGTTTTAATTGCACAATCTGCTCATTAGCCTGACTTAACTGTAACTGCAATGCAGCAATTAATCTGAGGGATTCCTCATATTCCTTGCTGCATTGGTCAAACTCATCGACTGTTCTCTGAAGTTGATCCCTTTCTTTTGAAACAAATGTATATTCTGTATGCAACTTAACCATATCACTTTTTAGCTCAGTATTTTTAGCGATTATATTTATTATTTCCTTTTCATTGTCATCCCTTTCTTTGCATAACAGCTCACACTGCTGCTTTGAAGCCTCAAGTTCTTGAAGCGCCATTTGATGTTGGTACTCCAATTGGCGCGTTTTGGCATTGCGTGTATTCATTTTACTATTAAGTGTAAATAGCAAAAGAAAACAAAGAAAGAAAACCAAAGAAGCAGAGTAAGCAAATAACTAGGTGTATGGGTTTATTTACAGATCTCAAATTAAATTATCATGTAAATAATTCAAAATGAAATCCAGAACAATACTTACTTAATAGGTAAATCTTAAAATGTTAAAGGGATAACAAGAATTACACTTACAGAAAGTTTAAACGATGTTCGTTACAGCTGTTACTTTTGGTTGGAACTTGGAACACTAAACACAATGTAATTAAAATAGGTACTTCTGAGTTTTACTTATTTCAAAAATACAAATAAGTCGTATTTAACAACTGTAACTCAAAATTGAGGTGGATATTATCAATTTACAATATTTAATTTTTAAAAATATTTGGGAGCAATTATTTTACAACTTGTCACCGGGGTTGCCACAGGAAAAAGAAAGGTAGGAAAAAGTAGGTTTTGGAACCTCTATTTTGAGTATATAGTGGGACACTTTTTCAACTTTCGCACCTTATAAGATGTTCTCCTTCTACTCTAAACTCCATAGTTGACAGATGACAACACACGCAAAGTTTCAACATACGGAAACGCGTACTTTTTGAGAAAAAAATTATTGAAAATCAATTATTTTTGCCAATCCCCATTGCCGTCCGTCAAGTTGGCGCGGTTGATATTTTTATTACAGAAAGGTTACATTATTATAAGCACACACGCAAAGTTGCAACATTCGGAGACACGTACTTTTTGAGAAAAAAATATTGAAAATCAACTATTTTTCCAATATTTATGTCAATTGCTACCGTAAAACTGACGTCATTATGCATTGTTTTTGTCAGTAGGGATGTCGATTCTTTCCGAAAAAGATCGATTTTTAAATAGATTCGAATTGTAAGCTGATGTATCGATTTCCAAAAAATCGAGTTCAAAAATATCTATTTATTTTCATGTTTGCATTTATAATGTAAATATAAATCCATTTTATGAGATAGAAATCCCCTTTATCATAAAAAAAAATAGGGGGACTGATTCAGAAGGATTTTTGTATCTATTTTGAGACTGCTACGTCTCCGGCCGTGTAGTGGCGGTTAAGAATATATACTACCCCATATCTTCCCGTGGGTGTCGTAAAAGGCGACAAAGGGAAACAGGCAGGAGATGGGCAGGAGATGGGCAGCAGCATCGTCCTGATAACAGCAAAATTAGAATAAAAAAACTGCGGTTGCCAACCCGCTCGCCAAGCGCGACAACTATAGCAAAATACCCCCCCATGAGCGATGACATTAATAAACGGCCCCCAGTCCCCGGCGGCCCCGCTATTCCTGGCTACGGTGGCGACTATGGTAATGGCGGGGTAGGGGGTGCTAAGAATCTCCGGTGGAGGTTCGGTTGCCACCTAAGACTCGACCTGGTAACATACAACGCACGCACCCTAAGGACTGACGAGAAGATCGTGGAGCTGGAAGAAGAGATAGACAAGTTACGCTGGCATATTATAGGATTATCCGAAGAGAGGGGGAGGACAACGGTAATCCTCGAATCCGGTAACTTGCTCTATCACCGGGAGGGCGACCATCTGTCCCAAGGAGGTGTCGGATTTATCGTCCACAGGTCTCTCTTTAACAACGTTGTAAAGATTGAGTGTGTCGGCGAGGGTTGCGTACCTTATACTCAGAATCACCAAACGGTATTTGCTGAAGGTCATACAGGTTTACGCACCAACCTCGGCACACCCCGATGAAGAGGTGGAGGAAATATATGAGGATATCTCGAGAGCCATGCATTCCTCCAAAACCCAATATACGGTGTTAATGGGAGACTTCAATGCAAAACTAGACAAGAGAGAACGGTGAGCTGAAAGTAGGGAATTTCTGAATAGGGCAACGGAACCCAAGGGGCCAGCAGCTGGCCGACTTCATGGAGAAAGAGGGACTCTTTATGATGAACTCTTTCTTCCAGAAGCGGCCCCACGGGAAGTGGACCTGGTCGAGCCCCGACAGTTCAACAAAAAATGAGATTGACTTCATTATGACGACCAGACGACAACTGTTCAGTGATGTCACCGTGATCGCGAGGGTGAAAACCGGCAGCGATCACCGAATGGTGAGAGGCACACTGAACCTAAACGTTAAGTTGAAGAGGTCACGTCTAATGAAGTCAACGCTCCGTCCCCCTCGTGCTCTAATCCAAAGTCCCGAAACCTTTCAGCTCGAGCTACGAAACCGTTTTCAGTGCCTAGAAGACTGAAATGAAGTGGACGATATGAATGACAAGCTCGTGGAAACTGTCCATGAGGTTGGAGCTAAGTTTTGCAAGACCCGCCGCAGAAGAACACAAAAACTCTCCGATCACACTTTTAATCTCATGGCTGTTAGACGGGAGATGAAGCTACATTCTTCAACAGATTTGACAACATACATGCAACTGAACAGACAGATCTCCAAATGCATGCGGCGAGACTTACGCAACTTCAATACGCTTGTATTGAAGAAGCGATCGAGCGGAACCAAGGCTCCAAAGTTTTTGCACGAGATCTGTCTGCCAGAAAGAGCCAACTGTCAAAGCTGAAGACCGAATGTGGCAGCATCGTTTCCGGGACACCTGAAATTTTGAGTGAGATTGAGAGATTCTATGGGCAGCTGTACACGTCATCGTTGGAGCCACACGCAAGTGTGAGTAACGATCCAAGAGCAAGTCTTATACGCCACTATTCCGAAGATATCCCGGACGTCAGTCTGAGCGAGATTAGAATGGCTCTCCAGCACCTCAAAAACGGAAAGTCCCCGGGCGAAGACGGAATTACAGCGGAGCTTTTGAAAGCGGGTGGAAAACCGGTACTTGAAGTCCTTCAGAAGCTCTTTATCTTTCTTTTTCCGTCGTCCGTGGTGGCACTACTCCGGAGGCGTGGAGCAAAAGTGCGGTGGTCTTGTTCTTCAAGAAAGGCGACAACGCTCTCTTGAAGAACTACAGACCGATTTCCCCTTCTGAGCCGCGTCTACGTGCTGTTTTCGAGAGTCATTACGAATCGTCTCGCACGCAGACTTGACGACTTCCAACCTCCTGAACAAGCCAGTTTCCGAAAAGGCTTTAGTACCATAGACCACATACACACCCTTCGGCAAATTATACAGAAGACAGAGGAGTATAATCTGCCACTTTGCCTTGCGTATGTGGACTATGAGAAAGCCTTTGATTCCGTCGAAATTTGGGCGGCGCTGCAGTCCCTTCAGTGGTGCCAAGTTGACTGTCGGTATATCGAAGTGTTGAAGTGTTTGTACAGTAGAGCTACGATGGCTATCCGAGTACAGAATCGGAGTACGAAACCTATCCAACTGCAGAGAGGTGTAAGACAGGGTGACGTTATATCCCCGAAACTCTTCACCGCTGCATTGGAAGACGTTTTCAAGCTACTGGACTGGAAAGGATGCGATATCAACATCAATGGCGAGTACATCACTCACCTTTGATTTGCCGACGATATAGTCCTTATGGGAGAATCGCTGGAGGACCTAAGCACTATGCTCAATGACCTCAATAGTGTCTCCCAACGGATAGGTTTTAAGATGAACATGGACAAAACAAAGATCATGTATAATGTCCATATCACACCTATGCCGGTAGTTGTTGGGAGCACTAAGCTCGAAGTTGTTGACGAGTATTTTTGTTTACCTGGGACAAATAGTCCGACTAGGTAAGTCCAACTTCGACCGAGAGCTCAATCGACGGATTCAACTCGGCTGGGCAGCATTCGGGAAGCTACAACACATCTTCTCGTCAGACATACCTAAAACCTTAAAACGAAATTGTACAACCAGTGCGTGTTGCCAATGATGACGTACGGATCTGAGACGTGGTCCTTTACTGCTGGCCGTATCAGGAAGCTCAAGGTCGTTCAGCGAGCTATGGAGAGGGCTATGCTCGGGGTTTCTCTGCGTGATAAACTTAGAATTGAGGATATCCGCAGTAGAACCAGAGTAACCGACATAGCCCAACCGATTAGTAAGCTGAAGTGGCACTGAGCCGGCCATATAGCTCGAAGAACCGACAACCGGGAAGAAAGGTTCTCGAGTGGGAGCCTCGTACCGGTAGGCGAAGTGTAGGGCGGCCCCCACGAGATGGAGTGACGACCTGGTAAGACATGCAGAAAGTCGATGGATGCAGGTGGCTCAGGACCGTGCTTTGTGGCATTCCTTGGGGGAGGCCTATATTCACCAGTGGACTTGTGAAAGTCTGTAATGATGATGACGTCTCCGGCGCTGCGGGAAGAGCAGCACCTACGCTTTAGCGTAACAAATCACAGGCATCCCTCCTCGTCCGATGCCTATGATTTGTTACAGCAGGCGGAGGCTGCTCCCTCTACGCGCCTCCGGCTGTATAAAATCACTTTAGGGGTAGGAGAGACTCGTACCAGGTGGAGTCGGGCTCAATCAATTCGGTTCTTTGACATAAGTTGAACCTAACCTATTTTATTTGTTATCTGCCCTAATAGGTACTGTTAAAATAAAACAAATTTCAATAAGAGATCATTTATCTTTCTTGTTTTTCATAAAATAGATTTATATTTACATTATAAATGCAATATTTTAGAAGTCGATTTTTTTATGACATCATTTTGTTAAATCAGCTGAGGATTCGAATCGATGTAAAAATCGACCTTTTTCGGAAAGAATCGTCATCCCTACTGACGATGACAATACAAATTAGCGTTAGTTTTACGGTAGCAATTGACATAAATATTGCAAAAATAGTAGATTTTCAATATTTTTCTTCTCAAAAAGTACATGTCTCCGAATGTTGATACTTTGTGTGTGTGCTTATAATAATGTAACCTTTCTGTAATAAAAATATCAACCGCCAACTTGACGGACGGCAATGGGGATCGGCATAAATATTGCAAAAATAATTGATTATCAATTATTTTTTTCTCAAAAAGTATGCGTTTCCGCATGTTGAAACTTTGCGTGTGTGATTATAATAATGTAACCTTTGTGTGAAAAAAATATTAACGTCAATGGAAAGCTAAGCCACAGAAAGTACTAATCTATCAAGGATAAATACATTGATGGTGGCAAATTTTTTTTGCACGTAATCTTGATTTTTGATCTGCCTAGTTGAATAATGTTAAAACTTAAAACATCAATGTAAGTACCTATTGTACCTATTACCAACTTTTGTTTATACAATAACATAACACTAGGTTAGAGTATGTTTTGATAATACATAGTTGTGTTTATCTATGATTACAATCATTTGCAATGATTAGTTATAACTATACACTAACTAAGATAACGTAATCTATTACAAAAATTGACTTCCAATATCTACCACCTCATGATGTTTTATTTTGTATAAACGACAGTTAAATGTAAGTCATACTTACATCAAACTGATCATGACAGAAGTATAGTCCTAGTTTTAGTAGACAATGTCTTCGGGTCTCTTCTTGCTAGTTTTAACCAAGTATTTATCATATTTAACTCAGTTGGAACTTGAATCTATAACTCACCCGGCGTTTTTATGCTCGTATTTTTGCATTTAGGCACAACACATCATTGATAAAGATGATAACTCATTTTTGAACATCCAAAAATATCTAATTCCTTTGCAAAATCGTTTTATTACTAGTGCAGTGACGTCACGAGCTGAACAGCATGGCAGCTGGCGTTTTCGCGCGAAAATTGAAAAGTAATTTTTATGGCACTATTCGGTTTTAAAAAAATATATAAAAATTATAGCGGTTCATTATCACTCTAGGATTAATTTTGAACACTATTTGAAAATGGGTGTAATACTCTATTATTATCATTGCTATGGTTTAAACTGTATGAGGACCGGATTCAGATATAATTAAATCCATATAAAATTGTTGATTACATGATGTTTTTTTTTAAATTGTTATTTTATTGGACATTTTTATAACATGTAATTTATTGTAAATCTGTGCTCCCTCATTTCTTATGTTCTTTTTGCTGTAATTTGTGTGTGGTTTGGGCATATTAATGTTACTTCTACTTCATAGAGGTCATAGGTCTAGATTTCTTCTAGTTTAAAACGTAATTTTAAGTGTATATTTGACATAACTATTTTAGAATACATGTACTACACTAGTATAATTATTCATTAATTTTAATTGTGTGTAAATCGAAAAAATGTTTTTGAAAGTTATTTTCTAAATAACATACACTTTTGCATGCCGAGCGCAAAGCGCGTGGGTATGTTCTACTATTTTTTTTTATTATTTCAAAAATTATTTTTACGCACTTTTTTAATGAAAAGGTCCAATCCTAGTACTTGGACTTGCCAAACTTAATTTTTTTGTCACGTGGGTATAATTATTGAGTAGCAATAAAATGACTTATTTTAAAATATTTTATAAGCATTGGAATACTTATAAACTCACCTGCTTCGTTTCCGCATACTCTTTTATTCTTTCCACAGCTACAATGTTCGTTTCTACTTCTGACGTCATCCGTACGAGCCAATTGAGAGTTTGCGTAATCTATAAATATTTATTGTTTAGTTAAAATAGTAAATTCATGAAATAACGCTAAAAAGAAATCTTAAAGGAAAAAAAAACATATATCTATTTTATAGGATAAGGGTGACAAACGAGCACACAGTCCACCTGATGGTAAGTGGTTGCTGTGGCCCTTAAACATCTACATCTATCTTCGATTACGAATCAAAATGCACATGCGTTGTCACCCGTGAGGACTAAGATGGAATGCCTCGTTTCCAGTAAAAAGGGTCTCCGGTTCTCTAGACTCACCATACGAAACACAGCAGCGTTAAGCTGCTATTTTACGCTGGTATTCTGTGAGAGCGTGGTCCTTCCCCGGTCGAGCCAACCCATTCGTGCTACAACCATAATATAGCTGCAGCATAGTTCTACCACGTATAAAAAGCAAGCATATGATAATCTATACAAATAAATAAAATTGAAATATCTGTTTGTAATGTTCTAAATCGAAAGGCAACTAAAAAAAGTTGAAAAAAAAAGCACTTTGTTGTTTAGATTAAACAGGCTCCTTTCTAATTAGGCGTCATTATACATAACACAAATAACATCGTGTGGTGGCTACGTAAAAAAATCTTCTAGTAAAATAATCTTGTGAGTGTCGTAAGAGACGCCAGAGGGAACTGAAACAGGAGATGGGCAGCAGTATCTCCCTGATAACAAAATAATAATTTAAAAAAACTGCCGTTGTCAACAAAGCCAAGCATGACAAATGTTCCCCTGTGGCGCAAACAGTGGGGAAGGCGTATGTTTAGCAGTAGACTTTTGGACGTGATAGAGTCAAAGTTGATAAATATGTCAGTCAGGATCTTTCTTGCTCATATGGTGTCCCACAAGGCAGCACACTTGGGCCAACCCTTTTCTTAGTATATATAAATCAGTTAGCTGAACTAGATCTTGAACGAGCAGACATAACCATGTATGCGGATGACACAGTGATTCTATTCCATGATAGTACATGGGAAAAAACCAAACACTTGGCTGAAAAGGGGTTACGTGAAGTGGCAAATTGGCTCGAAGACATCTTTCTCTTAACGCTTCTAAAACCACATTCATCTGTTTTAGTAAAACTAGTGTCTCAAGTCCTTTGAGCGATCCTGGATTACAACTGCACTCAAATAAATGCAATAGACAACCACATACCCCTTGCGATTTCCCAAAACTTAACAGGCCCAAAACTGTGAAATATTTAGGGATCACTGTAGACGAAAATTTGCATTGGGCTCCACATATCAAAATCATATCAAACAGAATAAGGAAACTAATATATGTTTTAAGTCACTGTGTTAGGTGGCAGATTCTAAATTACTGATACAAACTTTCAATGCCCTTTGTCAATCAGTCATTACTTATGGGATCTGTTCATGGGGTGGAACAGGCAAAACGTACCTAATAGATGTTGAAAGAGCACAACGTATTGTGCTCAAAGTGTTACTTTTTCTTCCGTATAGGCATCCCACAACACTGGTGTATGAAAAAGCACAGGTTAGTGTAAGAAAATTATTTATATACCAATATATCAGACGATTGCATAGGTACTCTGCATCAATAAACTTGACATTAAAAACTATAATAGAAGAAATAAAGTAGATAAATACTTAGTCCCTAGAATACATAGCGCTTTTGCCAAAAGACAATTTTATTACCTTGCGCTATTACTATACAATAAATTTAATAAAATTTGTGTTAGTAAAATCTACAACAACCATCAAATCAAAGTAAAATAATTAATTGGCTGAAAATTTGTGACTATGAAGCTACTGAATGTCTATTAACCTCTAATTTGTAAATCTAATTGTAATCATAATTAATTCAGGAAATTATAACAATCATACAAATTTAAAAAATAAAAATCATGTACGCACACACACTCACTCTCTCTGTCTCTCACACACACAAACACACACCCACACAGGGCGCTCGCGCGCATGCACGTAGATTTAGAAACACGTGTCTATATATTTTTTTGTTGTTTCAACAAAATCTTGCTAAATATAGGAAGGAACTATCTCCTGTTACTCAGGTTAACCTTTTACAGGAGATAGGGTCACATTGATATGTATAAATTGTTTTTTGTTGCAATAAATTTTTTTCCAATTTTACTGCAGCTATATTATGTCTGCAGCAAGTTGGTCGACTAAGGTAAGACCACACTTTCTATAATACAAAAATAATATAAAAAATAAATAAAAATAAAAACGCTTAGTGACCTGCAAGGCGTAGCTGACGGAGAGACCGACGAGGCCGGGTTTGATGGTGTCGCGCGCCAGCACGGCGAACAGCGCCGAGAAGAATATAATGAGGTTGCCGATCATCTCCAGCCGCACCGCCAGCCAGCGGTTCGCGATGCAGCTCGGGTAGTAGCACGCCTGGTTGTGGTCCACGCCGCGCTCAGACTCCTCCACGAACCTGTCCGTGTCCGCCAATATACAACTTTGTGAAGTGAGTGCTCACAGAGAAATAGGATACATACATATAATCACGCCTCTTTCCCGTAGGGGTAGGCAGAGATCACTTCTTTCCACTTGCTACGATCCTTACATACTTGTTTCGCTTCGTCCACTTTCATTATTCCCTTCATACATGCTCTACGGTTTAGGGTACTTTTGACCTGGCCTTAAATAGGATAAATGGCCGTAAGGCATTTTTTTAGGTTGAACTCAAGAGGTCACATCTAAGTAACACAGAAATACTGAGTAAATATTGTGTAACAGCAATCCGCGAAACATTTGATAGATTAATGCCCGTGCGAACGAATATTCAGTTGTTGTATGATTTTGCAGTTTATGTAAAGGCGGCTCTTCACGTTGACCAACATAGTGACGAATGTGTTGGCAAAGATATTAGCCAAAAGTTTGTGATGACAACCACACGTTGGAAGGTCGTTCAGTTTGCTTCGGTTCAGGCCAATGTGCGGACGAATTTATTAAAATGGATATTGAGGCGCTAACGGCTGCTGCTGTTTTGCTTATTCGCAGCATATCGCTACTACGTGAATGTGTATAAGAAAGGAGTGATCAAAAAGAAATTATTTTTTTTTTATTTCTTCTGTTCCACATCCAATTTTCGGATTGGTAGAGCTCTATAAAGCGAAAAGTTTCGTCATTGGTCATTCTTATTACAATTTTGTGGACACTAGTTACGATGCGAGAATATAAAATTTTAATCAGGTGCGTGCAATCACTCTGGGAGCTCGTAGCAAACTCACGTGCGCCCAACGTGTGGACGCGGCGGCCAATGCTCTGCCACAACCCTGTGATCTTTTGAAAAAAAACCGACACCACACGGATCTCGCCCCAAATTGTGGGCCATCATTCTAATACATACCAACGTAAGCAAAAACACCAGCTCTACACGATGGCCATTGGTATTGGCCAACACATTCGCCACTGTTAGCCAACGTGAAAAGCCGGCATAATAGCAATTTAAAATTTATGTAATAGCTTTCTAACAGTCCCTTGACTTGATAACTTCTTAAAAAACGGTGACGTTGCTTTTATGCAGATAAGTTAACTTGTTTTATCAGAAAAGTACAATTTACTTTATTTTGCCTTACTATGCAAACAATTCTAAATGATTAAATAACACTTATATAGAAATAAATATTTAAAATGTTTAATGTGTGTAATATTGATTCAGTTGCCAAGAAATCAAAATAGTATAAGAAACAACAATTAACCTCTGTTACGTCAGTTTGTGATCAGTTAAAAATAAAGAAAATTCAAAATGGCGGTTTAAAAAAATAACAATATAAACTATAATACTTTTCTTCACATTTTAAAATCATACAATATACATTAAAATGTAAGTACCTCCGAGTGACACCGTAGGCTCGTATGGTGCTAGCCCCAGTGATGCTCTCCCCAAAGTGCGAGTAGATGGGCGAGCGCGATACGGACTCAAGCCGCTTCAGCTGTCGCGACGTGGCCACGTAGAACCGCTGGATCAAGTAGTACACGATGCCGATCGGCAATATCACGCTCATGAAGATCGGCGTCGACAAACTTATTACGAATAACGTTCCGAGAACCTGCCAATGAATTTAGTGTCAACGCTCATATGAATACTTTATGAATAAAGTAGATTGATTTATTTTGTGCATATAGAAATTGGCCGCTTTTACACACCACTTTATTTTACCAGAACAAAAAAATTAAGGTAATTCAGTACCTATCACATAGGTGATAACAGAAATTCAATTTAATTTGAGCAACTTACTTTCATTTAATTTATTTAAAAAATAGACTGTATTACTTTATTTACTATAATATTGTCATTGCACTAGACTAGAGCATTAATACCATTTCACGTATTGTTAGTAAAAAATACACACTAATGTGTGTGCTGTTACCCAATTTAGGAAATTTTGATATTGTAAATTTGGAATATTTAAATATTCTTTATTAATGTTCTGTTTAAGTCACTGAATATGGTCTTAACTTTTTTCTGATAATAAAAAAACAAAGAAATAAATATAAAATGTAGCTGACAAAATATTTAACACTAAAATTATTCAGAATTTAATCTAAAAGTTTTGTTATTAACGTCCTCTGAAAGTCACAAATAGTACAATGCGAAATATTATTGCTGTACACCATAATAATTAATATGGTTCTTGGGATCAGTTTATGTACGTTGGAATTCATATAAACGTTTTGGGTTCCCATATATTAATCGATATCAGAAATTTGATATCAGAGGTATTTTCCGAACCAGTGGTAAATTAAACCAAAAAAGTGACTTTCAATAAGTATTACTTATAAACTTATAATCTATATTGAATAAAAAAGTTTTTGTTTCTGATAGTTTAATATATTGCATTAGATACCAAGTAAACATTATTTTAGTCTGCGATTTAAATACGTCTCAAGTAGCAAAGGGTAATCATTTTTTTGGGCCCTTATATACATTCTAGCATATGATGTATTCACACACAAAAGAAGGAAAACTAATGTTCAAAAGGTATTATAAAGGTGCGCAGTTTTATTTAAACATGTCTTCCTATTAGAAAAGTTTACGCCAATCGGAAAATTGTAAAGTAACCATATCAAAACAATAATTATACGCTGACATTGGTAGCATAAACAAGAAACATTCTTTGATTTTAACCTCGTACTAAGCACAAAACTAGCTACTATGGACGTAATGTGTAAACGTTGTGCAAAAGCATTTTATATTGTCTGTGTACATCGTAAGAGACCTTTAATACCGGTATCAACTTTACGTGGCGAAACGGCGAATCTTATCTATGAGCCATACCAAAAATCTAAGGTTTGTTTTCGATGTAATTATCAACGATTTTACCTCGAATGCGCAATATATCACATCGGATGTCTGTGTCGGCAGCGACGTGTCCAAAATATCCACGTCTTTAGAAAACCTGGAGAGGATTCGGCCGAGTGGAGTCACTTCGAAGAATTGCAAGGGAGTCTTTAATACATTCTCCAACAAAAACGCGTGGAGAATCTTCGCCGCCCGCCAACACCCCAAATACGGTGCTAAATCCGCGAAAAACGAGGCTAACGCTGCAACAATATTTATGGAAGATATATTTCATACCAGTCTCGAAGGACCATGCACAAACTTCAATGTATGTGCACTTCTTACTTAAATACATATTTATACGCGAAGTAGACTGTAGCCTCGCCATACTGGTTCGATACCAACCGCATAAAATTGGCATCTCTTCACTAACCAATCATATGAAATATGAATAATGAATACATTATTTAAATATGAAACGTGAAAGATTAAAAAGCAATTACGTGATAGAAAATGACACTACACTGGCGGGACGATGATGTGCTAGATGCTTTCTAGATATTCGACATTTCTACATGCACTAAAGAATAAGACTTGACGGGAGAAGTAAATAAATAAACACATAAAAGTTTACCTGTACAGCTGGACTAGATTTTGCTGCCCTATTATTTAAACGTAATATTAGATAAAAATGCGAGAAAGAAATTCATAAACTGATCCCAAGGTAGCGGTAGCCGTAATCTACAGTTTTATTTATGACGGCAGCGTATTACATTATTTTAGTCCGTCATTTATGGGATATGCATTCACGAAATAAAGCAGTTAAGTGTAAAATTTAACCGAATCTATGTGTTTTGGTTATTTTGGAATTTTAATTATATTCATATTATAATACTTTTAAATAAGAGTACGTAGCAGAACGTTGTTGATCTTAGAGATCAGTGCAACTTAGCAGGCACAACGGATACATAAATTTTTGTCAAATTCGGTCAAGCCGTTTAGGAGGAGAACAATTAGAAACAGACGCATACCGGAATTTTATATATTGTAAAGATAATAATAATTTAATATAAATCATTAAATTTTGGTTTTACTAATTATTTATATTTCAACCTGCTATATTACACATAACTTCTTTATTTCGTAAAAAGCGGTGATGCGTGTTCTGCTGTTATTGAGTATATTATTGAGTGTAGTTGAAATTGTAGAGCAATATGAGTGTGTGACAGTGTGTTGGGTCGGTCGGGTACCGCGAAGAAGCAGGAGGTCCAGCCGCGGAGCGTCATGGGCAGCACGTTGTCGAGCACGTCGACGTCCTTGCTGAAGCGGTTGAGCACGCGGCCGACGGGCGTGCAGTCGAAGAAGCCGATGGTGGGCGCGCGCAGCACGCCGGCCAGCAGCGCCGCGTGCAGCGCGCGCGCCGCCGCCAGCGTGCCCAGGTACAGCGCCAGCGACGACACCGACACCGACACCACTGCGCCACACGCACACACTCACACACGCTGCACCACGCCGACTCAGGCACTGCCGACCTGCCGGCCGGACTACAAGCATCCGGAGTCTCACGTACTCGCCGAAACGCGCCGCGGATTTACTCGAGTTAACTCTACATACCATCCGGAGCCATCCCATTCCGATTTTCCCTAAACAGCAACTGGATCATGCTCGTGTTTTTCCGGGCACCCGATCCGTTATATTTGGCCAAAAGGGTTTCTATGAAGTTAACACGGACACCAACAACAATTCCATGCCGAGCATTATGACAGTACCACAGTTGGTCAGACGCACGCGCTTATTTTTATTTGATTAAATCCAAACACAATAAGTTCAGCGAATTAAGTATTAGTATAGTCAGTTACAAACCGACCTCGATTTTTTTTTCGCACCGAGAGGATCCAGATGCATGTAGTCGGAGTTTTATCGGCAATCTCGGAAATATATAACAATATTCGAAAAATAACCCGTAAATTTATCCCCACTATGAGTTAGTGAGCGAAATGCTTCGTTGTGCCGTGCGAGCGTTCTGTACTTATTTATTCTATGACAACATAAAGACACCCGCGATACTGCAAACTAGACTCAGCAATATATAAACAAGCATTTTGCCTAAACAGCTGAATACTTCATTGTACTGAAAAACTAAGGTGAATATACTTGTTTTACAGAATATAATATTGTCTGTCGAACAGTGCGGTCTAACGGAGAGAGACGAAGGGAAAAATGACACCTCCTAAGATATACCGTATCTAAGAATTATAGCTCTGATATCAGAATCCTTTACGTGGTAGAGCCATGTTATAGCTATATTAATAGTATAGTTGTAGCACGAATGGGTCGGCTCGACCGGGGAAGGACCACGCTCTCACAAAATACCAGCGTAAAATAGCAGCTTAACGCTGCTGTGTTTCGTATGGTGAGTGTAGAGAACCGGAGACCTATTTGGACTACTGGAAAAGAGGCATTCTATCTTAGTCCTCACGGCTGACAACGTATCTGCATTTTAATTCGCAAACAAAGATAGATGTAGATGTCTATGGGCCACAGCAACCACTTACCATCAGGTGGACTGTGTGCTCGTTTGTCACCCTTATTCTATAAAAAAAAGAAGCTATTATGTGAAATTTATTTAATCCGTATTAGTTATTTGAAGCCGGATTTTTCTTTTAGTAAAAGTTAGTTTTTGAATTTTCTTACAAGAAATTCTCACTAGTAGCCCGCAACCTGGTGGTCCCCGTGCATTGGAAAGACTTAGTCGTTTAGAACTGAACCGTGTCGGACTGCCGTTCCATAACTATGCAAGTGAAGGGAATAGAGTGCACCTGTGCTTGCGAAGACACTCGGCACTATAATCCTGTCAGGAGTAGATGGCTAGTCACCGTTGGTCACACCTGCTGCTGTGACCGAATTTCGGTCTGGAGGAAATGATTTAATAAAAAAATACAAATAAAAACATTGAAATCGGTTCACCACCTCCTTAAACCTTCCAATAAAAATAAAGTTTCAAGTATATAACTACTTTTAGTAAATTAAATATCTTTATAAATAGAACTCTATGTCATCCTAAATAATTGTGCTTAACATATTGCGACCTGACTCTGTATCAGAAACCTCAGTACATTTTCTGAACTAGAATTTTTAACATGAAAAAAAAAAATGTTCAAAAAATCCACATCCGATACAATCTATTTTTTAATAGGATAAGGGTGACAAACGAGCACACATTCCACCTGATGGTAAGTGGTTGCTGCGGCCCATAGACATCTACATCTATCCTCTATTACAAATCAAAATTTTATTTATTTATGTTACAAAAAATATTATCTATCTTATGTTCATTAAACTTATTTTTGTTACAACTACCATTAAAATAGGCAAATTATAAACACTGTTTTAGAAAGATGTGTTTTCCTATAATTGGTAGTACATAGTAATTTGTAGATGTAAGACATGTATTAGAAGTAATTTAATATGTACAACTGTTGGAGATCCATACAAATAAATAAATAAAATGCAGATGGGTTGTCACCCGTGAGGACTAAGATGGAATGCCTCATTTCCAGTAAAAAGGGCCTCCGGCCATCTGCACTCACCAAGCGAAACGCAGAGGTAAACCTCTACTTCACGCTGGTATTCTGTGAGGTTGTGGTACTACCCCGGTTCGAGCCGGCCCATCCGTTCGATAGCAAAAGCTGCCGCGTGGCTCTACCACTGTTAATCACTTTGAACAGTATCCTTACACGCCGTTGATTCTTACTTTATATGTATAAGTAGCGGCACGAAAATCTAGCGGTGACCGTTATTACCCATAAGTCGAAAAGAAGGTATTTAACAGTGGTAGAGCTAAGCGGCAGCTTTTGCTGTCGCACGGATGGGCCAGCTCGAACCGGGGTGGTACCACGACCTCACAGAATACCGGCGTGAAGTAGAGGTTTACCTCTGCGTTCCGCTTGGTGAGTGCAGGTGGCCGGAGGCCCAATTCCCCCCCCCCCCCCCCCATCAACATGGTAGTGGAATTGAACAGAAGACTACCCCAGGAGGGTACCAGCACCCTTGGAGAATCCCTCGCTGAGCATCCACGACCAAACCACTCCACTCCTGGGCGTGGGTGCTCAGGCTTCCCCGCGTATTCTGGGGGGGGGGGGGGGGGGGCAAAATTCCGCTTGCGACAAATACTGCTCGGGGCAAGTGGAGCAATAAGACCAAGGCGACCCCTGTCACGCTATCCGTGAATTTTTGCAACATCAGGGGACTTCATTCCAACCTTAACGCTGTCCATTACCATCTAGAGACGGCGAAGCCGGCCTTGCTCTTTTTAACCGAGACTCAGGTGTCCTCTCCGGCTGATACTTCATATCTCTCTTACCCGGGGTACAAATTTGAACACTCCTTTGTGCCCCGGGCTGGAGTTTGCGTATACGTCAGGGAGGACATCTGTTTTCGACGCCTCGGCAGTCTTGAAGGTACGGACCTGTCCATCCTATGGCTGCGCGTAGACAGCGACGACCATCCCCGCGTCTACGGGTGCCTCTATAGGTCCCATAGCGGTAATGCCGACACAGACCGACTCATTGACCACGTCCAAATGGCTGCAGACTCCGTGCTACAACAGGTCCCATCCGCAGAGATCGTGATACTCGGTGATTTTAACGCCCACCACGCTGAATGGCTTGGTTCTCGTTTAACCGATCACGCGGGTAGATCTGTCTATGACTTTGCTTTGGCATATGGTCTAACACAACTGGTTACTTCGCCTACGCGGATCCCAGATGTGGAAGACCATGTACCTTCCCTGTTGGACCTTCTGCTGACCTCTCATCCGGACGGATATCAGGTCTCCGTCGATGCCCTTCTGGGCTCTTCGGACCATTGTCTGATCCGGAGTACGGTGCCACTCACGCTCCCATCGCAGTTGCGATCTGCAGCTTGCCGCCGTGTTTGGCACTATAGGTCGGCCGATTGGGACGGGATGCGGTCTTTTTTTGCATCCTACCCTTGGGGGCGGGTTTGCTTCTCGCCGGAAGATCCCAGCGTTGTTGCCGATTCTGTTGCTGATGTGGTACTTCAGGGTATGGAACTTTTTATTCCATCCTCTGTGGTGCCCATCGGAGGCAGATCCCAGCCATGGTTTGGTCGCTCCTGTAAACTAGCATCACGCTATAAGCAGGAGTGCTACCAGGCCTGGGCTGACGCATCAACGTCCCGGGATGTAAACACCAGCGCTCTTAAAAAGAAGTACAATTCCGCCTCCAGGTCCTTCAAAAGTGTCATTGCCAAGGCAAAGTCAGAGCACATCGGCAGAATTGGCGAGAAACTAGTTCGCCTCCCTTCGGGAACACGTGCATTCTGGTCTCTCGCCAAGGCTGTCCAAGGGAACTTCTGTCAGCCATCTCTGCCATCTCTGCACAGGGTGGACGACTCACTGGCCCATGACGCAAAGGAGAAAGCCGATCTGCTAGGCTCTCTTTTTGCTTCCAACTCGACTCTAGATGACGGGGAGAACACACCGCCGAACATCCCGCGGTGTGAGTGCTCCATGCGGGAAGTGCTGTTTACACAGCGCTTGGTGCGTAAAGCACTCCTCTCCCTGGACGTCAACAAGTCGAGTGGGCCTGATGGAGTCCCACCTATTGTGCTGAAGACGTGTGCTCCGGAGTTGGCACCGGTTTTAACGCGTCTTTTTCGGTACTCCTACTCCCTAGGCGTAGTCCCGGACTCATGGAAGACAGCTTTGGTGCACCCGATCCCTAAAAAAGGCGACCGCTCAGATCCGCCCAACTATAGGCCTATAGCCATCACCTCCTTATTCTCCAAAGTAATGGAAATGATCATTAACAGCCAGCTCATGCGGTACCTTGAGGATCACCAGCTGATTAGTGACCGCCAGTACGGTTTCCGTCGAGGTCGCTCAGCTGGTGATCTTCTGGTCTACCTGACCCATAGATGGGCGGAGGCAGTGGAGTCCAAGGGGGAGGCGTTGGCCGTTAGTTTGGACATAGCGAAGGCTTGGGCTTGGGCTTCCTGAGAAATTGTGCAATTAGATCACCAGCTTTCTTGCAGATCGGAGCATCAAGGTCGTAGTAGACGGTGCATGCTCCGATTACAAGCCCATTAACGCTGGTGTTCCACAAGACTGCGTGCTATCACCAACGCTGTTTCTTCTGCATATCAATGATATGTTGCAAACCAGTAACATTCATTGCTATGCAGACGATAGCACTGGTGATGCTTTATACACCGGCCGTGCCAATATTTCTCGGGAAAACGTCGCCGAGTACCGGAACAAACTTGTGTCTGAAGTCGAGACTTTGTTGAACAAAGTCTCAGACTGGGGGCGACTAAATCTAGTCCAGTTCAATCCCCAGAAGACACAAGTTTGCGCGTTTACCGCTTAAAAGATTCCCTTTGTCGTATCTCCTCAGTTTCAAGGCACTCCCCTTGTTGCCTCAGCCAGTATCGGAATCCTCGGTGTCGACATATCGAGTGACGTGCAGTTTCGTGGTCACTTGGAAGAGAAGGCCAAATTGGCCTCTAAAAAGCTTGGCGTGCTCAGCAGAGCGGAACAGTATTTCATGCGGGCACACCGCTTGCAACTTTACAAGGCGCAGGTTCGGCCTCACATGGAATACTGTTCCCATCTCTGGGCAGGGGCCCCCCAGTGCCAGCTCCTTCCACTTGACCGCATCCAGCGCAGAGCGGTTCGAATCGTCGACGACCGAGTTCTTTCCGATCGGCTTGACTCACTGGCACTGCGTAGAGAGGTTGCATCTCTTTGCGTATTTTATCGCATCTACCACGGGGAGTGCTCTGAGGAATTGTTCGGACTAATTCCAGCCGCTCAATTTCACCATCGCACATCGCGACAGAACTTGCGATACCATCCATATCATCTAGATGATTGGCGGTCCACCACTGTGCGATTCAGAAGAAGTTTTCTCTCTCGCACATTTTCCTTGTGGAATCGATTACCACCAGCGATTTTTCCGGACGGATACGACTTAGGGACCTTCAAGAAAAGAGCCTACTCCTTTTTAAAAGGCCGGCAACGCATCTGCGATTCCCCTGGTGTTGCAGTTGTTCATGGGCGGCGGTAGTCACTTACCATCAGGTGAGCCGCATGCTCGTTTGCCCCCACTCCTATAAAAAAAAATGGTGTAATAAGCGGGTCGCGGCTCGTGCGTATCGTTCGCACGCGCTAATTGGCTCTCCAGTCGCATTCGTGCAATTCAATTCGTGCGCGACAGTACCCATGCACACCTATCCACTCCACGTTTCGTTCAGCGCTAGAGTTACGTGCCGCAACTTGTACATATATAAACCCACTACACAAAACTATTATTAATATTTACAAAATAAGTATGAAACAACTAAACATTATAAAATATGCACTTGATTTAATTTAATTATAGGATTGTACTTTATCTTGATTTCAAATCTTAAAAACTTTTTCATAACTGTACTCAATTCACGTAATATTAACAGAATAACGGGCGACAACGGGAACAAAACGCAACAAACTCCCTTGTTCTCCCCGTTATCCCACGCGTTTCCATATTTCCCACGTAGGTATATTTATTTGTGTTAAATGTGACCAGTATTATTACATATTTTTTTAATAGAATTATTAAACTTTACATCTTAATAAATTAAAATTTTAGTAAGTATTTATTTAATAATTTTTAGTTTTTGTAATGATTACTGTACGGCCCAGCATTAAAATCTCTAAATGGAAATAATGATCTAGAATAAGGGTGACAAACGAGCACACAGTTCTTTTCATGGTAAATGAATGCTCTGGCCCACACATATCTACATATATTCTCGACTAAAAATCAAAATTGTCGAGATGTGTTGTCGTCACCCCTGAGGAACTAAGATGGAATGCCTAGTTTTCAGTAAAAAGGGTCTCTGGTTCTCTACACTCGCCATACGAAACAGCAGAATTAAGCTGCTATTTCACACTGGTATTCTGTGGGAGCGTGGTCCTTTCTCGGTCGAGCCAACCAATTCGTGCTACTGCCATAATATAGCTGCAGCATGGTTCAACCATGTATAAATTATTGATAATCGGAATAATTTACATTTTTTTTGTGTAAATGTTCAAATAAAATTTTGTTTCGTGACAACGAACTATGGCGTAACTTACTGGTTTTCCATATAATTTCTTTAAAAAAAAAATGCAGGGAAGACTATTTCTATCACTAGTGAAAGATATTTCAATATAAATAAGTGTCAACAGTCCTAAAATGACTTATGGGCTATTTAATCAACCAAAAAAAGTAGTATGAGATTGCTTTTATTCTGTGTAAAATTTGCCTCTCTTTAGTACATAATATTAATTCATTAAATAACGAATTATACCAATATACAATATAAAAAAACACAACATGCAAGTTTAATTATAAATTATGTAAAACATTTCCATGATCATGCAGGTTATTTGAATATTTCAAATAAACATAAGAAACATGCAATAATTGTTTATGGTTAAATATAAATGTATACAAAATAAATATGCATAACACATAATATGAATAATCAGAGTTATAAATAATTTACATAATATATTAATATAAACTTTAAATAATGTATTCATTATCATTTCATTAATTCTTTTCTTATGTGAAAATTATTTAAATTTAATAAAGTAAGTAAATAATAAAGATATTTTTATAAATTCACAAATTTCAATAGAAATTAGTCATTAAAAGAAAAGCTATTAGGCCGGTATTCAGGGACAATCTCGAGTTTGAACTTAAACTCCATAATGTCAATATTTGATTCTAGTCCATACCGTGTTCCACAAATGTTGACATTGTTAAGTTCGAGTTTAAAGTCGAAATTGTTTCAGAATAACTACTTTAGTGTCAAAAATAACTAGTTAAATGTAATCAGTGATATTAAGCCACAGTATATTAGACCAGAAAAACCATAGATGCACAAGTGAATAAACATATCAAGTTAAAAAAGAATGTTTTGTTGTAATGAAATTCAGAATAGTCCTTATAGACTCGTTAACATATGATAGCAAACATAGCCCTATCGCTGTTTTTTCAAAGGGGAGATAAGAATCGTCAATCTAATAACTCTTAAAAAGGTGTTCACTTTTAGTTGTCACGGTTAATATAAAATGCAAATATCATTTTAATATACAAATGTAAAATAATATATGTGTAAGATGTCATTGAGTAGTCTAGCCATTTATAAAGAAGTAGGCTATATGTTAAAGAAAAAGTGTTAGGCTCCGGCTACTGCACTGCACAACCATTCCATTCCATAGCGTCTTGCATGCGCAGTTTGTACAAAGTATTCGTAAAAACATGTGTGGAGTCCACATGCCGCCAATTCTAATTTTTACAAGGATGTACTAACGTACATGCTTGTGCAAATTAGAATTTATGCAAGTAAGATTGAGCGTGTAGCCGGGCCCTTAAAAAAGTTCAAACAGAATTTTCATTCAGCAACCTAACAAGCTAATTTAACAAAGATTAATTATGTTTAAAGACATTCTTAGTAAGTTAAGGAAAACTAAATTTATATAATGTACTAGAACAGTAATAGTCATTACACTTGGAGAAATAAATTTATAACAAGAAAATAAAAGTTTTGTAGTAACCCGTCTCTTAGGAGCGAAGGCTAATAATATCCGAAAATTATTACTTAACCCTTTCGCTGTCCCGTGCACTATATATAGGTCACTGCTATTGTCTTACTATTGTGTCTTAAAACCGGACAGTGAAAGTGTTAAGCTTAATTTTGTATTTGAAATCCATACAAATAGCAAGTCACAGTTTACCTATACTAGCTTTTAGTAGTTAGGCTAGTTGGTTTATTTGTGCATCTAACTTAACTATATACATAAAATAATATTTATACACAAGTAATAATAATAACAAATATATTATTTTATATGATTTTTATTTAGAAGGTGTTTGTCACTTTTTGTAGTAAAATATATAATAATTTTTGTATCTTTATATTATATATGTATGCGAAAATAATGCCAACCTCAATAAAAACATAAATCGCCCATGTATATAAACATTTATAATGGATTTTATAACACCCTAAACGTTAAAACAGTGATAATCGTGCTTTTTAGTAATATGGATCCCACAAAATTCATGTGTTAAGACTAAAACAAATATTCTAAAATAAGTAACTTACCTTGCCCAATACCGAGGCCACCATAGACCCCAAGATAAAGATCCCGTTTGCTTTTGTCTAAAGTACCATTTTCCATCTGGAACAAAGTTATCAATATTAAAATTAAACTTAAAAAAAATGTTTTAAAATAAACATAGTAATTATATTATACTCTTTGGTCGGGGGCTTTTTATTTTTTCAATATACTGTGTCTTGTGGAATGGGAAATGGGACTAACCTTGTGGTTATAGCCTATTTAATAAAAAAATAATTAAAATCTGTTCACAGTGAGGACTAATAATTTTAACGCTCACAGATGGCGCGAATTTGGAATAAGGTGAACTTATTTGTTATGCGGATGGTCACATAGTGTCATCATCATTGAAAAGTTGCGATTTAATTAAAAGATTTTCAGTTTCTAGTGTAAACAAAACAATGTTTCAGTGCTGTTTTCTTTAATTTTATAAACATTCTAAACTTTTTTTAATTCTTCTACTTTAAAGAACTTTAGGATCCATTGCTATTCTAATTCATATAAAAATATAACGATTATTTCAGAAACTATACTATAATAACTCTAAGACTTTTCTAACAAATTTATTTCAACTGTTATGAAATCTGACAAATATTTCACTTCATTACTAAGTAGTGCCGCCCTGGTGACAGAAAAAGTCCTTAAGCCCTCATTGGTCCTACAGTAGAATTGAGAACCTCCTCTTATTTTGCAGTTGGTTAGAAATTGTAGAAACATTGCCATGTAATTCGTCATTTTTTACATTAATTTTAGCGTAGTATCAATATAGCATCGGGCAGTATAATTATAAATTAAATTTATCGCAGATGTGGATTTATAGAACCCAACAAAAAAATAAGTTAATACTTACAATAATAGTGCGATCGTTGGACCACTCTGAGAGCCAGTAGTTGGAGCCCACTTGAAAGAGTTGCAGCACGAGGTTCATGAGGACGGTGATCACCGACGCCAGCACGCCCACGCTCGTCAGGTAGTGCTTGTACACGCTCCATTTCACCTTAACGCATACAACAATATAAACAATATTAGCCCTTTAATTGCATTTGTGGATACAAGACAAGAACAAGATAGAAAAAGTAGTAATAGGGAGTCCCCTATTACTACTTTTTCTAGGACTTTATTTAAAACGTTCAATGAACATGTAACTTACACTGCCTGTTTCAGTTTTTTCAGCTTCAATTAACTTATTCTTTTCCTTGAGCTCATTGGGTGTAGGCTCGTCAGGGGTACGTCTCTTTACACTTCCGGCGCGGTCGCCTAGGATGAGAAAATATTAAAATAAAATAATTTATAGTCATGTTGTAATTATTATTACAGCATTGGGTTGCCAAATTATTAAAATATGTTAGGAAATATTTGTAAAGGTAACAGGCGTACCGGCAGCTGGTTGGTCGGATTCTGAAGCACTCTCAGATAGGGAACGAGCCCTCTGTAGTTTGTTCTGGAACTCGGAGCCCAACTTACTCTCCAAGTCTTGTTTAATCTCATCTAGTTCTGAAATAGAATTTCAGTTTTAACTTCCTTTAGTACGAGCTCGTAGCTGTAAATACGTATATAATATTAATATTTCATTTAAACTATATTTCTAATAAACGAAGACCGCATACATTCATTCACTATTAGTATTTTGCTATGGAAGAGGATGGAATAATTAGCCGACTGCAAAAAAAGGAAGATGTTTATAATTAGATTACACTGTTTTCTTTTTCTCTTTTTACGTATGTTGTGACAAAATAAGGGATGACATTTCTATTTAGACGAAATTTTGATTGTTATAGTCCTTAGTCCACTCATGACAGTATTTTTTTTAATAAAAGTTATTTTTAACCTTAAAGACATACATAATATATAGACAGACATAAGAGAATCGTGTTAGAGACCACGAGACATTGATCAGCGAACTACAACATTATGGTGTACTACTCGTGCGGTTCAAGAAGTTCGGACTATAAAAATATTACGCTTAGGTATTATTTCATTTGTAAGCAACAAAGACAAAGTCGTTTTCAACGCTAACGTCTTCCGCGTCGGTATTATCAATGGGCGTTTCTTAGTGCTCAATTCTCGGCTCATTCTATTTTTAATCTATATTGACAGTGAGCCATGGTAGGTCAGAAGCTTAGCGTTCGCTGTAAATTTCACAGTACGCGAGTAACCTGGATTGACAGACACCAATGAAATTGTTAACTGCAATTTTAAGTGCCGATTTACCGTTCTCGACGGTGAAGAAACTTTGCATGTCTAAGAAATAACATTATTTCGAAGACAACACGTAATGGGGCATTTCCTGCCCCTAAAACCCTCTCAGATATGGAAAGAGGCCAGTGGGACGTATATTTATGACGCTGTAACTTTAACTTTTTTTTTAAATTAATGAAAGTAAAAGCTGACTGAAATAATTTGACAATCTGCAGTTCTTCTATGTCTTAGCATCGAATTTAGGATGTGAAATTATTTTATTCTTTTTTATATTTTATTAAAAGTTTTTGTTTGTTTTTATTTGCATAGTCCGTCATTATTCATTTTTTTCAAACTTTATTTATTTTGAATTCACGTTAGTTGATGTCACTGTTGTCTGTTTTCTTTCTGTCACTCATTCAGGAGGGATATTTACTAAGAACATCCGTAACTTGGTTATGGTACTTTCGCAGTCTCGTTATGGTAAGTCTTAATTTTTTTCTTCCATTGTCTTCCGTTCATTGCTTATAAATGACAAAGCACCACAATACCTTTCCGAATCATTTCAATTCCTTCTAATTTTGCTTATATCACACTATCTCTCACTCAATCATATTGAAATAACCTCAACTATGGGCGGTTCATTGAATCCAGGGCCAAAGCATATGCAAGGAAACTAGTTGTCCTTGCAAGGGTGCGGCGGTACTTCTCGCCAGGGCAGCTTTTTACCTTATATAAAGCGTAAGTCCGGTCGTGTATGGAGTACTGCTGTCATCATTGACTGGTGCTGCAAAATGCCACCAAGCAGCGTAAGACTCAGTGGAAAGACTTGCTTTGAGACACATTTCTACGTGATAGAGCCATGCTGCAACTATATTAGTAGTATAGTTGTAGCACGAATGGATCGGCTCGACCGGGGAAGGACCACGCTCTCACAGAATACCAGCGTAAAATAGCAGCTTAACACTGCTGTGTTTCGTATGGTGAGTGTAGAGAACCGAAGGCCCTTTTTACTGGAAAAGAGGCATTCCATCTTAGTCCTCACGGGTGACAACGCATCTGCATTTTGATTCGCAAACGAGGATAGATGTAGATGTCTATGGGTCACAGCAACCACTTACCATCAGGTGGACTGTGTGCTCGTTTGTCACCCTATCCTATGAAAAAAACATTGATAAATGATAACCTTGATTTGGTTGAAATCAATCATGTCAACTTAGAGCACAGGCGCATCGAGCATGTGATAAATCAATATTTAAAATTGCAATTAACAATATTAACGGCGCCGGTGGGGATTGAACTGGTGTTAAGAACGTAGTTAGTACACTATAATGTACTTTTGTGTAGAGTGAAGGGAAACACGTGACGTAGATGCAACTTATGATGAAATGCTATGCGGTTTTCAACTAAATTAGATCGATGTCCTACTTATATTACCGAAAAAAGGAAAATGATCACCATAGTGATATGGGCACTAAAAAAAGGCAGAAGGTTCTTCTGTTATTGAATCGGTGTGCGTCAGCGTGTGTGTTGTGTGTTGCGTGCAGTGTGTGCGGAGGTTACCTTCCGCCGAGGTGCGCTCGGCGTCGCTGAGGTGGTGCAGCAGGAACTCGGCGAAGGCGCCCTTCTTCTCCAGCAGCTGCTGGTAGGTGCCCGCCTCCGACACCTGGCCGTCGCGCAGGACCAGCACCAGGTCCGTCTGCGACAGGTACGTCACACTGTGCGTCACCCACACGCGCGTCTTCTGCTTCAGCAGACCACTCGGCCCGATCACCTACCAATTTATTATACATATTATTGTATGATGATTTACTGTAATAAAAATTATGTATGTACAATTACCTAGTATATAATACTTATATACTGTATAATTTAAAATAACATCATTATATGAAACTTTATAAAACACTTCTACTGCTTAAATTAAAGAAACTATGGATCTAAGCGCGTTTTATTTTGTCTTACAGTTAAACTACTAAAGTTTCAAGTACTTTGTAGGCATCGTTGTAGAGATACTGAAGTATCCGACGTCCTTGTATGTTTTTTTTATATGATAAGGGTGACAAACGAGCACACAGACCACCTGATGGTAAGTGGTTGCTGCGGCCCATAGACATCTACATCTATCCTCTATTACAAATCAAAATGTAGATGCGTTGTCACCCGTGAGGACTAAGATGGAATGCCTCATCTCCAGTAAAAAGGGCCTCCGGCCACCTGCACTCACCAAGTGAAACGCAGAGGTAAACCTCTACTTCACGCTGGTTTTCTGTGAGGTCGTGGTACCACCCCGGTTCGAGCCGGCCCATCCGTGCGACAGCAAAAGCTGCTGCGTGGCTCTACCACTGTTAAAAAGGCTTACCGGGATTTCAAAATGGTTTAAACGCAACAAACCGTCTACTGGCAATGTAAGAATATCGACTACCTCTTATGGTCCCGTGGGTGTCACAAGAAGCGATTATGGGAAACTAAAACGGAAGATGGGCAGCAGCATCTTTCTTATAACAACCCAAAATAATAAAAAAACACTACGGTTGCCAACCCGCTTGCCATGAGTGGCAACTATGGCAAAATCCTACCAATGAGAATCTATGTTCAACAATGGAATTTTATAGGCTGTAATAAAAACTTAGCTGTTTGCACTGTGCACCCATAATATCTTCTCTGCTCAGTCTGGAGGTAGATTGGTAAAGAATTCCCTGTTTCATTAAGTCCGCCTTTTCGTACTTGGTGTACAAATAAAGCATAAATAAATAAATAGCAATGGAAATGTAATAAACGTAACGTTACGTCAAATAATATGCGTCCCACATGTTGGACACAGGTCTAGTCTAGTCTGACTTTTGTGAGGGTTATAGAGTAATTATTGGCCACACTTCTGCGTGGACTTCACGTGTCTCAAAATGTATTATTACTCCGCAGACATATTTCTCACGACATTTGCCTACGTCGCTGAGCACGTGGAAAAATTGCGCTTAAAACTGCAATTTACAATCTCATCGGTGCAGGCGGGAATCAAATCCGGTTTGTACGAAATGTGACAAAAATTAGTTTCAATTTATGTGTACGGTGTTCGGGAAAATATAAGAAATTATTCTAAAATTCAAAAAAATACTTTGTCTTTTACATTCAATAAATCTTTTGTATTTGTGAATTCTACTTACGGGCGCAATCTATATGAAAAAAATCACAAGGTAAGTTTTACATTGTCATTATACCTACGCGAATCACTTATAAAATTTTTCGAAATAAAAAAAAATTCTATAATAAACTTTTTAATATTTAATCTTTTAACTTTTAACCTATAAAAAGTTTAATTTGTATACACCAATTTCCGAAACACTTTTTCCAGTCCACCTGAGACTATTCTACGATCTGCGCGAACGCTGCACGCGCATCCTCCGGAGATAAAAACTACATACATCCCTTTAAACTGTCTTTTAATAAAAAATAAAAGTCAAATTCAAGGAACTAAAGAGAGTAAATTAATATCACATTGTGAAGTCGGTGCTAAGACATTGTATGGAAGAATTAAAACCCCGACCTAAAACTTAAGACTTATTTAAAAATCCAACTTTAGAATGTGAAGTAATAACATATTTAATTAAAAAAGAATCATCAAAATCGGTGAAGTCAGTGCTGTAAGGAGGGTGACCCTAAACTTAACCGGTGTCATGTGTAGGACGTCCTTTGCTTTGAGCGTTGAGTGCGCAGGCGTTTTGTCACGGTGAAGTGGTAGCCTATGGAGCCCCGAGTTCGGGGGCTTGTTGCTCCTATGCGGTAACGAAGCCTCCATAGAAGCCGAGAAGCCGGGCTTGCCGTATCAAACTGCTCAATCAATAATATCAACTAATAAAATATCTCGTAAACTGCTCCAACCTATTTCAAACTTCCCGCGCGCTCCTCTGTTCTACACAGGCCATGACCTCGTAGCCTTATTATGTAACGTCAACACTTGGTTATTGCTTTACTTTGCGATACTGCTTGTCATAAAAAAGGACTTGAGTTGAGCAATTAGTCATCTCTCTCGCACGCGTGGGCTATTTACCGGGCTTTCGAGAAAACGATCGCTCCCTTTCTAACCTGTGGCAAAATATTCTATAATTAAATATAACTATAAAATAAATAAATAAATAAAATAGCCATTATTTCTACTACAATAGAAACTTGACATATGATTAATCTAGGTTATAATAGTATAGTTACGGCTTGAATGTTTCGCAATGTGTTTCATGGGTGGTTTTGGGAACCAGAGAACAACCAGACCAAGGGCTGGCTAACTAAACTTTGAGAAAGCTTTTGAAGTAACTGCCAGCGTGTTCTAGGATTCATATCTTCAACGGACGGTTCTGGTAGAGCTACTAAAGGACGTCCTATAATAAAATGACCGGCCGTGAGAACATCAACTTCGCCAGGATCAGACGATAACTGACAAATCGGTCTTGAGTTCAGCATCAAGTTTTAACAGTGGTAGAGCCACGCGGCAGCTTTTGCTGTCGCACGGATGGGCCGGCTCGAACCGGGGTGGTACCACGACCACACAGAATACCAGCGTGAAGTAGAGGTTTACTTCTGCGTTTCGCTTGGTGAGTGCAGGTGGCCGGAGGCCCTTTTTACTGGAAATGAGGCATTCCATCTTAGTCCTCACGGGTGACAACGCATCTGCATTTTGATTCGCAAACGAGGATAGATGTAGATGTCTATGGGCCGCAGCAACCACTTACCATCAGGTGGACTGTGTGCTAGTTTGTCACCCTTATCCTATAAAAAAAAATCGCTTCAACTTTAGTTAAAACTGTAGTTAGTTCTTCAAAGGTCAGGACTTGTGAGCCTATGACCCTCTTGAGATAATATTTAGTAGATTTTATACCACTTTCAAAAATGCCTCCAAAGTGAGGTGTTGAAGGTGGATTTAATTTCCACGAGATTCCACGAGACGTTAATTGATCAGAAATATCCTGTTTTTTATCTATCAATAATTTAACCATTTCCTCAAGATATCGTTTAGCGCCTACAAAGTTAGTGCCACAATCTGTCACAATATGTTGACATATTCCACGTCGAGACACGAATCTGTCTAGGGCGGCTAGAAACGCTTCTGTAGACAGTTCAGATACGAGTTCTAAATGAATTTACAGATAAACAAATGAACAAGCATATGTAAGCCTTACTGACCCGTGCGTTACGTCGTCTGTTTTCTTTTATAAGAAAAGGACCGCCAAAATCAATCCCTACCTGTTGAAAACAGTAACCTTGTTGAGATCTACAAGGTGGCAGGTTGCCCATAGACGGCTGATAGGGTATAGGTTTAACCCGAAAGCAAGTTACACACTTTGTTAAATTAGAACGAATAAGATTTCTAATTCCTAAAATCCAAAACTTGCGAACAATTAGTGATTGTAACGTGCGAGGTCCACAGTGCAAATACCGTTTATGATAATAGCTAATAATTAATTGAGATAAAATAGATTGTTTCGGTAACAAATATGGATGTTTTGTGTGCTCAGGTAAGTTAAAATTAGTAAGTCGTCCACCCACTCGCATGAGTCCTAGGTTATCAATAAACGGAGACAACTTTTGTAAGTATTTAGGTAGAGGCTTCTGCGCTTTTAATTTAGACATCTCTTGATTGAAGCTGCCCCGTTGGACATATTTAATAAGGCTAAGCAGAGAGCACTTTACCTCATTCGTAGTCAAGTGACCTTTCTCGCGTTGGCTTGGTTCTTTGCGCGAATTAGAAATAAAGCGAAAGACCCATGCCAATATTCGCTGTAGTCGCGATAAGGATGAATACCGATTTAATAACACCTTCATAATGTCTTTATCAGATTCCCGAGATTGAGCAATCAGAGTGCGTGTTCTCAACTCTGGCAACTCATCCTGGGGCTTACACCGAATTTGAGCTGGCCAGTGATCTGGACCACTAAGCATCCAATCTGGTCCTGACCACCATCGCTTACAATTGACCAACTCTGCACACGGGAGACCTCGGCTAGGAAAGTCAGCAGGATTGTCCTGAGTCGAGACATGCCTCCAGGTAGAAGGTTCAACTGCGTCAGTTATTTTAACTACTCGATGCGCAACAAAAGGTTTCAATTTGTATGGCTCTGTATTGATCCAAGCTAATACAGTTGAGCTATCAGTGTAGGCAACAATATGAGATATATTTATTTTCGAAATAAGCAAAGTTTGCATGTGTTTGAGAGTACGTGATAACAAGAGCGCACCGCACAACTCCAAACGATTAACTGTTAGAGGCTTAATCGGAGCCACTTTAGATTTAGAAATCAAAAGAGAAACTTGTTTTTGATCATCGATACTTGATCGAAGATAGACACAGCATCCATATGCTTTGGTTGATCCATCGCAAAACCCAATCAGCTGGTGTGTAGCTGTTAAATCAATCACGGTTTTACGAGGGATTTTTATCGATTTTATATTAGACAAGTCAGACACAAATGAAACCCAATCGTTATACAGATTGGCGGGAATGATTTCATCCCAAGCCAATCCAATACGCCATAAGTTTTGAAGAAGTAGTTTGGCTAAAAGAATAAAAGGTGAAAGCCAACCCAACGGATCATAAATACGAGCAACGTGGGACAGGATTGAACGTTTCGTAAACTCCACATTCACAGGAGAGACGGAGTAAGTGAAATAGTCTTCCGCAGGATCCCATTGAACTCCTAAAACCTTAAGCGTTATTGAACTATCATCAGAAAATGTCTTCGGACACTGACAATGTTCCATGGGTAACGATCGAAGTAATAAAGGGCTGTTACTGCTCCACTTACGCAAATCTAGCTGAGCACAATTAAGAAGATTAATTAAATCTTCTTTAAGCTGAGAGGCTGCTTCGACTGAGGAAGCACCTGTAGTAATATCGTCCATGTAAGTATGATGCCGAAGAGCTTCAGCTGCATGAGGAAACTGATCACCGTGATCTGCAGCTAACTGATGTAATGTTCGTATCGCTAAGTACGGCGAGCTTTTGACTCCGTATGTGACCGTACGAAGTTCAAATTCTTGAACAGGCAAGGAAGGGGATTCACGCCATAGTACGTGTTGCCACACTCGATCCTCAGGCCTTATCAAGATTTGCCTGTACATCTTAGATATGTCACATGTAAAAACTATATTATGGACCCGAAATCCAGTAATAATGTCAACCAAATCAGTCTGTAACTTCGGTCCAGTATAAACAATATCGTTTAAAGATAGTCCTTTAGTCGTCTTGTGACTCGCATTGAATACAACGCGAAGTTTGGTCGTTATGCTTTCTGGACGAATCACACAATGGTGAGGAATGAAATATCTACCAGGTGTAATATCCTTTCCCACTGGTTGCATATGATTAAGCTGCTCATAATTACGCATAAAATCGTTATAAAGTGATTTAAGTTCTGGTTGTCGGCAAAGTTTTTTCTCAAGATTTATAAACTGCGACAAAGAACTATTATATGAGCCTCCCATATAGACAGACGACTGCGTCAATAAGATAGGGACTACATATCGACCGTCCGATTCCCTATAAGTTTGAGTGGAATACAGGCGTTCGACCTCCTCATCTTCTGGAGCAGGTATATGTTGATGAGGCGGTTCCTCGACTTCCCAAAATCGTTTCATCATCTTCTCCAATGAATTGGTTGAAGTAATTAATGAAGTGCCAACCGATTTTACCGGACTCTCCACATTGGTGGGTCCTGAGAGAACCCAACCAAAGACGCTATGTAAAGCAGCAGGATAGCCGGGCTCTGGGTGAATGACACGGCCGTCATAGATGTGATGAAATACTTCAGCACCTAGCAATAAATCAACATCAGACGGTTTGTCAAAGTCACGATCCGCTAATACTAAGTGTTTATAACAGTCTCGAACCGCTAGAGGAATATCAGTGGTTGGCATTTTAGAAGTAATGTTATCGATGACTATAGGATTAATATCAAATTGTGGGTCATTCGAATCACACGGGCGTATAGAGCATTGAGTCACTCCCTTGAATTGACACACAGACTGTTGTCCAAGTCCAGCCACAGTTGTGGTGCATCGACGTATTTGAAAACCAAGTCTCTTTGCGCATTTCATAGTGATGAAGCAGTCCTGAGCGCCGCTATCGATGAGCGCTCTAACTTGATGGAACGTGCCATTAGAGTCCTGCACACGCACCATGCACGTCCCGAGCAGCACCACGCACGGGCCACGAGCCTCTCCCACGAATGCACTCGTGTTAGTGTGGGCGCTACTCGAACCGGTGGTCACCGCGGTCGGTGATCGAACTTGGTTGTCGATGTGTACCAGAGTGTGATGATTACCACTACAGATAAAACATCTCATTTTTGAGACGCATTTATCAAGAGAATGTTTTCGTAAACAGTTAATGCATAAATTATTTTGTTTGACAATATTTATTCTAGCACTGGTGTCCAAAGATTGAAAAGTGGGGCACTTATAGATACTGTGTGCTGCGCCACAATAATAGCACTCTAGTGAAGCCAGCTGCTTCGAACTAGTAGGCTTAGACTGAGTAGTGAGCACGGAACGTTTCAGGTTCGGTGCCCGCGGTGAAACATTCTTGATCTGTTTACCGCCTAAAAATTGAGAAGATCGCGCCCTAATGTCAACATTAGCATTTATTTCTAAAACTTTTACATAGTTTTGAAGAAACTGCATAAGATTTTGAAAAGAAGGAATTTCCGATTTATTTTCAGATTCGAAGCGGTGGCGCGTATCTGAGTCCAGTGCGCGAAACGCTGCGTTAAATAAAATAAAATCGCCTAAGTCATCTAGCTCTAAGGCCTTAAGGGCATTGACTGACTCACAAAGAATATTAGTATATGTTTGTAAATCATTGAAATTAGGAGTTTTTAAATAAGGATAGTTATTTATTTGATCTAAATACGCCACTGCTAAAATGCGCTTATTTTGATAACGCTTAATAAGTTCATTGAATACAAGCTCATAATTATCGGAAGTTAATTTTACCTTCTTTGCGATCCCTAAAGCGGATCCCGATAAACAAGAAATGAGATAGTGAAATTTAGTAATATTCGCGATTGATTTATTATTATGAATTAAGGTTACGAAAGTGTCGTAAAATGTTTGCCAATTCTCAATTTTTCCGTCGAACTTCAGAAGCTCAATTTGTGGCAGTCTAGCTTGTATCTTTTCCGCGTCGGGCGTAAAGGTGTAGTTAACGTCAGCGGACGTTGGGCTGCTGCCTCGTTTGCGCTCCGGTAGGGACATCTCCGCGGCAAAACTTAGAACTTCATAGTACATATCATCAAATGCAGACAACGCTTGCGTATCTATTTTTTCTTTAGGAAACAATGCCAGTTTTAACGAATTAATTTTTTCCGTAAGCAGCACATATTCATCACGAATGTTCTCAATTTTAAGAAATCTAGATTTAAATTGGCTAACTTTAGATGAACTGGAGTCATCCCGTATTTGAGTGGATAAATCGAAGAGTTTGAATAGAACGAAAAACATACTCTCGCTGTGACGTATAAAGTTTAAGTTTCAGTTCTTCTTGCGACATGATTATAAAATAACAGCGAAATATTAAATATGAATGTTAAGTATAATTATTAACGACAGATATTTAAACTGTTTGAATTAGATAACAATTAACAAACGACCCAACATTCAAAGATATACCAGTATTTATACTTAAGTGCTATTATTCCAAGACCAAATGAATCATTTCCATAAACTGATTTAGTAATTTTTTCCAACAATAATTATAAAATACCCTCAGATTATAATAATTTTCAAAGCGTAATACTATCAATGCACATTCGAAATAAACTTAGCAATTATAACGCAACCAAATAAGATAAGTCAGCAAAGTATGAGCAATACGAAACACTTCACGAGCATTCAAGTCTAGCAGGATTATAATTGAAACTAATTAGTTACTTTCAATTATAAGAAAAATAGATTGAAATATCAAAGTTTTCCTTAGAAATTGAACTTGATATTATCTTAATAAGGAGCGGAATGTATAAAAATAGAAATCCATAGGTACCCGGATCGTATGGACCAGAAATTATGTTACGGCTTGAATGTTTCGCAATGTGTTTCGTGGGTGGTTTTGGGAACCAGAGAACAACCAGACCAAGGGCTGGCTAACCCGATGATCCCAACCGGGAAGTAAACGAAAATAGCTTTAGAACTGGGTACATAAGGCAAGGATACTCACAAGACTGGAGCACTCCTCGTGGTTATGGTGAAGTCTGTATATTTAGGCTGAAGTTCTCGTGTATACACAGATACCACACTGCACTTCGAATGTATATGGACACGAGCAATTGCACGATAGTCTTACAACTTATTTATTGAGTATTTTTAAACGAGCGGTAACGAACACGTTTTATGCGTGCGCGGCCATCTTGCTTCTTCTTTTTTCGACGACAGGTGGCGCACCATTTTGAGTAGTGCGTATATGGGGGAGGCGGGAGGATAGGAAATACTTAGGAAAAGGATGTTATATCGGGACTGTTCCGAAGCCACAACAAGTATAGAATAATTAATATGTATTTTTGTTATATGCATAATTATGTATGTACATATATGACTTAATTAATATTAGCAGTAGTCGCCTCTGCGGCGTAGGCCTCTCCTAAACCTTTCCATATATCTCTTTCCCGAGCCACTCGCATCCATAGAGGTCTACATTTCTGATTAAAATTCTGTTAGACGTTTGGTCCATCTGTTATTATTCATCCTACAGATGTGTCCTGCCCAGTACCACTTGAGTAGTCTTGTTCTTTTTCTTACATCTATTATTTTTGTGTTTTTTTTCCTGATTTTGACGTTGTTAACCTTATCTGATAGTTTTAGACCATGCATGCTTCTTTCCATTTTGCGTTGACAGATAGCAATTCTTTCTTCGTCTTCTTTTCTCAATGACCACGTCTGGCAACCATATGTCAGGCATGGCAATATCGCTATTTCATAGAGGTTTTTCTTTATATTTATATTGATATCCTTATATTTAATTATTTCTCTCAATCCCCAATATTTCTTCCAGGCTAGACTTATTCTTCTTTCTATTTATTTTTCTGTATTGTTTACAAATGCCACTAGCTGTCCTAAGTATACATATTCTTTTACATGTTCAATTTTTTCATTTGCTATTATAATGTCCCGAGGTACTCCGTTGGTTAAAATCTTGGTTTTCATCGTGTTCATTGACAGTCCTACCTTTTTACATTCCATTGCTAGTTCGAACACCGTACTCTCCAATTCGGTAGTGCTTTCTGCGAAGACCACTATGTCGTCCGCGAAGCGCAAGTGGTTCAGTAGTTTTCCATCTACCCGTAATGAAATATAACTACGACTGTTTATATAGCAATTAGTATGGAGCCATAAGCCTGGCTTTAGGTACGAAGTTAGTCGAGCGCTGGGGCGCGCGAGCGATACGTTATTACGTTTGCAACTTCACTTCGCATTTCAATATTTACTCTAAGTGTTTACTATAATGCTTTTTTAATTATTTTTAGTGAAAATGGAGAATAATAGTGTTCCTATTGTGTGATGAATTGAAGTCTGTTAAAGTGCTAATCGGCGAGGGAAAGTTAAAATATTTAAACTTTGTTCAGAATAATTTAAAATTAAAAATTTTGTACAGCCGACTTCAATATAAGTTATTTAAGAATAACTCAATAACCATTGGTCTGACTTTGATCAAATTCATATGGGACCACACGAGAACTATCAGCTTTCATATATGAATAATTGAAATCGGTTCACCCAGTACAAAGTTATGAGGTAACACACATAAAAAAACATACAGTCAAATTGAGTACCGTCTCCTTTTTGGAAGTCGGCAGAAAAACAGCTCATATTCACATAAACAGTTATTGGTACAATTAAAACGTTCATCAACATTTTACACGGACGTAATCAAATCTTTTCTTAAGAAAGAGAGACCATTTAGAATATAAATATATTTATTTAATTTTGCAAATAATTTGTTTGTACTTTGTTCATGCTTTTCTTTTGTTCATGTATTGGATTGTATGTAAATATATTTTTCTTTCGCTCAAGCAAACCCAAAAGGCTTTTTTCAAAGCCACCGAAGGTATGCAATTGCTGATATGTCAATACAATCTATCTAGCACTGGTATGCCTTTTGTGTGCTTTGTTAAACACGTCCTCGACAGCACTGAATATGAAACTGAAGAGTGGAGACAGATCAAGATTGGTGTATTTTTATAAAACTGCTAAAAACAACAAAACCATATCTTGGGCTTGTCCTCATTTGGAGCCCCAGCTTTGCCACTGCTCCTATCTACTTCGATTTCGTATAATCGTATAAAAATTGTTGTCAGATACCACGATAAAATGAAAATAGCATCGATCAAAATCTTTCCAGCGCTTCTCGATCGCTTTACTTTAAAAGGCGTTGGTTCCGCCAAGACAAGAAACAGCCAAACCGTCAATTGGCGCTTCGTTTCTGGATCATGTTGATAAATACAAGATTCATCGCCTGTAACATCTAATGTAAATAGGCCGAGACGAGCCGGCTTTACATTTAGCAATCATGTCACGGTACCATTCCACGCGAGCGTACTGAGTATCGGTGAAGCTGGGCAGCATCCAAAGCGAAACTATCTGCCTCACGCATGTTCGTGTAAAATCTCGTAAAAACTTCCAATTGTCATTCATAATTATGTAATTCGTCTCTTCTCTTCAAAGAAATTCTATGCAACGTTTCCTTCCTTTCGTCACAGTCGTCATAGAGCGACCACTTCTTTCTTCATCTCTCAATATTAGTTGACCATGCTGAATGTTTATTATAGCAGCAGTACATGGTTGACTTAAAGAAATATGGAGGGAAATTTGAAATTGGAACATTCGCATTTTATTTGTACATGTCTCATAGAATTTTTTTCTGCAAAACTTTCTGCGTGGCTTGTTGTAAAATATTAAGGTAATGATCCTGAACCCAGTGCAATTCTAGCAGTGTTACGGATAAAGAAGGAAAAAAGGATGAAGTTTATTAATTTTCAAGACAAATCAAATAATTACAAAAATTCTTAAGGTTAGAAAGTCAGGTTGAATATGGAGAGAATTAAAAAAAAACGGTGAAGTGCGTGGCCACACATAATGTAGAGGAAGGGTTCCGTAGTTGCTCGTCACAATACGTGAACTTAGCAGGAGCCTTCTTGATAGTATGAGCATATTAAGTGAGTTCCCGGTTTGACCGCTATAACGATCTTGGCGATCGCTCTGCTCTGCCTACCCTCTCAAAGGAAAAAGTAAAATTGGTAAAGCTATAGTAGTAATGCTTAAGTCGTTATCTTCAAAAAAAACGGACCCCTCAATGGAAGAAATGTTGTTCCACACCCCCAATATAATTTGAAATACCTATCCAACGACACTTCACACGACGGAATAGACGGGTAAAAAAAATCATCCTCCTTTTACCTGTATGGGAGGTACCCAAAATAAAATGTTTTTCAATATTTTATTTCAGTTTTGTAGACCAAATTATAGATTTGTAGCACCTAGGTTCTTTGACTAAAACCGCGGACGAACGGACGGACATGGCGAAACTATAAGGGTTTCCTGTTGTTTAACTACGGAACCCTAAAAACGTAAATAAAATAAATAGAGTGCAAAATAAGAGCAAAAGATGTTTCAAACCCGTTTGCTCATATTGTACACGTTAAAGTTTGCCTGTTTATTAATAAAAAACTAGTTTGACCGGGCTGCGACAGGTGACGCCTAGCTAAACAATTCGTTATGTCCCACCTCCACACATCCGATTTTGTAGATCGGTTGACTGTAGAATCTAATGAAAAAAAAACTTTAAAATCAATTCCATACTTTGACCAAGTGCGTGTTAGGAGTTGGGACACGAGTAATGTAGGGTTTATTTGTACAGGTTATCTCTCTCCTTAGCATATAGACAGACATATTTTCTACATTCTGCCCAGATTCTTGCTTATCTGTCCCAAAACGGGCCGGCGGTTGTTGCTCTAATGTCGTCCGACTATCGAGCTGGGGGTCGGGCCATACTTCTTCTTCCCAACATAGGTTATACAAGTTTAGCACTTTACTGGTCATGGGGGACCATGGGTTGCTGTGAAGCACCCGAAACGTCGGCAATTAAAAACAAGTAAATTAAACGCGAATAAAATCCGGAAACATAGTTTATTTAATGTGTGGTGTTCGCGTAAATATAAGATATCATTAGACAGCACTTGCTCCATCTAACTGTCATCCACTTTGCGGTAGAGAAGTGCTGCCTGAGCTCACTCGGGCCTTGTTGCTATTCCCAAAGTAAGCAATATCAACAATATTTGTTTTTTGATAGACAGCTGTGGTGAGTATTTGTCTCGTAGAGATGTTCAAAGTGTGTGTTTTATTTTACGTAGTAAGAGTTTAGGTAATTATACCGTACTAGCAAACAGAGTTCATTCTATGGTATAAAGTGCTAATTCTTTTTAAACATTTATAGATGTAATATTTAAAAAGTAATAATTCAAAATTCAAAATTTAGTATAGCCGACTTTTTTTTTTATAGGATAAAGGTGACAAACGAGCACACAGTCCACCTGATGGTAAGTGGTTGCTGCGGCCCATAGACATCTACATCTATCCTCGTTTGCGAATCAAAATGCAGGTGCGTTGTCACCCGTGAGGACTAAGATGGAATGCCTCATTTCCAGTAAAAAGGGCCTCCGGCCACCTGCACTCACCAAGCGAAACGCAGAGGTAAACCTCTACTTCACGCTGGTATTCTGTGAGGTCATGGTACCACCCCGGTTCGAGCCGGCCCATCCGTGCGACAGCAAAAGCTGCCGCGTGGCTCTCTACCACTGTTAAACTTCAATATAAATTATTAAGAATAACTCAAAAACTATTGGTCTGACTTTGATCAAATTTTTATGGGACGACATGTGAAGTACCAGCTTTCAAATAAAAAAAGAATCATCGAAATCGGTTCACCCAGTAAAAATTTATGAGGTAACACACATAAAAAAATATACAGTCGAATTGAATACCGTCTCCTTTTTGAAGTCGGCAGAAAAGAAGCATATTGTGGGCTTTTTCATAGAATAAGGGTGACAAACGAGCGAACGAACCAGATATAGATAAAATACCTTAGAATTTAAAAGCCTTGTTGTAATTGCCATTTGTACCACAACATTTTGTACTACCTGTTTTGGTAAAATTTGACGATTTTTAAACCCTGGGGTCAACGTAATGGAGTCCGCGATAAATCATTCAAAAATGAAAGTAACAATGGTTTAACTATTTTCATAAGGCAGATTAACAATCTTCTTACATTTCTATTTCTCTTCGTAACCAAATTTTTACAACAAAGCCTACATATATATTGGAAGACCCTTTCCTGTGAAGACCACGGGACTTGAAATCTTCTCCTTCTGAAATGCCCTCCTTGCCTAAATCCGGCCGTCATCAATATTAAATAAAATTAAATAATAAAATACCTTTTCAAAAATGTGCTTGCCCACATGCGAGTCCACTGCACTTAAGGGATCGTCCAGGAAATAATTGTCGGCGTCATAATACACTGCTCTCGCCAGCGCCACTCGCTGCTTTTGACCTCCCGATAAATTGATACCTAAGGCAGAAAGTGAGTAGCGTGAAAATTTTTACTAAAAACTAATGTTCAATTGCTATACTAACTTAATCTAGTGGACTGTCGTTCACAATTCGCTTACCGGTATAACTCGAGAACCTTTCTTTCACACCGGTTGTAGGTTCTTCGAGCTATGTGGCCGGCCTATTGCCGCTTCAGCTTAACAATACCTATTTAAAATAATACACCTCTTTGTAGGCCATCGGAATAAGTAAGTCCCATCTCTCTGCCGCTTATCATGAGGATCCAATTGAAATGTTATACTAGGGAAGGGAGAAATAATGACAGGTCCTACAGGGACGCTACGAAATACTTAGAGACCTTTGGGTTTGTTTTCCAGAAACCAGTTGCAAGTGACCATGGGCTGTAGTCATGCAGTTATCACATACGATCAGTTAGCACCGAACTTATCCCTTAAGTGCATATTAACATGGAAACAATCCTGTATGTGCAAATAATCGACAAAAGACGAGCACGTACCTTTCTCGCCGATCTCGGTCTGATCTCCGCCAGGTAAAACGTCGAAGTCCGGCTTGAGCGCGCACACGTTGATCACGTTGTTATACTTGGCCTTGTCTAGCGGCTTGCCGAACAAAATGTTGTCTTGCAGCGTTGCGTTCTGTATCCATGCCTGCTGCGGCACATACGCTATGCTACCTGCATACGTATAATTTTTGGGAAATAATTAACGACTTTCAGATTTGAATTCATAGTCAAGATGGAGATACCGTAGATATACTCATACAGAGATCCGTGGTAGCTCCACGCTGCAGCTATATTATGGATGTAGCACGAATGTATTGTCGTGGCTCGACCGGGGAAGGGCATTCTATGAGGGCGTGCTCACAGAATACCAGTGTAAAAAAGCAGCATTAATAATAGTAATAATAAATTTAATTACATAAAGGTTTCACAAATATAAGCAAGAACATACTTAATCATCTAAACAATGTTCAAGATAAGATATACAAATATTTTCCGTTACGCTGCTGCTGTTTCGAATGGCGAGTGTAGAGAACCGGAGACTGTTTATTACTGGAAACGAGGCATTCCATCTTAGTTTTTAGAGGTGCCAACGCATCTGCATTTTGATTCTTTTTTTATAGAATAAGGGTGACAAACGAGCACACAGTCCACCTGATGGTAAGTGGTTACTGTGGCCCATAGACATCTACATCTATCTTCATTTGCGAATTAAAATACAGATGCGTTGTCAGCCGTGAGGACTAAGATAGAATGCCTCTTTTCCAGTAAAATGGGTCTACGGTTCTCTACACTCACCATGTGATGTTTCGCAGCATTAATCTGCTATTTTACGCTGGTATTCTGTGAGAGCGTGGTCATTCCCCGGTCGAGCCGACCCGTTCGTGCTACAACTATACTATTAATATAGCTGCAGCATGGCTCTACCACGTTTCTTTATAGGATAGTTGTAGACGCCTCTGGGCCACAGCAGCCACTTGCCATCAGGTGGACTGTATGCTCGTTTGTCATCCTCATTCTATTAAAAGATGTGATTAATATATATTCGATGGTCATTTTAAGATGATTATTTTTTCTTTAAAAAGAAAATAAAACCGTATGCGGTCACAACACAATTTATAAAACAATTTAACATCATCATTATAGCCACAAGTCCACAGCTACACATAGGCCTCCAAGGAATAAGGAATGTCACAAAATAGCATAAAATAATAACGAAATGTGATTTTAGTTTGATCTTTTGCAGAACCTACACTAATGTTCTTGAATTTAAGCAATGAGAAGCGAATATGTCCGTTTGACAATTCTTTCGTAACGTGCAAGGTGCGAGCGTAGTCAATAAAGTAATTTCATTATTACTTGCATCGTGTAAGCTGTCAGAACAAAGCGTGAGATGGAACTTGGCGTTTCTACGGTTCCTACGGCGCCACGATTTGAAGATGAATTCGCATAGATCTCGAGGAGATATGCCGAAAAGTAAGAATAAAACTTTTCGATATCTCGCTTAGTTTCTGAGATATTGATACTCAAAAATGGTATACTAAAACCGAATCAGTACGACCCGACTCCAGGTAGTCTTGGCTTTCTTATCCCTAGAGTAATTTTGTACAGCCGTATGTGCGGAGGGAGAGCAGCTCTCGCCCGCTGTAGCAAATAGTAGGCACTATGTGTGCCTCTGATTTGCTACACAAAGGGCGACGGGGTTGCACTTCCCGCGGCGCCGAAGCCGTTGCAGAAGTAACTTTGAGACAATATTCCTATGTAAAATAAATAATTTTTGAGTATTTACATCTCGGAAACTTAGCGAGATATCGAAAAATTTTACTCTTACTTTTCGGCGTATCTCGACGAGATCTATGGGAATCCGCCTTCAAATCATGTATAAACTCTAAGTGATGACGCGGTATTACTACCTAACTCAAAAATAGCCTTGTTCACATTTTCTCGCGGGCGCGGTGATAAAATATCAAACATTCGCACGCGCCGTTTGGTAAATTCAACCGGTTTGAAGTTATCGCTAGAGACGATAGCGAGTTTTCATGATACTTGTAATATCTGGGCAGGTAGGTAAACTAATAAGTATGTGGAATGCAGGCCAAGAACGATATAATTATGCCTAAATTTATTCCTTCTTAGTAAAGTATTCCCCTTGAACTCAAATTAGTAAATTAACATGTTTACGATTACGGCTTTGAAAAAATCCTTACAAAATTAATTCTTCTTTATACGTGGTAGAGCCATGCTGCAGCTATATTAGTAGTATAGTTGTAGCACGAATGGGTCGGCTCGACCGGGGAAGGACCACGCTCTCACAGAATACCAGCGTCAAATAGCAGCTTAACACTGCTGTGTTTCGTATGGTGAGTGTAGAGAACTGGAGACCCTTTTTACTGGAAAAGAGGCATTCCATCTTAGTCCTCACGGGTGACAACGCATCTGCATTTTGATTCGCAAACGAGGATAGATGTAGATGTCTATGGGTCACAGCAACCACTTACCATCAGGTGGACTGTGTGCTCGTTTGTCACCCTATCCTATAATAAAAAAATCTAAAAATACGCAGTAATTGCGCTTTTTTCTCGTAATCGTAGAAGTGGAACTTCTTTTCTGCCCAGTAGTCTGTCCCGGTAGGTGGTCGTGCGTGTATTGCTGTATTCCGGTATGAATAGAAGCGGACACCGGAGATGGTTGACTAACTCGACCTACTCAAGAGTGTTGCCTCATTCAACTAGGCGCGAGAAACCGTTTTCTAGCCACGCTCAGGTACCGGGTGAGCGGAATCGCGTACGCACGTCGATTGGGAGAAGCTTAATATCCAAAAAGAAACCAAGTAAGTAATTGTTTTTCTCCTAATATATCTTACAGTACCACCTATGTACTCGTTTTTAGTTACGTAAATGTTTGATTGTTAATCTTTTTATTATGTACCATTCTCTTTTATTTCACAGCAGTTTTGAGGCTATACCATGTGTTAACAAATTAAAAAGCGATTCGGGGCTGGTAGACCAACTTATTTTGAGGCTGGTTGACCACCTAGTCAACCTACCCCATACCTACCCCACTTTTTCTTTTTAATTTATCAAATGATTGTTGTTGCAGAACTATGCGATCGAACCAAAAAAACTGATCGGGGAAGTACCCCAAAGATAAACCTAGCAAGCTAACAGCATAGCAAAGTGGCGAAGCAATCAGCTTTGTAGCGGTTTCTAACGGTTGCCGTTGAGCAATCAGTTTCAAAATAGGAGGTTCAGATGCCTGGGTGATCAGTAATCGATTGCTGAAAACAGAATTTGAAAATTCGAAACCGTTCTCGAGATAATCGTGGGACAGACGGACGGACAGGCGGACAGACGGACAGGCGGACAGACGGACAGACGGACAGACGGACAGACGGACAGACATCGTGAAATCAATAAGTGACTTCACAAGCTTCGCCACTTAATAAGTATTAATTCTACAGCAAAAGCATTTGTTAATAGTGTTTAACACACCCAACGCCACGTGGTAAAAATGAAGAAAATATTAGAAAGTAAACCGCATTGACGAGATGTAAATTGACTTTGGAGAACTTGCATTAGAAAATTACATCAAGAAAGCAACTGATATTTCTTACGGATTTACTCCTTATGAACCACGAAGGTTTGTACTATTTATACAGACAGATTAATAAGAATAAGAGAAATGGAAGAGGAAAAATGATTTTCATGGGCCAAATAAGAGGAATAATGACGAAGAAGACAAAATTGATGAGGATGATACATATTGCTTAGAGTGCACTGCATCTTAAATTTTGAGTATTTCAGGAGAAACATGGATTCATTGCATTATGTGTAAGTTATAGGCCCATGCACAACACTGCAAATGGTAATATTTTGTTCCATGAATGCAAAAACTGATTTAGAAGACTGATTTGATAATTCCAAAAATGTGATGTATTTCGTTAAAAATATATAATTACATAATTATTTTGGTTTAATTAGCCAAGATTGTTTTTTACTGTTGTGTATTATTAAGCTAATAAAAAGTTTTCTAGTTTCAGATAATAAAAGTGTTACGTTTTCAGTGTTTAGTTGACAAATGTTTAAATGTATGATTGTTTATTCTAATTTATGATGTATATTAAAATTGTCAGGATTAAAAATTTCGTTGTAATAAAAAAAGAAAATAATCACCAGGTAAACTGTTAGCTTCTTGTCACTAATATCGTTAGGTTTAAGCATCTAACTTCATTTACTCACCCATTCATAACATCCTAAAATTACACTGCTGAAATTAGGGCACTCTCATAGATAGCCTCATAGTGAGGATTTCGCCATAGTTGTCAAGTTTGACAGGCGAGTTGTCAACCGTACTTTTTATTATTTTGAGCTGTTATCGGGAAGATGTTGCTCCCTGTCTTCTGTTATAGTTTCCCTCTGTCACCTGTTACTACATCCATGGGGCGATATGGGGTCTATCTTATTAAAAAAAAAACTTACCGAGCGTGTTAATCCGGCCGGAAATCTTGTCCATCTCGCCTAAAAATGCAGCGAGCAGCGAGCTCTTGCCGGAGCCGACGGCGCCCACGACGGCGACGAGCGAGCCGCGCGGGATGCGCACGCTTATGTTGCGTAACACCGGTTGCTCCCCGCCCCATGTGAAGGTACAGTTCTCGATCACTAGCGGGTCAGCTACGGTAAAACAAGCTCTTTTACTATTCCTTCAAAATACTAAGCGAAACAAACAATGTTCTATTGAAGCCTATTGAAAAAAAATCACAGGAATAAAAATCATTTATAGTCGTGGTCGCTCTGAAGCTGGGCGCTCTCATTAAATTTCATACCACGCGAAAAATCCGAGTATTTGTGAGTATTGTAATGGAATCTGCATGTAAGAAATAATAAAGTCCAAAAGGCCTTAAGGTGCGTGGTGAATTTTTGTCTACATCAAGTCCCGAATCTATAACTTCTTTCAAATTTTCCTAAATCCATACCTATTAGCCAAATGTGATCCGAATAACTCGCTGGTCTTGGGACTATGCCTACCACTTCGGGGATAAAGACGTGATGCTATTATCAATTTTACGCTCAAACGGATAACATAAAATTATAATTTTAATTTCTTTTTTGTTATGTCATTGTAAAAAATTACAATTCATTTTATTAAAACGTGCAACGTTTATCTGAAAAAGGCGATGACTGCTAATATTTTTAGATAGGCAAAGGTAAAAATCAATTCTCATTCTATTTTCAATATCATAATATCAGTTTCAAAACATTCAATTTTTTTATGAACATATGTATCTTAAATAACGTTAAAATATCGGATCAGTTTCATGTAAAAAATACTCCTTGTTTAAATCATAATATTTGAGTGACACAAGCAGGAGGTATAAGGTATTGCATTACGGAGGTAATATTTCCGGTTTGTGATAATACAAAATAGCTACTGATTTCAATACAATTAAGATAAGATATTGTCAAGATGTGCGTAAAGTATATATTGCACAATGAAATCGTATAATTTACAGTAGTTCACATTTCTTTACGTTTCTTCATATTTTTTTATCCCACCACAAGCGCTCATATATAGGTCAAAAAAGCCCATTAACTATTATCTTAAAAACAGCTATACATGGTAGAGCCACGCTTCAGTTATATTATCGTTGTAGCACGAATGGGTCGGCTTGACCGGGGAAGGACCACGCTCTCACAGAATACCAGCGTGAAATAGCAGCTTAATGCTGCTGTGTTTTGGTATGGTGCGTAGAGAACCGAAGACCTTTATTACTGGAAACGAGGCATTCCATAGTCCTCAGGGGTGACAACGCATCTGCATTTTAATTCTTAATCGAGGATAAAACGTAGATGTCTATGGGCCACAGTATCCACTTACCCATCAGGTGGACTGTATGCTCGTTTGTCACCATTATTCTATATTAAAAAAAAAACAGATTAAAATCGTATGGAAAGCCAGATGCTGACAACGAGGAAGCAAACCTTTTGGTTTTTTTTATAGGAGACGGGGTGAACGAGCATACGGCTCACCTGATGGTAAGTGAGTACCGCCGCCCATGAACAACTTCAACACCAGGGGAACCAGGGGAATTGCAGATGCGTTGCCGGCCTTTTAAAAAGGAGTAGGCTCTTTTATTGAAGGTCCCTAAGTCGTATCGGTCCGGAAAAATCGCTGGTGGTAATCGATTCCACAAGGAAGTTGTGCGAGAAAGAAAACATCTTCTAAATCGCACAGTGGTGGACCGCCAATCATCCAGATGGTATGGATGGTATCGCGAGTTATATCGCGATGTGCGATGGTGAAATTGAGCGGCTGGAATTAATCCGAACAATTTCCTAGAGCACTCCCCGTGGTAGATGCGATAAATAAAATACGCAAAGAGATGCAAAATCTCTTCGCAGCACCAGTTAATCGAGCCGATCGGAAAGGACTCGGTCGTCAACGATTCGAGCCGCTCTGCGCTGGATGCGGTCAAGTGGAAGGAGCTGGCATTGGGGAGCCCCAGCCCAGAGATTGGAACAGTATTCCATGTGAGGGCGAACCAGCGCCTTGTAAAGTTGCAGGCGGTGTGCCGGCATGTAATACTGTTCGGCTCTGCTGAGTACGCCAAGCTTTTTAGAGGCCAATTTCGCCTTCTCTTCCAAATAACCACGAAACTGCGACCTTACTAAATATGTCGACGCCGTGGATTCCGATACTGATTGAGGCAACAAGGGGAGTGCCTTGAAACTGAGGAGATACGACAAAAGGGTTCTTTTTAGTGGTACACGCGCAAACTTGTGTCTTCTGAGGATTAAACTGGACTAGATTTAGTCGCCCCCCATCAGAGGCTCGACTTCAGACACAAATTTGTTCTGGTACCCGGCGACGTTTCCCCGAGAAATATTGGCACGGCCATATGTATGTATAGAGCATCACCAGTGATGTCATCCGCATAGCAATGAATGTTACCGGTTTGCAACATATCATTGATATGCAGAAGAAACAGCGTTGGTGATAGCACGCAGCCTTTTGTAACACCAGCGTTAATAGGCTTATAATCGCAGCATGCACCGTCTATTACGACTTTGATGCTTCGATCAGCCAGAAAACTGGTGATCCAATTTCACAATTTCTCGGCAAGCCCATAGGAAGGAAGCTTCAAAAGAAGCGCTTTCTGCCAGACCCGATCGAAGGCGTTCGCTATATCCAAACTAACGGCCAATGCCTGCCCTTTGGACTCGATCGCTTGCGCCCATCTATGTGTTAGGTAACAAAAAGATCACCAGCTGAGCGACGCCGACGGTAACCGTACTGGCGGCCACTAATCAGCTAGTGCTCCTCAAGGTACCGCATGAGCTGGCAGTTAATAATGGACTCCATTATTTTCGTGAACAAGGAGGTGATGCCGATAGGCCTGTAGTTGGACGGATCAGAGCGGTTACCTTTTTTAGGGATCGGGTGCACGAAAGCTGTCTTCCATGAATTCGGGACAACGCCTAAGGAGTAGGAGTAGCGGAAAAGACGTGTTAGAATCGGTGCCAACTCTGGAGCGCACGTCCTCAGCACAACTGGCGGGATTCCGTCAGGCCCACTCGACTTGTGTATGTCCAGGGAGAAGAGTGCTTTGCGTACTGAGCAGTGTGTGAATCGCACGTCAGGCATTCACATTGCTGAATGGTCGGCGGTGTGTTCCTCAAAACTTAAAAAAAAATCGAATGCGTGGTATGTTGACAACATAAGGGCGGTGTATAATCGAGCGTTTGGATGTCCAATGGTGGAATGGAGTGGGAGGAATTAACTAATGCAATTCCTGCGCACTCCTTCCGAAATGTTTTCTGTAGGACGCCAAAAGGCTAGTTACTTTGCGCCTGTGCTCGAGACTGGTAAGATTGGCTTTAACCGGATTGAGGTCACCAATAAGCCTCTTAGCACGCCTTGCCATTGAGTCAAAAGCTACTAAGTGGCATTTTGCAGTACCAGCCTATCTTTGTCAGCAATACTCCATGCATGATCGGACCTACGCTTTATAAAAAATAAGCAGTCGTCCCGGGGTGAAGAAACGCCGCGCCTTTGCAAGAGCATCTAGCTTTCTTGGCGCTGATTTGGCTCTAATGTAAAAGAACCACCCAAAGTTCAGAATCGAAGAAATCTACTAAAGTCGGTCGTTATTACAGTGACACAACTCGGGAAGAAGGAGCAAGGGTTAGCTTTCGCCTATTTACGGTTACACGAGATTTCCTCGCCAAATTCCGACTCCCCGCAACAAAAGATTCTCACACTCGATGATATCTTCTCTTACGGACTGAATTTGATTTTGACTGGTCCGATCACTCGGATGTCACTACAATTGAGCTGTCACCTGCATAACTCATTATTAATTAAACCGTGTAGTGCCGGTGTCAGAATATCCACTACCCGATGTCATCCCGGGGGTGTAGTAATAGGCAACAGAGAAACAAGACCAGGATAAGGGCAGAAGCAACTGAATAAAAATAACAAACTGCGGTTGCCAACCCGCGTGCCTTAGTTGCCATGCTTGGCAAGCGGGTTGGCAGCCGCAGTTTGTTATTTTGCAAATTATATACTACGTACTAGCGATCCGCCCCGGCTTCGCACGGGTGATTTGCGGATCTCGACAACAGTGCCACCTTAAACTTACGTTTACTAGTTCTTTGGGCAATACCTAACCGGTAAATAAAAAATGATTAATGTAACAAAGTTGTAAAATATAAATGCTCGATTATTTTCTGAACGCTCACTTGTACTAAAGCCTAGCGATCCGCTCCGGTTTGAGAATGAGGGCATCTACGACTTTTTCTGCCACCAGGGCGGCGCCACTTTAGAGTGAGGTAAAATATTTGACAGATTTCATAGCGGGGACGATAATTTCTTAGGAAAATGTAATATTTAAGGTTTCTTTCTGTATTTTTATTATATTTTATATTAATTACATTAGAAATGAATAAACCAAACCATAAATATAACTAAAAGACGACTTTTAAAAAAAAGAGTTATAATGTGCAAAAAATTAAAAATCAAACCACTGGCGCATTGTGTTATATATTAATATAATACTCTAGACAATGATAAACTATTATTTAAAACTAATTTCTCAATTAACTGACATTGTGTAACATTAAACTTTACCTCAGTCACAACTAGCGACATCTGGTGAGTGGAAGATTATTAGCCCTCATTGAATAAGGTCCAAGCGAAGTGACTGTCAATACTAATGTCATCTTAAGTTCATAAGACAGCCACTGCTCGAGATGAGTTAATAGATTATTTTATGATATTATACGATGATATGTCTTAACATGCAGGAAGTCAATGGATGCAGGTGGCTCAGGACCGTACTTTGTGGCATTCCTTGGGGGAGGCCTATGTTCAGCAGTGGACTTATGAAAGGCTGTAATGATGATGATGATTACCCACTATGTAAAGTCAATATGACTAAGATATTTTAAAGTCAAAACTACCTACAATATTACTAACACAAACACATCATATTTTACACAAAAAAACCGCAACAACATGTTGACCGCAAAACAAGATACATAAATATAAGAGTTAAAAGGCGCTGGTTCAAGGTTTTTTTAAATATTTGAAGTATTAATAGCAATGAGAGTAAATAAATGTTGATATCACATTTTTTATTCTTGTTACTAACTTAAAACTTGTTTTGACTTGAAAGACAGTTTTGACTTAAAAATAGACGTAATAAGCTTAATTAAAACAGGATTAACAAACTATTAACTATTGTCTTTACTTTATTAGTTTCATAATACATATTATATATTAAGTACATTATGTGCCGTGTGGTGGTGCGGCTTACCACCCATCACCACATTATTTAATCCCTCGAGACTATTGGATATTACTTCAAGAAGTCCTGTGGCGTCCGTTATACAAGCGCGCAACCACCTTGTTTGCGCCAGGCGTAAAATACCAAGACGGCAACAATAAACTGCGTCAAAAGTACGAAACGATAAACGCCCATGTCCAGCAGTGTACTTTTAAGTTAATGAAAAAGTATACTCTAACATAATATAAAAATTAATGTTTGTTTGTTCGTATTTTATGCGCTGCCATACCGTTCATCAGATTGTGGTAAAACTTTGTCAACTTATTGCTTGCACTTGCACAAAGGTTATAGGCGTAGAACAGTTAACTTACAGTAGGTGGCGCGCGAATCATACCGACAAAGGAGAAGGAGACGTCTCCATACATTCTTGGGCCCAAGTGTTAACAAGATGAAAAAGGACCATTTGATAGCGTATATATAAACAATTCATAACTGAAAATCTGGGAAGATTTGTCAATCTAGGAGCTGAGTTATTGTAGAATAAGTAAAAGTGAGATTATCTATTACCTACACTGTAACAGGTGAGTTTTCACTGTTATTATACTGTAACAGGTTATTTTTCAATATATTTACTTAAAGATATAAAAGAAGAATCAGTATAAAATCACCAAAAAAGCTGTGGTTAATAATGAAACGAAATGGTGAAACGATTAACGAAACTTAAAACAGCAACAACAAAGTGAAATAAATATTAAGGATATCGATCTGAGATCGATTACTTGAATTGTGTTTTAATTGTTACTTTTTGGAATTTTTTTTATTTTTTTCTACGTGATAGAGGCATGCTGCAGCTATATTAATAGTATAGTTGTAGTACGAATGGGTCGGCTCGCAACTTAAAGCTGCTGTGTTTCGTATGGTGAGTGTAGAGAACCGGAGACCCTTTTTAATGGAAACTAGATATTCGATTTTAGTCCTCACGGGTAACAACGTATCTGCATTTTGATTCGCAAACAAGGATGGATGTAGATGTCTATGGGCCACTGCAACCACTTACCATCAGGTGGACTGTGTGCTCGTTTGTCACTTTAAAGTAAACCCTGTATACTATAAAAAAAATATTATTATTTTGTAGATATGTACGCAATTTTTTTATCTCCCTAGTTAACACAGAAAAATAATCGAAAATAGATATTAAAATGCTCAATTTAATCGAGGATCGATTATATTGCCTTCGTTTCAAATCGAATCGAAAATCTGTCTTTTTCTTTTAAGTAAATAGTTTGAAGTTTGAACTGTCAAGTTAAGTTTCAAAATAAGAAATCCTCTATTGGAAGATAACGTTCAGAAACGAGAATTTCACTAGTGTATTCTTTATGGTAATCGATTTCTTGCAATAAACAATATACTACAATCGATTTTCTAACTTATTTCTTACTTTGTTGTTTTTTCGAAATCTAGATTGTAAAACAAGCTACTTTTTTGTATTTTACTTAAGAAAAATATGGCCAATTTTTTAAAGTATAAACCAATTAGTTAACTTCAGGCCCAAAAATCCCATTCTCCTTTATTTCAAAGTTATATATCATTAACTTTAATGAATTTATTATCATTCCTAATGAAACAATATAACTGTTCCAAATTTATAACAATATTTCCACAATTATTTCTTCTGCGGTAGCAACGCGCCAGACACCAGCTACTAGTACTGGAGGATGCGTCTCTAAATGGGCCATTAGCTAATTTATTTAATTAGCTTAATTGCGGGATTAATAATTAACCACAAATTTTGTAAGAATCTGCAGCTCGAGCAAAATACCAGTAGTGGTATGCGTGGTGACCAGAAAAATCTAGTCTGTGCTCCCGCATAGACTGTGTGGCCCACGAGGCGCCCACGCGGTGGGGGCTTTAAACAATTTCCTACAATAACTCAGGCCCCCAGGTAGTGGCTGATTCAAGTTAAGTAAATAAATTCGAAGGACCAGCGGGTAATTGCATGTTCATAAGACCAAATAAGCTCACCAGCGATCTTCGGATGCGGGGCGGCGCGGCGAACTTCTCGATTTTAAGCTACGATACGGTTATCTTCAGCACGATTGGCCGATTAATACGAATAGTTCTTGCGGTATCACAGTCTTACTGGCGACAGTTTATATGCTTTCGTTGGTGCGACGAAAAAATGACGCGTGTGCGTGAGCCGACAGTTGGCACGCGACTCCGTCGACAGAGTTTTGCCCACAAAGTCATAACATGTAACTCCCAAGGTGAAACATTATTTAAGATAATAGCAGGAAGCGACCTCTGGCGCATCCAAGTACATTACAAAAAAACTGTGTACATATAAATACACACACAAAACAAAATAAAAAAAATAAAACACATAAAAATATGTGTATAAATAGTTAACAGTGTTAGAGCCACGCAGCAGCTTTTGCTGTCGCACGGATGGGCCGGCTCGAACCGGGGTGGTACCACGACCTCACAGAATACCAGCGTGAAGTAGAGGTTTACCTCTGCGTTTCGCTTGGTGAGTGCAGGTGGCCGGAGGCCCTTTTTACCGGAAATGAGGCATTCCATCTTAGTCCTCACGGGTGACAACGCATCTGCATTTGGACTCGCAAACGAGGATAGATGTAGATGTCTATGGGCCGCAGCAACCACTTACCATCAGGTGGACTGTGTGCTCGTTTGTTACCCTTATCCTATAAAAAAAAAAACATATGAAACAGTTTGAATGCAACTCTCTGTAACCGAGTTATTATTGTCTTAATATTTATTAAAACCTTGCGGTTTATTTTTTGTACAGTCATCATGATGCAATAAGTATTTCTTAAGTACTTTTTTATACTAGGATTTTGTGAGCTCGATAACATTTATTTACGCCATATACCGTACAAGTAATCGCTCGGAAAACAATCGAGTATTTATATTTTACAACTTTGTTACATGAATCATTTTATATTGAGGGTATTTTTCGAAGAAATAATATGTAAACCTATGTTCAAACGGCTTATTGGGTAAAGTCCCAACAATCTATAAATTACATAATATGTGTCTGCGGCTCCTGCTGACGCTGATATTACTCGATATGTGCTTTCGTATTGTTGGCAAAGAACAATGGCAGACTTTCATACATAAAATTAGTTGAGAAGAAATGGTAGCGTCTATATACCAAAAATATCTTAAAATGTTAAGCCTCAGTCCCTTAATAACTCTGTCAAAGAATTTTGTACTGAGAAGGCGTCAAAATAAAGATATTTACGTTTGAACTTTTTAGGTTATGTCCTATGTCACTTGGAAAAAGTCATGCTTCCTGTGGTTGTTTGATGTTAGCTTAATACATAATACATAATTGAGAGTTTTTAGATTATTGTATCTCTATTATATATTTGCATACTATAAATGTATATTTCTGGCATGGCTCCAGGTCTTTTGTATCATAGTGACATTCTCAGAAGGGCTAGAACCCAGAGCCGTAAAGCCAGTAAAAAAAAACAGTGACATTTTATTTTAGCTAGTGTTGGCATAACATTAAATGGAATTGTTACATAGTACTATGATTGAGCTAATGTATTATTGTAGGAAATTCTTTGTAAGAGACTTATTCTCAGCCATATCACTTTTATTTTTATTATTACTGATAGTACAGTTATTACTAATAATAACTTAATATAAAAATATTTTGTGGGTTGTGTTGGTAACACAACCCACAAAATATTTTTATATTAAGTCTTACAAAGTGTATACGAAAATAGTATAAATATACTAAATGGCAACATTTGAATAGAGTAAAATGATTTGAGTCATTTGATATTCCCAAAAATGTTTGTTTTTTTCTGTGGCTTCAATTAAAATACATTTTTATTTGAAAAATCATAGAAAAATAATAAAACTCATTTTATATATAACTTATTTCTAGACGCCATAATTTTTGTCAACTATTTTTCTGCCATTGCCCTTTAACAGAAACTGAAAATTATAACGTAACGATTGGGGTGAACCAAATATAGAAGCGACGGTGTGTAAAAAATATTAAGAAAAATAGTTTGTATATTGATCTTAAGGTGCTTTGGTACACAACTTGATTCACGATTTGCTAGACCAGTAACCGGAATTAAAAATAATAATACATGCCGTTGAGTTATACCGACAAATTATTTCCTCCTAGGGTGGATTTTCCGGTTATCGGTAATCGTGATGTTTGATTTTACATCTAGCATACACGAGATCGCTAAATCGATATATATATATTGTTGGGGTAACGATAATCAATGTTTATTGCAAGAAGGCAAAAATAAAATTATAATATGCCACCCTCCGCCTAAATTATGAGATTGTACATAACAATTTATAGATCGCGCGATTAGAATTTTTCAATCCTGGTCATTTAGGCTCACTACACACATATTTCTTAATATTCACGTTTTTTTTTAAATATTCTAAACAATTTTCTTCTTGATAATGGTAAACAAACTTTAAATGTGTCTGCGCGATGTTTAAAATGGATATACATACGTCAACTATTTCACATTATTCTCAGCACTACTATTTGAGATCCGAAAGGGAACAGCAATTTTAATAGCCCAAATGAAATAATCTCTGAAAAAAGAAACGCCGGTGACAAAAGACACCGATGTGATTTCACAAGTGTTCCCTGTTGTTAATTTTGGCACGGAACATTAAAAACGAAAGACGAACAAAGTTTTGAACGAGGCTATGTGAGCTGTTAATCGCGTGAATATTTTTCGTGTAGGTACATGCTTGTTATCGGTAAAACGATCAAGATAGCCCAGGCATCAACCGGTTTGCCGATTTTCAAATAAAACTGTCATAAGCCTTCTTTAGGATTAAGGATGACAAAAGACCACACCAGTCCACTTGATGGTAAGCAGGTGTTGAGGTCTATAGACATCTACATCTACCCTCGATTAGAAATCAAAATGAAGATGCGTTGTCACCCTTGAGGACTCAGATGGAATGCCAGGTTTCTAGTAAAAAGGGTCTACGTTTACGACAAATACGTGTACGAAGTATCATAAAACACCTTATACAATTCGTAGGAGTAGGTTCATAAATTCATCCATTATAGACTATCCGAAGTCTAGTGCTTAAAATTGGCCTCCCTAGAGATTGCCTGATAAAGGTGATATTTGCCGTAGTTGCCACGCTTGTCACGCGGACTGGCAACCCGCAATTTTTAATTCTCTAGTTATTATTAGAAAGATGCTGGTACCCATCTTCAAGGTTGTTTCTCTCTGTCGCATCTTGCTACACTAACAGGATGATACGTGGTAGTGACGTGGTATACGTTCTTACATAGCCGCTACACGGTACGGTTCATATAACACATCAACTAAAATTTAATTGAAAATTTACTTGCTACCTGTAAGTAGCGAATGCGCCGGACTCGAGTCTATTAAGAGCAAATAATCTTATTTTTAAATTTAGCTTTGAATGATAACAATATGCTAAAAATAATTTAAAGATAAAATAATATTAATTGATCAATAACATACATAATCAATTATTATCAGTTTTGCAGACGATGTTACTACATTACAGTCTTATAAATGGGTTTAATACTTACGTTCTTTTGGATCATGCTCTACGGAGTTCACGTCAAGTTCATCGCAATTCATGAACTTGTTTAATCTTTTGATGCCAACGGATGTCTAAAAACGGAGAATTAATTATTGAAGTTGCTAGAAAATAAATGTTACTCAACCGTTGTTATATGGTGAAAATTAATGTACAGTTATAGAAATTGATTCATATCATTAAAATTTAATATTAAGAACTAATTAGTCCGATGTTAAGATCTTAAAAATTGGAATTAGTAAGGCCGAGTCCACATAATATTGACATCTGTATCATGATCGCTAGCTTGTACACAATATATGTGATTGCGGTGAAGAGTACGGTGGTCATGATGCATCTGATTAGTGCCGTCCTGCACAAAATCTCGTATCGAATACACGATACATGGACGTATTTCGATACCGTACGATGATACGATACTTTCTCCGATTATAAAGGAGATACAAGACGTCGCTAATAGTTGAAAAGTTTGTATGTGCAAAAGATATAAGGATCGAAAATTTTAAGCGTCCACATAATATAAAGATCGATACGATAATGTTGAAGTGGACGATGGACGTCCCTACTTATGAAACAAGTACTCGATAAAGTTGAAATACGTCAAGATAATCAAATATGGACGGGACCTTAGATGACTCAAACCAATTTAAAGATGAGACATTAGTTTTATTCAGCAAAAACAAATTTTCTTTAACTGTACACAAAGTCTATATTAGAAGAACATGCTCGTGGTAATGATGAAAACCTTCACCGATAATTTATTTTTAATATACAGGGTTATTTTTCAAAGAGTAGCACAATTTGAAACTTAAGTTCAAATATTATATAAATAACAATATACCGTTATTGCAGTTTTTGAAAATACGAGTAAATAAGGTTTCTATTTTATTTGAAATTATCCTAAGTTGAATGTGATTTATGGCCAACAACGTTCTTGCCTACCGATCGACCCTTAGAAAAATGTATGCGTGCGCATTAAATTCAGTTAAAATAATTGCATTACCACGCATTTTGAATGTAAAAGATAAAAAGGACAGAATGTTTCGAGACTTTTATAAAAATTAATTTTTCTTCACTTTTTGCCTATATATTACTTATTCTGAACCTCAACAAATTTGGCCGGTTATTGCAAAATAACCCTGTATATATAGCAAAATACGCAGTAACTAGATAGTTTAATCTAAAACCAAGTATAGAAGGAAAAGTTAAAAAAATTAACAAACTTACTTGCACAACATTCGAGATAACGTTAGGCAGCATGGATAGCGGAAAACGCAGGATGTTGAAAAGAGATAATGCAACGAAAGCCCTCTTAGAGTCCAGTACTTCTGTTTCGTTTACCAAAACAAAGCACCCGAATGACATCAGCGACACCTACGACACCGTTCCAGAAAACATGACATTTTTAGAATGTATTGTTAGTAAAATATGGTTTCGCAACTAGGAACTGCAACTGTTTTCCAAAATAATAGCTATAATTGAATAATTGAACTTGTTGAGCCGATACTTTAGTGCTATATATGCACTGATAAAAGAACATTGATCCAAATTTAAAAATCGAACACCACTTTCTAAATATTTTATTCAAATCAAGATAAAGGAAGAATCCCTTTTTTGGTTTCAGTGAGAATTAGAAATAAAATGTAGTATGAATAATAAATACTTTATACATATAGTTATTACTAACGTCATTTGAAGCATTTTTAAAAGTGTCATATCCGGAAGTACCAAAAAAAGGTGCAAGTAATCATTTACAATATTATATAGATTACTTATGAAATGCGCGATTACAAAATACTTTGAGGGAAATCTTCAGTTTTATAACACCTTTTGATAACTTATGTTTAAGCGTTTGGTAAATATTTGTTTATTGCTGTTATCGCTACAAATTGACATGCAGCGTGTATCGGAAAGTTATTCTTATTTATCGATCTGCAAAATCAATGTATTAAACTATGATAAAAATTTATGAAAACAAAGAATATGATATCTTTTAAGCTTTAAACTATGATATCACAAACAGCGCTGATACATTTTCTCTAACGAATGGAACTAACGCTTAAATAACGCTTAATAAAACATTATAGTTGCAGTTACAGTGTCGAAAACAGGGCAAAAAGGTCAAGGGCAAACGCTGATGCTCGTAAATATTCAGCCTTACACCTCGTATGATATTTCTAAATGATGTAGATTAAAACCCACCACTAGGCTCATTGGTTGAATGTTAGTTAGGCTAGGACCACAGCCTCTTAGCGATAGGTGAGAAATTTTGCGGCTGCACTACCTCAATCACTGCCACCACGATGAGAGGCAGCAGACCTAACGGCACGTGCATTACGTAAAACAGAGACATTGACACGAAAATCGTGTCCGGTTTCAGGATGTGGTTCTCAGAGTCTGATATCACATACGTGAAGAATGTAAGGAAGATCACCTTGAACAGAAAAAAAGTGTATGTGACACGAATCTAATGTATTGAAAGTTTATATTGTGTTTATGAAATTTTTTGTTATAGTTTTGACTATTTTTAATCAATATTAATAAAAAAATACATATATAAGCATTGTCAATCTTATAATATACTAGCTGGCCAGGCAGACGTTGTTCTGCCTTCTCCGACGACCCTGTGTCCTATAAAAATTCTTAAATTCGTAATAAAAAAATATTGATGGTCACTTATAGGGATAAAAACTATCCTATCACTCAAGTTGGACCAAACTGCACACAGTGTGTAAAATTTCATTGCAATCACTTTAGTAGTTTAGGAGTTCATCGCGGACAAACAATATGACACGTAATTTTTATATATAAAGAAGATAAATAATATTGATTAAGACAACAAGATTTTAAGCAATTTACTTATAATTTATTTTACATTCTAAATTTAAAATACAACATGTTTTTCTTTCGGTACATTTCCATCAACATTATGTATATTAATGGCATTTGAAATTTTAATCTTATATGTACTCATTTCAATACCATAGGTAGAGTTAAATCAATAGTCTTTTAGTTTCTATTAAAATAATTGCTATGGAACGTTCAACGTTTTATTTATCACAAAACGTAAATAAAACCATACATTAAATATACTAAATACTGCAATGGCAGGCTTAGTACTTTTGCATTATAAGTACTATCATACGTACATGATATTACTTATAATACGTATAATACATATAGTACATATACATTAATATACTTGATCATTCGGCGATAGCAATTTACACCCAGGTAATGACAACCTCAGATGGAGGAGGCCTTTACTCAAAATGAGATCCATATCTCTGAAAATATATATAGTTAATTGTACTAATAACAACTAATATAAGCTAATAATACTTACAATAAGTACTAAACAACATTGCAATGTAAAAATGTAGAAATGTAGAGATAAGGAATAAAGAGGCTTTATTATTATTATTATGACAACCTGTAACTAATAAAATTATATTTAAAATTAGTAAGTATTTAAAACGATTATTCGAGGTTCCGATACGCAAACAACACTCAATCACTTCGATCTAGTCAAATGCAACGATTGGCCTTGGTCCACTTTGACAATATTCTTGCTACAATAGGTAATTGCAGATAGTAGAAAAATTTGATTTGATATCTTGCAACGTACTACGAATGAGTTTTTTCAACTGCCAGCCCAGATAGGCAGGGTCTTGTAACGTTTCACTTTAAACATTTCACAATCAACTATTTATTTTTATATAAGAAAAGGCAAACGAGCATACGGGTCACCTTATGGTAAGTGATCACAGTGATGGTAACTAAAAGGTTGAAAATACTGTCCCCCGAAGATGTCTTTTCTTTAATTTTAGACTAAGGAATATTTGGTACATTCTCATAAGAGAATGTTAGAGACTCTTTATTAAGGGAAGGCGTGTTCCATGTGTGATTTATTTAAGATTCAATTGTGTGTTGATTAATTACTTCATATTATTATCCACACATTAATAACAAATATAATTTATAAAAATCTAATTGTATCCGTAGCAGTTACCGGATAAGGTAGAATGACTGAATGAAAAAGATTGCGTAAGGCAAGAGATTATCTGAACGGCGATGACAATGTATTACACAATTTATATCAGTATTTAATATATTAGATTTAATTAGTATTGATATTGACTGATCATCATAAAGATGATCAATCAATATCAATACTAATTAAATCAACAACGATAATATCAAAAATCAACTACATGGTATTATCAATCATGACATACTGGTTGTATTCACATTACGCCACAAATTTTGCAAAAAAAAAAAATCTTTGCAAAGAACAATTTGCAGTAGTGTATAGTATTAAGGAGCCACACTATACTTGCCATAGAATAGTTTTGTAAATGTACTTACCAGGAATGGTGCACATGACCAAATGAAAGATGTTGCCGAATTCAAATACGCAGTCTGCTTCAGAACCACCATTTCTTTGTTTCTTATTTTAAGAATCTGGTCCTCAAAACTCGGTTCCCATGCATACATTTTGAGAACCTTAAGTTACAAATATTAACATTATTACGTCAAAAAATACAATTTATAAAAATAATTGGAACTATTTTTTATACCTGTACTATCATAATATATCATATTATTATTAAAAACAAATTTAAAATTGCTCTAGCTATTCGTCGGAATTGTAGCCTTACACTGTTTAGACAGGGCCGGGTTTAAGGATGATAATTTTACTAGCAAGGTAACAAAGATATTTAAAAAAAAATCTCCATCAGCATTTTGCATTACGTAGTTATTATAAAAAAAACTTATATTGTGGAGATCCATTGCTTCAGCCCGTAATTCTGTACGTAAAAGTTACTGCTGTTCATTTGCCACGCTCGTAGTAGGGCAAAGTTGCCTTATTAGCTATGCATGGCAAGTAGATTGGCGATTACAGGATCAGAGGTATCAGGCCTTTTGCTCTATTCCCCGGGCATTTAGTGCATACGTGGTAGAGCCACGCTGAAGATAATGGTTGTAGCACGAATGGGTCGGCTCGATCGGGGTAGGACCACGCTCGCACAGATACCAGCGTAAAATAGCAGCTTAATACTGCTGTGTTTCGTATGTGGAGTGTAGAGGAAACGGAAACCCTTTTTGCTGGAAACGAGGCATTCCTTTTTAGTTTTTTTTTATAGGATAAGGGTGACAAACGAGCACACAGTCCACCTGATGGTAAGTTGTTGCTGCGGCCCATAGACATTTACATCTATCCTCGTTTGCGAATCAAAATGCAGATGCGTTGTCACCCGTGAGGACTAAGATGGAATGACTCATTTCCAGCAAAAGGGCCTCCGGCCACCTGCACTCACCAAGCGAAACGCAGAGGTAAACCTCTATATGTATTTTCTGTGAGGTCGTGGTACCACCTCGGTTCGAGCCGGCCCATCCGTGCGACAGCAAAAGCTGCCGCGTGGCTCTACCACTGTTAAAAAAGTTCGCAGGGGTGACGACACATATGCATTTTGACTCGTAATCGAGGATAAATGTGAATGTCTCTGGGCCACAGCATCCAGTTACCATCATGTGGACTATGTATTCGTCTGTCACCCTTATTCTATAAAAAAAATTACGTCTGAAGTAAACAAGACGGTTATACTGCCATTTATCAAAAGCCACTAAGCATATTAGGCATTATCTATAGTCAACTTTTACCACACCTACGGGCCGAATGGTAAGTACTACACTAACGGAGCGCATAAAAAGATAAGTTCCTTTACGCCACTTTTTTTTTACTTTTCCTACCTTAATCCAGCCCAGTGTCTAAGTCTAAAACAATTTAGAGGCAAACTTTTATCGATTTGAAAGTACTTTATGTAAAATTGCTGTAGCAAAAAAAATGATAGTTTCTGTTGCTATGTATAAAATTTACATATAGCAACAGAGACCATTATTTTTTTTTCTTTGTTACGATGCATGGCAATTTTATAGGGAATTTGTAGGATTACGCAATACATGTTTGATTCCACAACACATACGTGGGTAATATTTAAGAAGGAAGCTTTCCATTTCCTGATTGTTTCAGTACCAACATTGTTACGATAAGATATCAATAGCACCGAAAACTATCTCAAACAAGATAAGTAACAGAACCTTGAGAAAAAATTATAAAGAAAATATTGTCCTATCTAAAGCCATTAAATCAGTGATTTTTTCAGTTAAACATTCAGTGTCAACTTACCTTAATTCCATTAAGTACTTCGTTCATCAACTTGACTCTTTCGTCTTTGTACTTCATTTGTCTTATTTGGAGAGTTTTTACCCTGTTCGCGATTAAACCGTTAACCGGTATAAGTACTATCATTACGGCTAACCCGGCCAGTACAGAGGGGCCCAAAATGCCCCATAAGAAGTACAGAGCCAGAGCAATTTGGAGAGGAGCCGACCATATCATATTTAAGTACGCCGTTAATTCTAAAAACCTGCAAAGTAATCGTTATTAAAATTAAGGACATCTTTTTATAAGCACAATATATAAATAATTGTTAGTTATAGTTTATACCTTTGTGCATCAACCGACATCAAGTTTACAATTTCTCCGACAGTGGACTCCTTTCTAGCTGCGTTAGACATTCGTAACGACTTTCTATAGATGGCGCTAGTAAGGGCGGTCCTTATTCTCATACCCACGAAGTACATTCTCGTAAAATAATGTGCTAATAACATGGTCTGTACTGTGGCACAACCTAACAATCCCACAGCATACACATAGCCCTTCCACACCGGCTCTTTACCCTCGACAAATCCTATTAAAAGCCTAAAAGGTATAATTTACATTGCATATTAATTACATTTTATAAAGGTTTATACATATATATGATACGTTGAAAGGTAGGCATCTAGAAAGTTTATCCTAGAATATGGTCTACAGTTACAACAGTACCGCGCTTTTAGCAACCACTTGGCTGAGCGATAACCAGATTGTTTTGAACTTTTACATCTCTATAAATTGTAGATTTAAATCCCGATGAATTTTCGTAAAGAGAATGCCGTAAATGGAGATAGCTGCAGCACTAAAATGAAATTACGCGTTATTTCGGTGCGATTTAAAAAACTACCCCTAGTCGAAAATGACTAGAAAATTTCAAACAAACAATTTAACTTGTGCGGTATCATGTGTACCAAAAAAACATATTTTAATATTTGACTTTACTATTCAATATGCATACATATCTAGAGTTTGACATAATAATACATAAATAAATTTTCCAAATACATATTTAAGCACCTACTACCAACTCACTTAAGAAGCTGAGGCGACAGGAACATTAGAGTGTCATTGAAGAGCTTGAGAAGGGCACCGAAGAAAAATTGTCCGCCGAATGTCAGACAAAGTGCAGGTAGAATTGACGCGGGCTTTTTCTCATTTTCCGGCTTAAAATTAACGCTAGCAGATGTTTTGCTGTAAGTAGCTTTTGCACCATTCGAGCTAGGTAAAGAAAAAAAAATTTAATAAAATTGCTCATCATATAAATATAAAAATGCGGCAGTTATTACAATAGTTGTACATACATTTCCCTCTTCTGAAGAGTTCTTTCCCAGTATTTGTCAAATCTGGGAACGACTTCTTTTGATGAGTCCGGCGGGTTTAGTGCCCATAGGTCAGATTCCGTTAAACTTCGACGGAAACCAGTTAGGGCGAGTGGATCGAACCAACTGAAAGTGAGACGACTCGGGAATCCTGAGGCCCTTTCTGGGCATTGATTCTAGCAAATAAAAAAAATAAGTGTAACAAACTGTCATATATATATATCCACAATAGGTAGATGAGTCAATGAGAATTCATAAATAAAATATCGATTACACATTTACAATCCATAGACTATAAGATGTTTTTTGAAAAATAAATGTCTTGCTTATATGTAATTGCTTTTCATCAATCTGGTCTGAGTTCGATCCCGCCAACACTAATCAAGTTATCAATTGTAATTCTGATTTAACATGAGCTCGTCGATGAAGGAAAACATCGTGAAGACTCCTGCATGTCTGAGTAATTTAATATGTAGGCTATTATTTTCTTTTTAATCTAATTATTAAACACATTTTTAATTTACATTTATGATAGTAGATGCTTCTGTTACATTCAAACATAAGGAAATTTTTACCTACCAGTGTACTATATTTCACAAGGAGACTTACCTTTTCATACTTGTAGGGCGTATCTTTAGGTGGCAGATCAGCAAAACAGTTCAACACAAACATCAAAATAATCATAGGGTAGTATATCATGTAACTGACAAAATTGTATTGGACATTTTCATCATCTGCTAATTTGTAATGTGCCACTATTTCCGACCTAAGCTGGGGTAACCCGGCCAGGATTAAAAGTAACCAGAAAAAGAACAAAACACCTGATGCTCTCATTCCAAACTTTCTGTTATAATATAATAACGTTGCTGATAATCCCTGAAACCAATGCTAGGAGTTATTGTGAATAATCTATAACTCGATTGTCACTACTGTATTCAAGTTATTTATTTGTTGTATAACATTAATAGCTATTAAAAATATATGACTCAAAAATAATGAACTCAAAAATAAATTCTATGACGTCAAAAAATATTTTGTCATAATAATCAGTAAGTACTTTTTAAATATTAATTTCGTAATAATAGTGTTTCATGAACGACATAATTTTATTTTATTATGATTAAATAACTGAGTAGAGATATCAAATAAAGTACAAGTTTCTAGTTGTAATACTTAAGGTAAATTTTAGATAGAAACCAAACGTGTATTTTATGATACTGGTTTGAAGGTCAACACCATCTATGAGATCCGTTAAAGTCTGCATTCAAATAAATATAAAAAACCTCTTGGTGGATACTCACACAGCTCACAGTAAAGTTAATAATGTACCATTTCTGTTAATGATGCCTTATTCTCAGTAAACTTTATTTCATAAGTAGCTTTAGATGATGAAATCTAAATGGCAACAAGGTAAACAACATGGAAGAGTTACTTAATTCTTGAATAACACTAGTTATAATTATTTCTTCAATGACAAATGAAATTACAATTTATTTAATTTAAAGACTAAGAATAAGGCAAAATACGTTCAGCACACATCACTGATTAACAAAACAAACAACAAATAAGAGTTGTAGATAACTTGTAAATATAATCTACATATCATATCAAACAAATATCTTTTGACTGCATAGTATAAGACAATTTATAATGGAAAACCAATGCAACTTACAAAAGTTAGAATCTTTATGATAGGGTTGTAATAATCAACGTTGAACACTTCCTCTTCTGTTGAAGACTTGTGAACAGTCACACCCAAGTCCACAAATTTTAGGACAATCAGAAGGCATGTTACAACTAATTTACTGATATTTAGTATGTTCCATGGTATGTTTCTCTCCTTGCTGTTTAAAATGTAATAAGCTTCAAGTAGCGCTGCTACCCACAGATAGATACAGGGTGTCCAAACCAGAACAGTTTTTTCAAAGCATGGTGTCAATTCTGGGTTATCTGTGTACCAAGTTAAGTTACTGTCCTAAAAATTAAAATATAAACTTGTAAACTGCTACACATGTATTTATCATAAATTTGACATGAAAATTATACACATTAACAAAGTACTTTACTGAAATAGTAATCATTCATGTCAGTTTTTTAATAGAATTATTAGTAAGGTGTATAAACAATATATGTATGTATGTATACAGTTTAACACTCGACGACTTCCAGCTCTCGGAAGTCAGTTTTCGAAAAAGCTTCAGTACCAAATACATAAAAGTAAATTTACAGTCTTTACTTGTCCCACTGCTGCGCCCTGTGCGCTCTCCTCTCATTTCTGAAAGGGTTCAAGAGGTTTATGAGGCAAAGAAGTGTCCGCCGCACTGCGTCGGCCTCAATGCGTGTTGGCCGATTTAATGTCTTCGAAATATTCTTTGATTTCTCAAACATGCAGGTTTCCTCACGAAGTTTTCCGTCACCGCCGAGCACATAGTAAATCAGCGCATTAATGATTTCATTGGTGCGAATGTGTGTGCGTGTACTATGAAATTTACAATGGACGCTTAGCCCCTGAACTATCACGGCTCAGACCATATGCATATGCATACCCTTCGGTAAATTGTAAAAACGACTGAAGAGTCTGTCACAATCGGTTGAAATTTGGGCGGCAAGTTAGTCCCCTCGGCGGTGCCTGTCGGTATATCGAAGTGCTGAAGGGTTTGAACAGTAAGGCTACGATGACTATTCGAGTACATTGCAGAAATGTTAACAGACGTTGTCAAGTCGTTATAGAAGTTTAAAAAACGTTTTCAAGTTACTGAACTGGTAAGGGTAATATTATTGGCGACAGAAATCAATGATCAAAGCAAATGATCTCAATAGTATCTTCCGAAGAATAGATCTTATAATAATTGCGACAAGGTCATGAGTAGCGTCCTTGATTAGGTACATGTGTTTTGGGAACGAAGTTGTACACGACATCCAACTTCGACCCAGAGGTCAATCAACAGATCCATCTCGGCTCGGGCAGCGTTCGGAAGATTACGAAACATCTCGTCACGTATTCCTTAAAACAAGAGTACACAACCATTACGTGTTTCCACTGATTACTGATAACTCATATGTAATGAGTCCTTCACTGCTAGCCGTATGAGGAATCTTAAAGCTTAATTAATACCAATTTTGAGAGGAAAAAAATTTGAAAGTAGATACATGCAATTTTTGACACTATCGGATAGAATGTAATGTAATGTAGATAAAAAAAAATGGATTTTTTTTATTTTATTAGGTGGCAGATGGCTCCAGACGGTGCTATGTGGCATTTCTTGGAAGCAAAAAAATGAGTGAAAAGATAAGCCAAGTCTGATATTTATGCTGAGTTTGCAGTGTTAATGCTAAAATATCAATAACATTGATTACTAGGATCCAAAGTTGGATCTATTACAAAGTGATAAATCATTGTTTGGGATGGTAGACATATGACTAAGATGAAGTGTACTGTAAAAATGTTGTAGCATTGCCAAAAAAATGAGTAGTGTATTCTTCACTTTCCTTATTGTGAAAACTCGTATTTACCAAAGTTCATAATATGATGATGTCTTGGTCCACAATAAAAATGGGTCAATTCTAAACAATCGGACGAAAAAATGGACAAAGAAAAATAATTGACTGGAGTTACATATAATTCCGATAATATCCTGGACGTCAGTCTGAGCGAGATTAGAATGGCTCTCCAGCACCTTAAAAACGGCAAGGCCCCAGGCGAGGATGGAATTACAGCGGAGCTTCTGAAAGCGGGTGGAAAACCGGTACTTAAAGTCCTTCAGAGGCTATTTAATTCCGTCCTCCATGGTGGCATTACACCGGAGGCGTGGAGCAGAAGTGCGGTGGTCTTGTTCTTCAAGAAAGGCGACAACGCTCTCTTGAAAAACTACAGACCGATTTCCCTTCTGAGTCGCGTCTACGTGCTGTTTTCGAGTCATTACGAATCGTCTCGCGCGCAGACTTGACGACTTCTAGCCTCCCGAACAATCCGGTTTCCGAAAAGTCTTTAGCACCATAGACCACATACATACCCTACGGCAAATTGTACAGAAGTCCGAGGAGTACAATTTGCCACTATGTCTGGCGTATGTGAACTATGAGAAAGCCTTTGATTCCGTCGAAATTTGGGCGGTGCTGTAGTCCCTTCAGCGGTGCCAAGTTGACTGTCGGTATATCGAAGTGTTGAAGTGCTTGTACAGTAGGGCTACGATGGCTATCCGAGTACAGAACCAGAGTACGAAACCTATCCAATTGCAGAGAGGTGTAAGACAGGGTGTCGTCATGTCCCCGAAACTCTTCACCGCGGCATTGGAAGACGTTTTCAAGCTTCTGGACTGGAAAGGATACGGTATCAACATCAATGGCGAGTACATCACTCTCCTTCGATTTGCCGACGATATAATCGTTATGGCAGAATCGCTGGAGGACTTAAGCACTATGCTCAATGACCTCAATAGTGTCTCCCATCGGATAGGTATTAAGATGAACATGGACAAAACAAAGATCATGTTTAACGTCCATGTCACACCTATGTCGGTAGTTGTTGGGAGCACTAAGCTCGAACTTGTTGACGAGTATGTTTACCTGGGACAAATAGTCCGACTAGGTAAATCCAACTTCGACCGAGAGGTCAATCGACGGATTCAACTCGGCTGGGCAGCTTTCAGGAAATTGCGGCACATCCTCTCGTCGGGTATACCTCAAAACTTGAAAACGAGACTGTACAACCAGTGCGTATTGCCAGTGATGACCTATGGATCTGAGACGTGGTCCTTTACTGCTGGCCGGATGAGGAAGCTCAAGGTCGCTCAGCGAGCTATGGAGAGGGCTATGCTCGGAGTTTCTCTGCGTGATAAACTTAGAAATGAGGATATCCGCAGTAGAACCAGAGTGATCGACATAGCCCAACGGATTAGTAAGCTGAAGTGGCAATGGGCCGGCCATATAGCTCGAAGAACCGACAACCGATGGGGAAGAAAGGTTCTCGAGTGGCAGCCTCGTACCGGCAGGCAAAGTGTATGGCGTCCTCCCTCTAGATGGAGTGACGACCTGGTAAGATATGCAGGAGGTCGATGGATGCAGGTGGGTCAGGACCGTGCTTTGTAGCATTCCTTGTTCAGCAGTGAACTTGTGAAGGGCTGTAATGATGATAATGATGATGACATATAATTAAAGTTTTTTGTATCAAATATTTGGAAAAAATAAAACATTTTGCATTTGAACTGTTTTTTGTTCAATATAGATTACAATATTTGAATTGAATGTCAATTATGCTTTAACACTGGAACGAAAAAACCTCTATCCTGTAAAAATCCCTCATGAATCCCAGCGAGACCTTTTTATGATTTCATTCAAATATAAATGTAATATATTGTACAATTAAATGTAAAAACATTTATAAACAGCGAGGACCTCGTTTCCAGGGGTTATTATCAATCATGTACGCTTTAGTACTGTATACGCTGCAGAAATAAGTTCGCTAGATAGTTTAGATATATAGGGGCTCCACTGAAGCTTCGCGTCAACTGTTATTCTGATAATAACAGTGGATTCAACAAGACTCAGCTCCTCCCCATATAGAAGCCCACTGATATTCGCCTCTTTAACAGTGTTGTGAGTTTAATACATTTCGTTTTATTACTTATAGAACATTAATTTGGATAGAGAATTATCCAATTCGTGATAATATTTTAATTACCCTTTAAATGTGAAAATCAACGAAGTATCGTCATATAATAAAACTACATATCATGGTTAACCCTACCAAGTAAGGTAAGTCATTAATATAGGATAAGAACAGGAAGGGGCCAAGAATTGAGCCCCGAGGTACACCCATAGATATTACCGATCCGGAAGAACTACTCCCATTGATAAAAAATGTTTGCATTCTATTATTTAAATATGATGTAATAAGTTGAAGTGCTATAGTTTTTACACCCTAATGATGTAGCTTCCTAATTAATATTCATGGTGGACACAGTCGAAAACCTTGAAAAGGCCATAAAATATTTCTACAGCATATTCTGAGTTCAATCAATGTTTTGAGGGAAACCTGAAGGTTTTTTCTACTTATTACTCAAAATAAATGTGATATTTGCTAATATACCAATCTATACTAATATTATAAGTGAGGCAAAACTGTTTGTATGTAAATTTGAGATTTTCATGGACTACTCGACACATATAAAAGACTTATCTTTCGTGTCATTTATTAAGAAGGAAATAATTATTCAAGATATTAATTATTTACTTTACATGCAGTTTAAGAGTTCAGAACATTAAGGAATAAATATATAAACGTTAAAATGAATTATTTGTTTTGTGTTTGATCAAATCTAAGGACCTGCGCTCGCGGCCAACCACCGAGAGAACCAAACGGGTCTCACATCACGACCTGCGCGCGTGGCCAACCACCGAGAGAACCAAACGGGTCTCACATCACTAAGTACTGAAACAAACAAATGTTGCATTTTTGAATGATCGACCCAATTGACCCCGTTTGTATGACA